>OX336904.1:0-592500 GCA_946959425.1 Argyrosomus regius | reverse complement strand
TCCTCTTACCTTCTGCTTCATTTATTAACTGAAGCCAGGTCTGTTCCTCCAGACCTTTCCAATCATTTCTTAAATTAGTAGCTGTCAGTGCTAACACTGTGACAGAGCTAAAAAAGGATTTCATATACAGGACCATTTTAAATAATTTACCACCTGAAAGCCGGCACGAGAGCTGACAGAGTCTTACATTTGGCTTATTACCATTCTTTGCTGGTTATTACAGAAGTAGCAGTGTTAAATATTTCTGCCATCAGAATAGCAAGGAACCTCATGAGAGCTCAAACTTTATACAGACGTGTCTTCAGCTGTGATCATTATTACTGTCGCTCTATAGTAGTTTAACCTGTGGTGAGCAGTAAAGTGCGACACCTATAGATCATCATCATTCTGTATTATCACTGACAGGTGCTGAGTTGCACAGCCGTCATTTTTTGCATCTATACAATCTGATGCATTGCATTGTGGGATTGTTAGCAGTGTACATGCATCGTGGGAAGTTTCTTGTTTTACCGTAAGTCTTTTCATGTTATAACAAGACAACGCCCTCCTGACGGGCCTCCCAGCCTGCACAGTGAAACCCTTTCAGATAATCCAGAACGCAGCGGCATGCCTGGTCTTCAATAAACCCAAAAGGTCACATGTTACCCTGCTGTTCAGTGAGCTCCACTGGCTACCTGTAGCAGCCCGCATTAAATGCTAACCTACAAAGTAATCTCCGGTTCTGCACCCACACTTTGTCACCCAGTCGCTCAGGGCAATCCTAACAGTTCCTACCAGATCAGGGGCGTCCCTCTCTACCTTCAGAAAACTCCTGAAGATCCAGCTCTTCAGAGAGTACCTCTTCTCCAACACTACCAACAACTGGACATGCTAAATCTATCCCCCTCTACAACTGTCATGTTACTTTTTGCTGCACTAACATGTGCTTGTCGCACTGTACCTTGATTGTTTTTTTGTAAGTCACTTTGGATAAAAGCGTCAGCTAGACATGTAAATGTAATGTTAGAAGAAAACAAAAGTCACTTTAAACATCACTTTATCTTGTTATATCACAAAACTAAGACATAAGACACCAGAGAATGTGCAGAAGTTCACAGTATGCAGAAGATTTGAATTGTGCGACATTGTTTTCAAAAGGAAGTGATAAAAAAACTGAGTCAAAAAACAAGAACAAGAAACCTGTCTTATTTAAACATGATTGGTTTGTTGTTGTAACGATCCAGTCAATGCCAATTGCCTAGATGCACTGTAGCCTATATTACATGATTGATGTACATGGCAGGATCACTGTGGGATGCCTTTGTATTCTTCTATGCAGCAATGCATAATTATTTTGTGTGGATTTTGTGTCATATTGGACAGCGATTGTCAACGTCTGGGCTACATCTTGGTACCACAGTGTTGGCTTGATGTGTTATGTGACAAGAAAGGACGTATCCTGTCCTCTCACCTCCTGACAGCGCAGCAGCCGAGCTAATGTGACATTAGGAAATTTAATTTCCTTGAAAGTGGGTGTAGGACAACCAAGGTTCGGACACAAGGAGAAAAAGATAGAGACGAGAGAGAGAGAGTGACAGAGAAATAAAGATTGTGAGTGAGTCTGCCACGCGATGAAGGCTTTGTTGGGCTTTCCTCAACGGAGGTTACAAGCCAAATATAACACATGACCTATTTACTACTATCCTTCTCTCTGATGGCTGTCCACACCAACACACACACAAACACACACACACACACACACACACACACGTCACTCTGAAGGTCTCTTCGTCCTTCATTTGTGTGTGTGTAGAGTGTTTCTTTAATATTAAATGGAATCATGTTCAAGTATGTTCCATAAAGACAGAAGACGTGTCTCTCTGAAAGTTGCATGATGGACCCCTTTACACTTGATGATTCGATTGGAATTGGATAGTGTTGAACGATGTTTTGAAGCCCTGAGTTTGGTATCCGAGTGTGAAGAGGGTGGAGCTAATGGGTGACGTAGTGCGAGTTGGTTTTGCTTGGCTACCTTGTGATTGACGAGTTATTCTCAGGAGGTTTGTCTCTATTTTAATCTCAATGGTCAATTTGCTAATGAACATAAATTGCCAGATGAGTGGTGGACTGGCTGTTTGAGGAGCAGGGGTGAAAAAACAAAAAGGACAGCAGCGTGCAGGAAGTCGTGTTGCATTTACAGTGAAACAGTTAAAACCCTGGATAAGAATAAAACTGCACCCTCTACTGAACTATAGTAGAGGGTTAGGGTTAGGGTTGTGTCAAACTACACATACTTGGTCATGTTTGGAAACATTAAAAAGATTATCTGATGCAGGGAGACTCGTGTGGTCAGCTGTATGCAGGTTTGCATTTCAGCCAGAAAGCTCATTAGCTTTTGTCACTGATTAACTTTCAACCTGAGAAAGTAATTTCCTCCAACAGACAACATTACAAATGATCTGAGCAAAACCCTGCCAGCTTATTCAGTTAATAATAGAAATTCTCTGAGGTCTCTTATAAAATTCAGCAAAGAACTTGTTCAAAATTTATTTTTCTTTTATCATCAATTGTGCGTGCGTGTGTGTGTCAGGGGAAGTGTGAGTAGGAAGAGGAGGATATAGGGAAGCATGGCAGCAATATAAAAGAAGATGTGGGATGCACAGTTGACTTTCTTTTCGCCTGAACTGTGCTTGAAAATAGCTGGTTTTGCATTTTTGTGTTCGGTTCATTTAAGTTCAAGTTGCCAAGTTAACAAAGATAACCAAGAAGTTAGTTGGGCATAAATTCACAGGGACTCATGAAGAGCTTGTTTGGGGAGCTTTTACACTGCTGGTCACAGGGTCAGTTATATTGCAAAAACTATTATTTTCACAAAATAAAGTGTAGAGTTTAGATACACTGAAGATATGAATGCAGACAGATCTGAAGGTTAGGGAAGCTTTCAGGAGTTTCAGGAGCATTTTACTATTCTCAACTTCCATTTTCACTTTTTTGTAAAACACAAAGGAAACAACATTTTTGCAGCTCAGATGCAGGAGAATCACTGTGCCAGGCTGTAGAAACATTGTAACATACAGTTTGTCCAGCACCGATCTACAGATAGAAAGAGCAATAACCATTTGCCCAGTTGTAAACTTGTGCCTTTGATAGATGAAACCAACTTGTAAATACACAACACAACTTTATTTACCTAGTAGTACCTACTAGTATTTTACCAGCTGAGGCCTCACTTAGTATAAACATTTCTTTTACAGCAGCAATATAGCAGCATAAAATATAGAGGTCACAAAACATATTAAACAGAAAAAAATACAAAATAAATAAATAAAAATGAAACTGAATATTTCCTTACATTCCAGCCTATAATCAATGTGACACACTCATCCTCCTGGGGATGTCAAAGTCCTCTCCAAATACAGTACCTGTCCACTTCCTGGACATGCTGAGGTACACGCTATATATTTCATTTACTGTTATCTAAAATGAACTTGTACGTTTAAATAAAAAGTTTAAGTAAAGAGCAGCATGTTGTTATGTCAGTTTAAATATTGTGTGTACTGCAGGTTGCACTGCGTCAGTGTATTCACTAGATGGTGCTGTTGTCTTGCTAATTAGCATATTAAACGTCTTCTGATGTATAGACTGTCCGCTCTGTGCTCTGTGTGTGTATGAGTAAATGGGGTCACATACCTGAGGACAGCCAGTGAAGAGGCTTTCCTTTTTCATGCAAGTAGGTCAGCGTCTCCCTCTCGTTTGAACTTCAGGGAATCACTCCATACATTCATTTGAGTGGATATGAAGGTGGAGTCAGCAGGATAGGGGGAATTAGGAAAGTCATCCTCCTCCATGCTGACTTTTAGTCCCCAGACCATCCTGAACTTTCATGGATGAGTCCAGCTTTCAGAGCACTGTTTTGGTCTCATTCATGGCTCTTATTGGATGTTCGGCTCACCTGCCAACGCCGGCCAGATGTCTTTATTTCACTGGGAAGGAGTGCAAAATAACAAGTCTTTGCATTTGTTGCAACATGGTGGAGATACTTTCAGTGGGCACCGGTTTCCTTTTGCGTCACTTGTGACCTCTGATCATTTCTACGCACTTGCCCTCTTTTTCACAGGTCAGAGGTCAGCCAGTCAACAACAAGCAAGGAGTGGAAGGGATTCATTCAACATTGATTTAATACAAAACCTTGTGAATGTGCTTACTTGCCGAGACTCTTCTGATAACATTGACACCACTCTATTATTTGTCCATTAAATATGAAGCTACGGCCAGGAGATTGTTAGCTTAGCTTACAGTAGCACAAAGACTGCAAGCATGGAGAAACAGCTAGTCTTGAGAGCTAACATCTGCTTTGTTTATACATAAACATAAACTGGATGGTAAAAATGACACTGCTTCTAGTGTTCATGCTAAGCTAACATTAGGCTGTATGTAAAAAAAAACAACAACAGCAGAGAGAAGCAGAATTAATTGCAGTTTTTGCAGTTTGGGAATTAGAGGTGAACTGGATGTTCCCTCATCTCAAACCCCTCCGCGTCAAAGTGTTTTTTTTTTCATTTTCAATGCCAAAACTTAAAGTGAACTGAAAATGACTGTCAGAGAAATCTGTCAGTGTGAAAAAAAAAAATACAATCTGAAGGACAGTAGAATGCAAAAATATGAAAAGGAAATTTGATGATTTTTAATGGCTGCATTTTATTTTGCAGTGGAACTTTTTCAGTGCCAGTACAACTTTTTCCAGTGCAAGTTTCAGTGTCACTGTCCTGGCTCCACACGCTTACTGTTCTACATATTTGAACAAAAATGGCTAATCCCTGTCTTCTTTTGTAGACTACTGACATTCATCATTTCATTTCTTTCACTTTTCCCATTTTGGTGCATGGGAAAATAGATTCACATTAACAGGGGGTTGTCTGGGTATTTTAGGGTCTATTGAATGAAAACATTTGTTCCAAGCTGGTCTCTAAATGTAGGATGCAGACTGTAAAACGGGCTATTGTACTCCTTTATGTCTCTCTGTTGAGATGTAGTAACATTTCCTGCGGAGGCGTTGAAATACAGATGCTGCTGTTGCTTCAACTCTCCATTCAGCTTTTACAAACCATTCGAAAGGAGGAAGGGGAACTGTGACAATGCTTTTCACATCAGTACATTTGAGACAGATTTGTTTTTTAATCAATACAACCATATGAAACAGCTCTTTTCTTCCTTTCTTTTCTTTTGTGATGTCTCAGTAGGCAGCTCTGCGCTGCTGCATCACAGATTTCCCAACGTATGAGTGACTGCCAACTTTTCCTCTCTTTTCTTGTCAGGCTGCCATAGAGAAGTTGACTTGGAAAGACCGCCTTCCTGGATACTTCATCAACGTTTCCTCTATCCTCTTTATGGTTAGTAAGTTACATAAAAATCAGGTTAATGCTCTCCTTAGACTACATTTTCTCAGTATGTATGGATGAAAGCACTTCGAATGGAAAAATAAACATACGACACAGCTAATGTACATAAATTAGTGTATGAGTGACCTACATCGATGCATTATTTGAAATATTAATTCCGGCCTCGGACAAATATGGTTGTGTAATGACTAATTTATTTTCTTTCTTTTTTTACGCTCTGCTTCCAGTTTGGCTTGACGTTTTCAGCTGTTTTTGGCGTCATCATCTACCGCATCACGGTGTCGGCCCTGATGGCAATGAGCCCCGACCCGGAGACCAAGTCCAATGTTCGAGTAACGGTGACGGCCACTGCGGTCATCATCAACCTGGTGGTTATTCTGATCCTTGACGAAATCTACGGCGCTGTGGCATTGTGGCTGACTGAACTAGGTACAGAAACACTGTACATAAAGTCATTTACTCTTACAGTTGTATGATGGATTCGAAAAACCCAATGCAGTGCAAAATACAAAAAACAAAAACAAACAAACTATGTTATATATAACAATAGGTATATAACAGACTATGTTAAAACAAGCCTTAGTACATTGCCTGGATCTGGATTATTAAAAGTATAGTTCTACATTTTTAGAGCTTTTAAGAGCTAGATGAGAAGATTAATATCACGGTCACTGTGAAACAAAGCAGAATGTCCCTCCAAAAATATCTAAAAATGTATGAAAGTGGTATCAATTTTATCATCTAACTTTGAACAAAGTAAATAAACATGTTTACCAAAATGTAAAACTATTCCTTTACACATAAAAGTCACACATTGTTTGTGAGACTTGTCCAGACACACTTTTATTTTCATGTTCATCCTTCACCATGACCTATTTTTTCACACCCATTAATCAACAAATTAATATTTAACAAAGCAAATATTCTTGTATTTATGCCCACCAGCTTCACAGGACAATATGGACTATATGAATACCCAGCAATGAGATTAAATACATAAATGCACCCAGCCTCACAAGTATAAACATAATCAACACCACATAACATAACCCAAACAAACCAACACTGACATGTTTATGTCAGTTAAAAAATTGTATATGAGATTCGGTTCATAAATAAATAGACTGTAATGAGGATTTTATCAATCACAAGTTATTTTTCTCCTCCTATTCCACGCTCACATGAAACATGATCAACAAGGCACTCAATTAAAGCTCCATCCTCAGGTCTAATTAAATATAAATCTGGAACATGAAGCTTTTCAAACAAATCATGATATAAAGGACAGTAGTGAATCAAATCTGTTTGATTTTCCACCTCGTTCAGTTCACAATATTTACACATCCTTTCATCTTTATGCAGCTCTCTGTGTCTACGCATTGTTAAAATACCCCCATTTTATCTGTGCACCATCAGCTCTCACCTTAGAACATATTTTTCATATTAAAAATTTTTCTTGAATGATAAAAGATTTCTTCTTGCAAATGTGTGTATTGGAGTGGCATTAAAATTCCACCATCTCCACTCAAATTTCCGTCAAATCCACATTCGTGTAGTACATCAAATATTTTTTTCATTTGTGGTCATACTTCACTTTCACCTCCTTAAAATGAACAGCGGTTTTGGATTGTAGCATCTATTAATGAATATTTGTAGAAGTCATATTTGGCCAACGTCTAGAGTTTAACTCACTTCTGTTTTCAATCATCACGACGGCATATTTTCAAAGATGAACTCACTGAACAAAATCTGCGTTTTTACGCATAGTCATCGTGCATGAGACAGGAAGAGTCTTTCTGCCTCTTGGTGGACCATTTAATAAAACTTTGATGTTTTTATGCTCCAGTCATCACATCAGTCATCCCAGGAGGTTTCAACCACATTCACATGCATATTCAAAACGTCTGAAATAGAGGAATAGAATGGAAAGGAGTGTGAGAAAGAAGGAGTGTGTGCGTGAGAGAGAGAGAGGGGCTATGTCAAAAGTGGCAGTATTTTAACCTACTTCCACCACAGTGATTATGTTATAACTTCAATTCAAGAGTCAGACTGACAGAATAACCTCCTTTCTCAGAACAGACTCTCATGTGACCACCATGGACTAAAGAGACACTCCAGTGTGGAAAAACACCCATGAAATCTGACATTAGCCAAACCTAATACACTGTACATACATTACATTTCACGTGTCATATAACATGCTCTTCCTGTGCAAAACAATACCGTGTCAAGTCTTCCTTACAGTTTCGCTTCGCCTGTTTTTCAGAGATTCCCAAAACAGAAACCAACTTTGAGGAGCGTCTCATCCTGAAAGCCTTCCTGCTCAAGTTTATGAACGCGTACGCGCCCATCTTTTACGTGGCTTTCTTCAAAGGAAGGTAGGTCCTGCACTCACGTGTACGGGAGTGTGTTTCGTCAGTTTTGTGACGGTGCATTACTCAGCTAAGATAGTGGGTACACTTAATCCTTCAGTTATGAGAAAAAAATCAAAGCCTCCAAATTTGGAAGTAGATGGTTTTCTCTGGACGGCGAGGATATGCATTAACATGCCTTACATTTCTCGTGGATTACACTTAATGCCATAACACAACTGTTTACATCTGTCTTATCGCTACGGGGTGAATCCATGTGAAACCGCTCAGTCTTTATCGTGTGCTTGTGTGTTTTCGCAGGTTTGCTGGTCGACCTGGAAACTACGTGTATGTCTTTAATGATTATCGGATGGAAGAGGTTTGTCATCCAACTTTGCATCTGTTTCTTTTCACTTGGCTGAATGAGTGAAGCGGTGATGAGCAAGTGTACAAATAAAAAGCGTGTGTCTCCATCAGTGTGCGCCAGGGGGCTGCCTCATTGAGTTGTGCATCCAGCTCAGCATCATCATGCTCGGGAAGCAGCTGATCCAGAACAACATCTTTGAGATCGGCATCCCGTAAGTAGTCCACGGCCTTTTCTTCTGTGCTCAGTGTGAAGTCTGTAATTGTTATTAGCTCTGAAGAGAAGGAATGCAGATTGTGGTCAAAGGATGAGATCAAAGTTGGGACACTTAACACATATACCTACATACACACATGCTTACTCAGAGGCACTTTCAAGATTCTCTCTCCACTTTCTTGTTCACTAACATTCCTCCCATGTCTGTACAGTGGTACTTCATCTTGTGTAACAGCTCAGCTTTTACATGCAAATCCCAAAGGTCAGAGGTCAACTCTGTTTAGAACAACTGTCACACAACAGAGGTGCCTTTTGACTTCAGGCAGCACTGTTACTGTCGCTGTAAGCACGGCTTGACCTCCTGACCTGCTGGCTGAGTTTCATCAAACACTGTGCTTTCTCCACGACGTCCTGAGGGATGAGCGAGCCACAGCGCGTACCACCATACCGTCTACATACTGTCTACTCATCTGCTTAGCATTCAACCACTTAAAAGCTTTCACACCTGGAAAGAGACCAGTAAAACCAGCAGTCTTATACTGTGCAGCTTTATGGGGGATTTCTGGAGGCGTGAATGATGGCTCTACGTCAGAGGTGTTCACAGGTTTCGGAAATTGTACCTGACCCTAAATGCTCCTGTCTAAAGATGTAAGAGATGGAGTCAAACAAACCCAAGTGCTATTGGACAGGATTCAGAACAGACCTGGGCCAGAGCCTGACCTGATTTCTTTCTCACAGTATCTAAAGATATGAACGATTTTCTTTTGGAACAGTAGTGCTGTTTTCATTCTTGTCAGTGATGCATAGGAAAGAGCCTGCAGATATTTTGTCTTGCAAACTTCACTGGGACTGGCTAACTCCCAAAAGCACATCATAGCGGGTTCCCAGGGCTGTTCATAAAGAGGTTCTGCAGAGGACTGAATGTGGACACCCATCCAAGACGGATTCAGGGGAGACTTCACAGCAGCGTCATTCTGAGCTCCCAAACAAGTGACTGGCTCACAACACTCATGGCCTGTTGAATTATAAAAGAAGGGTGTGTTTTTGCTGCATTTGGAGGAGCGTTCAGGACAGGACAGTCACTCACTGTGACATGTTGAGATGTGGACTTCAAAGTATGCAGCCTCTGAACTGGGGCACAGTTTGTGTGAGTGTACAAGGAACTGTATGTGAAGCAGGGTTTTAAGCTCTTGTTGAGAGACATGAGGCCAAAATACTGAAAGGGGCAGCTGCATGCTGGTTTTCTAAAAACAATAAGAAGTTTTTATAATTTGGCCCGTCTATCGACCGTGTCAGCAGTTACAGCAGCTCATGGAGGCAATTAAAACTGCCACAATTGCCACAGTTTGCATTAAAAATCAGACTTACATTAATGGTGCAAAATTGCCAAAGTACAAACAAATATAGGCTAAAAACAGAGCTCATGTTGTAGCCCACAGCATAGCTCAGTTGCTCAACTCAGCACATAGGGTGGAAAATACACCACTTGGTTTTATAATTGATCTGATTAAATTAAAGAAATACTAAATCAGAGCCATCATTCTCCAAAAAATCTATTTTGTTTGAATTTGAGATGTTTTAAAGCTGTTTTTAAGTTTAGATTTAGACATTTGTAAGTTTAAATTTGGACCACTAGAGGGCAGAAAACCACTAAAACAAACTCACAAAAGCAAAAACAGTTTCCCAAATTATAGTATTTATGGTTTAAACACGTCAAAGCAGATGCTGTCTCCAACATTATCATTCCATGTGAAGTCACGTCTCTGACCAACTGATGACTGTCAGCCCAATATTGATTATCCTTTGAAAACACCAACTCCTGAAAAAACATCTTCAGCTTGTCACATACTCATTTGACCAAATGCTGTATGGATTGTAAAGCCCCCTGAGGCAGATTGTGATTTGTAATTTTGACCTGACTACATGAGAAACCTCTAATCTCCTCTCAGACCAACACCAGTAACATGACTGTGTGTGTGGAGTGTGTGTGTGTGTGTGTGTGTATGTATGATTGTAAAGCGCCAACGTGTCTACGTGTGCATCACTTTACATGTACACATTTACTGTACTTGTGCACACACACACACATATACTGTGAGTGGGAATTATTTACAGGCACGTCGTGTTTAGACAAACACATATCTAACTACTTTTAACGATGACTTTTCCTCTCTCTGCTCCCTCGCTGTGTTTCCCAGCAGCAGTTTGTTAGCATCTCACGGCTTCACTTTTCACTTGAATGCCAGTCTGCTGGTTACTTTCTTCGGAAGCGCCAGCTTCTTGCTGTCAGACCAGTTGGTTCGCAATTAAATGTTAAGCATTACTGTGCCTGGGTAAATATTTGCTTGCGTGTTATGTTTCACAAGCAGAGGCCGTGTCAATCACTGTAGTTCCAGGGAAGGTTTACCAAGTGCACATCCCGTACACCAGTGCCTTGTAAAGTAAATATTGATTTCAAAATTTGTGTGGTCGACACTTTTCTTTTTTATTGGGATCGAGATTTCAAATGTATTCTTCCAGCTGCAGCAAGGGTGTGAAGCCACTTCGACTCATCCTGAAAGAATGGTCCACATTGTGGCCGGCAGCAATGCAACAGATGGCTGATATTCATCTTCCATCTTGACAGGAAGCTGAAGAAATTTGTGCGTGCGATAAAGGATAAAGGATCAGCTAAGACGGAGAAGGAGGAGGAGAGGCCTCCACAGCAGTGGAACCTGGACTACGCCCTGGCTCCCTTTGAAGGCCTCACGCCTGAATACATGGAGATGAGTGAGTCTGCACACACACATGCAGAAAAATAGCCTCAGGGATAAAGAGCAGCCATTTAGGCACCAACATACGTTTAAAATGAGTATTCTTGTACATCGCTGAGCGGTGTTATGTAATCTGTATCTACAAGGACCAACATGACTTTCTCAGGTTAAAGTAAACACCTGGACTGAAAAGCATATGGATGTAGGATGTATTTGTGTGCTCATTGTTCATCAAGAACTTTTTAACCGCATTTGTCTGTTTTTAAAGTGTCTGAAACCAGAGGTTCCCAAACTCTTCCATGTGAAGACCCCTGAAATAGCGTTAGCTTATGGATGGGTTCCCACTTGTGCATGATATCTTTAAAAACAACACGCCAACAAATGTAAAAATAAAAACAAAAAACAATATTTGCTTACTTTTATTAATGCAGTAAATATTACAATTATATTTCAAATCTTTATTTATTCAATTACATTGAATATTTCTGTTTTCCATTATATATAAACGGTATTTGTCAGTTTACTTGAACTACATTCAGCAACATTGTGCATGTGTGTGTGTCTGGGAGTGAGATCTGCTAGTCAGATCTTTTTCTTTGTCATAAATATGTCCATTTTTGTGAGTTAGCACGAGCTAGCTAGATGCTAGCAAGCAGGCAAGCTAGCTAAATTTCAGGGGCAGAGCAGCTTTGTGGCACGTCCAGTTAGAAATTAGAAAGATGAGCATGGTAAATATGTTTAGATATGTTATATATTATTATTATTAATCCTATTATAATAATAATACACTCCCTGGTGGCCCGGCCCCTACTTTGAAAAACACTGCCTTAAACAACCTATAGACTTTTATTGACGAAGACTTTGACACAGAAACTTGTTTCCTGTTTTCTTCAGACACTCATGATTGTTTTGTTTTTTTCCCTACCCATGATCTTTGTGGTTTTTGCGCCAAAACCTAATCAAACCTTAATCATAGCAACAAAGGGTCAGAATCATCTTTGTAATGGTCAACAAACGGTCTGGCAGTCTTGTTGGCACAAATATAATGTTGTGGGAACAAAACCTGTAAATGAAATATTACCCAGAGACTCTAAACTTTAAATTTCATCCTGACAAAATCTGGTAGAGAAAAAAATAGAGATAACATGAGATGTGAGAAAGATTCAAGATGGGAAAGTTAAAGCAAAATAAAAATGTAAATTCATTCTTAGTTTTCATAATTTCTTCTGCACAGTGTGTAAAAACATCACCATGAAGGTCATTCAGAGGTCAAATAGTTGAAAGGCTGACTGATTCACTGCCCATGAGGGGAGAGTTAATATATGGAGCTGGTAAAGAGCTGGTGTTGGGTTGTTATGACTGAGGGTACACACACACACACACACACAGCTTTAGGCTTGCTTCCTGTACTATTACAGTACAACCAACTGCAATCATAACAAACCAACCCCATCTTGAATCAAAAGAAAGGCATTGATAAAGCAGACATCCCAACCTGCAAAAAGTCATTTCAGGGAGGTTCGTTCTGCGGGGGGGGGGGGTTCCTGTTACACTTAGTGTTGCCCCCGGGGGTGGGGGGGTGGATGATCGGTCTTATAAGCGGCAACACACAGCTATAAGGACGCTTTGCTCCCACACGCGCTGCATTTATAGTCACACACACACACACGCGCGCGCCGCCACTCTCTAGTCTAGTGCGCGGTCTTGCTCCAGATTCCAGGAGATTGGATCTCATTTGCGGGCGTCAGGGAGCCGCTACCAATATGTGGGAGACTCCCGGAACTTCCGGGAGAGTTGGGATGTCTGGATAAAGATAGGTATAAAAAGGAAAATTCCCTCCCATTTGGCGTGGCCCACCTGTCACGTCTCTATTCCCCACCAGTGGAGCGCGCCCCACACTTTGAGAACCGCGGTTCTAAGGTAACAAAAAGTAATGAAAACATATAGTTATGAATATTCCATTTGTGCTATTTTCTTTAAATAGAGCCCTATAAATCTGACACACTGGACCTTACTCTGCTTGTAATAATAATTTCTGCACGGATTAAACATTCAAGAAGAAGAAAAATAAGCAAAACATGTTTTTCAGTAGAGAGGGACTTTATATTTGCTGATATAAATACTTGAAGTATGGGAGAACCCATCTTTCCCATGAAATGTCCTCTATTTAGTTTTTGTTTAAAGAAGCAACAACAGCAGCTTGGAGTAAATACAACTCACAGTCTACACTGAGTGCTGCATGTTTGGAAAGTTTGAAACACTGAGTTGATGAAAAAAAAATCATCCAGCGATTTGTAAAAGTCAGAACAAAGTACCGGTGTAGGTACCAGAACGGCTCAGCTTCCAGATCGGCTCGGGGTCCTTCTGATTACGTCACACAATACGGTATCTACGGCCACTCGGACAAACTAAATGACGGACGATTTTCAAGATAGATAGATAGATAGATAGATAGATTATTGTTGCTCCATAGCTGCTGCCGATCACCGAAACACCGCGAAAACCAACTCCGTCAACTCTCCAGCGGACGTACAGTGTTTATCTAGTTGCTATGACTACAGCCAGTCACAACTCTCCAACATACAGCGTTTATCTAGTTGTGCTCCCATTCGTTGACCTTTGTTGACATCATCAGCAGACGAAGGACCCAGAGCCGATCTGGAAGCCAAGCCGATCTGGTACCTACACCGGCTACATTATCCTGACATGACATTTGTAAAACTACAAAGAGGAGTGACAGATATGAATTAGGAATTTTTAGTCAAGATATGTGATGAAGATGCAGCTCTTCAGAGCCATGATAGACCCTTGAGCACCTCTGATTTGAGGACACGGCTCAAACACAATACTCAGGATACTGATGATATCTATGACAGAGGTGTAAAGGTTTCTTGCATTCATGTGTGAATGTCTATTAACCAACAATGGACCCAACAACCCCTGTAATGATTTATTTATTGATGGGTTGATTGATTGGTTGATGAACCTCTTTTACCAGAGAGAACTAACTGGATGTGGAAAGAGGCTTCACTGAATACATCCGCTGATGATATGTAATTCTGTACAGAGAGAAGAAGATGAACGAGTAGAGAAGAATGCATGGATGAAATAATAAGAATTAAATCAAAGAGACAAGAAAGAAAAGCACATATGATACGACAGCTGATAAGGCCACACAGCGTGATATTTCCTCCGGGTTGATGGAGTCGAAGTGCAGCAGCAGTTCAGCAAACATGCAGCAACAAGCTTGTCTTTGGAAACTGGCAACGTCTGTATGTGAAGGATTACGAACCAGTAAAACTGGCTATATTGTGCTCTAAGGTTAAAGCCGTAAAAAAACATGAAGATTTTGGTGAAACCGTAAAAAGCAAGTAAAGCTTTGTTGGCAACACGTCATGTGTTCTGCGTGGGAAATGTTCTTGTAAATGTGGGGCCGAAAGCACACTCAGAAACCTCTAGAAGATGGTCCACGCTGCTGTGGGTATTAGAAATAACTGTACTACAGGGACAGACACAAGAACTCCTCACAAACACCTGCATTTGCATGTTTGACAGCTGCTACCTGTATCTTCTGGTGGAATCAAGAGCGATGCTAACTGCTTCCACGTTTCTGAGGATGAGAAGTTTTGTTCAGACATTTGATCGTGCTGTGTTATGATAATGTGGAGATTTCATGTGATAGAGTGAGGACAGAAGGAGGTGGGAGGAGGAAGAGCAAAACAGAAAGAAGACTGAGCTGATGTCGCTGCAGGGCACAGGAAGGAATGTCTGAAATGTCTGAGTTCTACATGCAAACACACACTCGCACATAGCTGTAAGTATGTGAATGGGTAGTCCTGGGTTCCTGTTAACACATTTATTATATATTTCTGTGTGTTTGTGAGACCTGGTGCTCTTGCTGAGGTGTGTGTGTCTTCTTTGTGTGTGTGTGTATGTGTGCCTGGACCAGCCTCGAACCCGTCAACCTCGGCTCAGGTAGATGGCTAGGTTATTCTAAGCTTGCCCTCTAGCGCCTGCTGCTCCACTGTCGTATTTTCTTCCTCGCCGCTCTTTGTCTCTGCGTGGCGTCCGGGGTGAAGCCGTCAGTCTCCGGCTCGCTGGAAATCCCCGTTCCCACACTGCTAAAGTTCCACTGCTGCCAAAGTCAGGCAAACCACCTTGTCTATCTCCTGTTTCATTTCCACATTCTTAGGAAGCAGGTAGATGCTGTTTGGATCATCTATTGAGAAACCCAAATTGTTTGTAGCAGCTTTGATGTGATAACTCTTATATCTTAAAATCTTGCTCTATGGCCTGCAATCAGTCCTGTTTCGGCTTTGTTCGACAGACTTAATGCCATTAAGTCTTGATGCCACCAAGTCTGAGGTTATTTATAGCCATTAATCTGATAAACCTGCACTGATAAACACTTTTGCCTGACCTACTGATCTAGTGGGCCGATCAAAAAAGATTGAAGATAAGTGGTCAAATCTCAAGACTAGCTCTGTAAGCTACCCATTTTCAGTCAAAGAACAACTAAACAAAGCGAGCCTGGTGAGAGACCAAACTTAATATAACTTAATATAATCTGAACAGGTGAGTTCTATAAAAATTCACCCTCAGTACAGTTGTCATGAACAGGGAAATTAGCTATAGAGACCAAAACTGTTTTTTGTACCAGGCTGTAAACATGTTTATTTTTGCTGTGAAGTTGGATTTTAACATGGGGACTTATGGAGACTGATTCACTTCTTGAGCCAGCCTCAAGTAGCCGTTTAGGGAACTGCAGTTTTTGTGGCACAGCCACGTTGGCTTCATTTCACAGTAGGTTGCCGCTCGCTTGTTCCCGACTCCTTCCAGAGCTGCCTTACTGCAGCTGATTTCTGATCTTCCTGTTGCTGAAGGGAAGCTGGTGTGGCAGCTGTCCAGAGACAACACAAGACCTTTAAGGCGCCCGGTGCTCTGGTTATTGAACTACAATTTAACCTGACAGTGCTCGTGTATGTGTGTGATTGTGATGTGCTGCGCAATAAATTCCCACCGACTTTAGCTTTAAATCATGGCTGTTGTGTCTCTGGGTTATCGAATCAGACAGACGTGAACAAACACACACTGACACAGAAAACATAAAGCATAGAAACACAAACACACACTGCTTAATCATAAAAAAAACTCCAAGTTTAGTTGGTGCAGTAGAGTGTTTGACCTTAAAAGGCATTGTCTGAACCACAGAGTGAGTGTGGACAGACAGTGTGACTCCGGACCAGACAAATGACCATTCATGAATGTCAATCTCTGCATCTTTGTGGCAGTTTGAAATGTGTGCTTCCGACGTTGTAGGTTTGATTCCTTTCTCATGTGAAACTCTCTTATGTTGTCAAATAACAAAAGGCTGATATAAGTGTTTCTTTTTACAGCAACTTCAAACAAGTTTTCCAAGAGAAATCTGTTGCCTCATACAGTAGCACTGCTTAAAACACAGGAAGTTAGTATCCTACATAGCTTTCATGCACTGTGCGTTGCAGTCTGCCACACTGAATTCTTCCTACTCCCATTAGCAGTCGTCAAACTCAGACATTTTAAAATCCTACGCATAAAATCTTTTCACGCAATTATGCTACTTCTTTAAGCTAACCAGTTTTATGTAAACAAGGTGTAAATCATCCGTTGATGACTTTGTTTCTACCATATTGTAAACATGGAAAACTTTGTACATTTCTCTCATTATAATACCATTATCAGAACACGGTAACTAGACGTAACAAAGTGACAACATTATTCAACTTTCAGTATACGACTCTCATTTGTTAGCTTAAAATGAGCGTCATACCACCATTCTGAGATGGTTCTAAGATTTTCTAAGACTTTTCTAGACCATGTCGAGGCTCAAAAACAGCTTTCTCTCTTTAACAAATGTAACACGCTGAATACTAAACAACCACTTCAGTTAGCTTAGGTTGAGAATAACTTAACTGGGAGGTGCTTTGAGGTAAAGATGGATAAAAGATAAATTCACCACCTACCAAAGACATGCTCTGTGTACTCAGCTGCAAGGCGGTGATGCAGATAGGAAAAATATTTTCTAATGTTTCTAGGAGGGCAGCAGAATTGTACACGCTGTGACAAACATGATACAAATATGACGTAAAGTCGAACCCTACAAGCTTGTGATTTTGTTTTCATCAAAATGTAGTAAATGCTCTTTAAACTGGGCCCTGTGGTACAACAGTGTGACCCGGGTTATGTTTATGTCCTTAAGACATTGTAAAATGATGTAAACTTCATGAGTGATGTGCTCACTGTTTCTAGTCTCTGTGAGGACTCCAGCAGCAGCTGGAGGCTATGGAACCACAATAAATTTTGATACAGATCTGTACATTTGAATGTCATCGGCATAATTAAGATAAGGAACATTGCTGGGAATGAAAAAACAGGATTTTGATATGGCCTCACATGGGCATTTGTTGCTGTTTTACTGCATATTCTTGTGCCAGTGTAAGTATGTGTACAGGGTGCATTGAGCAACGACACACCAGTGCTAATACCACATCCCCCCTATGATCTTATTGATTAAATTATACAACACTTATTTAAACTGTAGTGTGTTTGATGATTCTTTATCTCTTTTCCCCAGTCATCCAGTTTGGTTTCGTCTCTCTGTTCGTGGCTTCATTCCCGCTTGCTCCTCTCTTTGCTCTGCTCAACAATGTCATTGAGATCAGACTGGACGCCAAGAAGTTTGTCACAGAGCTACGCAGGCCAGTCGCCGCACGGGCTAAAGACATTGGTAAGCTGATGTGACACGTCAAAAGGAAAAGACAAACACTGAAACTAAATAAGTATTGAATATTTGTGAGAAAAACACCATGAGACCAAAACTCTGCACTGACACCAGACTAATTAAATTCTTTCAGGGTTAGCAGCACCTTCAGGCAGTGTGGTGGGTTTCACTGCTGACTTTACAAACTGACGCCCTTTAGCAGTTCAGTATAGTCATGTTGCTGCTGTCACCTGAAAGCTCACATCTCCTCAATGCTATCTTTTTAGCAGAAAATCAACTTGACCTCTCTGCATTTTTGGCTTTTAAAGGGCCCAAAGGTCATACCTGACGTCATTACCTATAGAGATCTCTTTAAAATTCATCTACGTGATGTCAAAAATAGCAATGTCAGTCTGTCGGCCAGTCCGCCACTTTGGTCTACTCTGAAATAACATACATTTTTATACTCATTGTCTCCACACTCCATGACTTTTCCACCAGTGCCACCATTATGGTTGACATTTGTGCTTCAAAGTGAAACGTCTCATCAACTATTGGATGGGTTGCCATGAGAATTCGGTACAGACCAGCCATCGGAAACCATTTACAGTTTTGTCACTGTGTGTAATACAGATTTGCCTCTTTCTGTCTCCATTCTCTCTCCTTGTCTCTTTCTCTTGCTGTTCCTTCTGTAGGTATATGGTACAACATACTGAGTGGAATGGGAAAATTCTCAGTCATTATAAATGTAAGTATTCATGCAATGTCCTGCCTTTTACTATCTGCACTGAATTAGTGATGAAGGTCAATAGGACAATAGGAAATCAGACAAATTATTTACAGTAGAGGAGCACTTCACAGGATGATGTGATGAGTACTACTCAGCCTCCTGAAACTCTTAACACATATAATGTGTTGTGCTGCTCTGGAGGGAGCTTTGTTATGTCTGATGATGCCATACAGTATACATTTTGTTACTGTATGTGGTTACAATCTTCCCGTTCCTATGAGTTATTGTAAGCAAGTATTGTTATTATGTTACTTGTTAAAATGTCTCAAAGGAATACATTTCCCATTTGGCTTATTTAGAATAGAAGAAGATTATCTTTATTGATCTCTAAATGGGAAAATTCTTTTTTCACTCAAGTTTTTCATATATAGGTCTGAAAAGCAACCACACAAAAAGACACACAGAGACACACACAGACAGGGAGAGATGGTGGAGTGATGGGTAGCCACATGGCGGCACCCTGGGAGCAGTTAGAGATTCAGTACCATGCTCAAGGGCGCATACTGTGGTCCATGCCCGGTTTCCCTACGGACTGAGCTACAAAGTTATTAACTTCTGACGTCACAATATTTAGTTCTTATGTAAACAAAGTCAGATCATCAAATACATCACGGACAGGAGAAGATGTCATAGGTTAACAAACATTGCATAACACGGCAGTGCTTTGCCACTGACCTTGATTCTCTGCTGGAACATTTCGACATGTAATCCAGCTTTCATCAGGTCTGCTGTGTGTGTCCCCGGACATAATTCATCTGTGACAACGATAACAGTTAATATCGAAGAGAGATTTAACCTCTGTTCTCACTGAGATGTTACTCTGTGAGACCCCCGAATCATATTTGAAACACCGTAACATGGTGCTCTGTGAAGGTCAAGGAAAGTTTTGCTTGGGATTTGTCCCTGGCTATTTAAGCAAATCCTATTCCGTTTACTTTTAATACTAAACAGATTTGCAGAGGATTCAAAAAAGCAAGCAGCAGCAGGAGTTTTTATTTATTCTAGAGCTATGGGGCACTGGACACACATACATGTACTTAAGCTGCTTTGAGGCAATGAAAAACTGGGAGTAGAATCCCTTTTTTGTGCATGTTTCAGTTATACAGACTTTATTTAATATTACAAAATGAATACATTTCATTGCATTTTCTCATGGTGTATTATTTACACCTATAATTAGTGTTTCACTCTCTCACACTGTCTCTGTCTCTTTCTCTCTATAGGCCTTTGTGATCTCCTTCACGTCAGACTTCATCCCCCGGCTCGTCTACCTGTACATGTTCAGTCAGACAGGCACCATGCATGGTTTCATCGACCACACCCTCTCCTACTTTAACGTGTCCAATTTTAAACCCGGCACGGCACCGCAGAATTCTGAGCATGGAGACATCACTGTTTGCCGGTAAAAAAAAAACACACACACACACAACATGCATGCACACACTTAAAAGTTACAAATGTTAGATGTGATGCTATAATTATAATTTGCTTCATTATCTTTGTGACAGGCAATATTTAATATGAAGGACAAAGAGATAATTTCATTCAGCATTCAGAATGGGTATTTGGTATTTGTGGATTATCCACAAATACCAAATACCCAGCCAATAAAAATAGATCCCTATTAATACAATTCATACCCCTTGCTTTTTCCTGTTTTCTTGTGTTTTTTCTTTTACTACCAGTTAAGTTCATCAAGAAAATCTTAATGTCAATTTATTTATTTTTACATCGCAGGAATTTCGTGTTATCTAATAGGATTTTTGTCTAAGTGGATAAAACAGAATTACTTTGCCTGCCATAGCTTATAACTTTGACCTCAACCGATACATGAACCGTTCCTTTCAGACTCTGTATCAACAAGGAATAAAACTGCCAATTACATGCATATTTCAAGGCTAGTATCCATTTAATTTGACAGAAGGATGTTTCTGTCTCTTCTGTGGTTCACAGAGCTGATGTCTATCTCCAACTCAATTTTCTCGTTCCTTTAAAACCTTTATTCATATTATATTTTCACATTGGAAGCTGTACAGTCATACACTTTTACTGTTCACTGTTTGCTGTCACCAGAAACTCTTTTGTGAGCTTTTGCAAAACCAATCCAGGAGCAATCCAGGAGATTCAGTGTAATGAACCAGCCAAGGTTACAAAATAAAAAGATTGCTAATTTTGGCTTTGTATCCAAAATACTCAATTGAAATGAGTGTAGTTGGAATTGAGATAACAGTATATCTGATACGTATAACAATATATCGTCTGCATAAAGCCGCATATAGCCGCAGTATTTTCTGTTCAGTGTGTATATACGGTAGAACTTATTCAGCAAATGGATGATGTTCAATTTCATGAGCTTCTAGAGATAAACTAGTGGGGAATAGTAGCTTGTTGTGTAGGCTAGGTTGTGCAGGTGAAAATTAGTGCTTAATTCCTACAGGTAACACCATTCTGGTCTTTTCTGCATCTAATGAATAAACTGCAAGTTTGACTTGAGATGAGTGGAATGGATGATTTCTCTATGATTTCTCTTGACTTGATTGTTGAACACTATGAAGTAATGTAGGTTTTCAGGTGACAGAACTAAAGAGCTTTTTGCTGCCATCTGGTCCCACTGCAGCCACCAAATGATACAAAATGAAGTCTTTATTTGAGCCAGTGAATGTGAGAATTGCACAGCAAGTGACTAAGTAAGTTTTTGGCTGGAGATGCGCCCTCGTGCAAACTAATAAGTCATCTTAAGTCCTGCGGCAACAAGAACGAAAGTGACAGATATTGTCACGACACCAGTAAGGCTCGATGTTATTAGCCCCAATAGACAATGCACTGTTGTGTCTTTGCATTTTCACGCATGCCAGTGGCAAGCATCTCTTTCATAACATCAATATAAAGCGTTGTAGAAGAAAAGGTCATGTGTCGGCGCCCACAGAGGCCAACCTGCTGTTACATAAGACAGCAAAGAATGACAATGCAAGAATGCAGTCTTTGTATGAATGTAGTGTGGTACGTCACGTCTCAAACACGACGAGATACTGTAGGCCTTGAATGCTTATAGGCATGAATTAGGCTGGAAGATGTTCCAAGAAGGGCGTGTGTGTGCTGTAGTGCTGCTTACGTTGTAGGCAACGCCTCTGGGCTCACAGAAAATGATTCAACTCTGTATGTAAATGAAAGCATGTCAGATGTTCCAGACAGTTAATTTCTTTCTGTAGATGAACATGGAAGAAAAAAGGTGTAGAATGGAAAAATGAATGGATGATAGTGTCAAACAGAGAACGGAGGGATGAAGGATAATATCACTGAACAGAAAATAAAGCGGAGAGAAGCATGGAACAATGTAGAAATAAGACAGAGGAAAGGAAGGAAGGGAAGAGGCACTGTATTGTAGTTGGATGGATGGTGTGAGAGGCCAACCACTGAGGTATTAAATCTTTAATTACATTTAAAAACAGCAATGTGAGGAACTTGAAGACAGTTTCTGCATCAATGGACAGAGCATCACTGTACATCTCTCCATCATGTCGTGTTTTCTCAACTGTATTCCCAGTGCTAAACTAAATGTGGGTGAAATATGAATTCTGTCTTGTGGTTAAAATAGATAGAATAGCGTTACAGAGAAGAATGAGCCCTTATCATGGCAGAACAATTAATCAATCAAAATGTTAGTGAAAAATGGCCAAGTGCAATATCCAAATTGTTCTACCAGAGAGGCCCCTAGATCAGTTTTACACTTGAAGATGAACCTTTTCTCTGGATCTCGCAGTAGCCAATCATGATCATGATCAACACTGACAGATTACAATTCATATAACTACCAATAAATAAGACCAGCACTAAGATATCTTGTAGCCTTCAGCTGCCTTTAGCATTGGAGGCCAGCTGATATGTTAAGAAACCATGTTAAGTCTGCCAAAATCAACAAATAAATTTATCCCAGCTTGTCAGAATGTGGTCAAGATTTATTGTAAACATGAAAAACACCCAACATCTGCTCTGTTATCAGCTGCTATCTTCTTCTTGCTTTTAAAAACAAACATTTTAATGGTGGGTGCACGATAGACAGGCAAGGAAACAAGTAAGTTCATATCCATTGCTCCCTTTTCTTGCTGGGTGGCTAAACTACAGAAGCTTGTTAGGAAATCAGAAAAGTGACCGTTCCATGACAAGATGACTGAAGAAGATATTATTGCAGTGTTGCAAAGTGTAAAATTCAAATTGGCCACAAACTTGTTCTCATAAAATGTTTTGCGTTAAAGGTGATTCAGGTCCAAGCTGCTGCTGAGTTACTGTTGGATAAATATTAAATTCCTACCAGCCCTTACTGTCATTTGGCTGACCTTAGCCCTTGATCTGGAGGGGGCAGGAGGAAAGGGAATTTCTCGGCATTCCTGACGTGTATTGACGTCAGTTAGTTTTAAATCAAATTATATTCATACAGAAAGCTTTACAGTGATTTACAGAAATCAAAGGACACAACATAAACGGATACATTAAAGAGAATAAAAATGAGAGACAGGACAAGTTAACCACAAAGTCTTGTGATCAGACAGCCTCATATGTTGCAAATGATTGTCTCTTCCTGGACGAGGCTTTGAAAAGTATTATGATAGCGGGACTTTTAGGCTCCTACCTTCATGTTAAGACAGAGCTTGTTCTCTGAGCTGACGGAAAGTTGGCTGTCGTTACACTCTTATTACCAGGAAGTCAAAGCCAAGGAGTTATGCTATCCCTCATTGGGATACATTCTCTTGGCAGCATATCTGTATCAGATTTAAAGGAGATCTTGAATGTCACAGAAAAATATCCAACCTCATGATGGCGCTGGAGGTCGCTTCAGCAGGGGTACGAATGTCTTTACGAATTTTAATGGTAATCCATTTAAAGTCTGTGTAAAGTAAGAATAAGTTTATTATAATAATAATAATAATAATATGAGTTCATCAAAAGAAGAATGTGCTATTAACCACCCAGCCAAATTTGAATGATTAAAAATATCAACAAGTTTATGAAATTAGGTGTCAAAATCAGGTAAAAATGAATTCTCAGCTCCAGGACTGTGGGGGCGTGTCACTGAATGTGCTGAAGCCGCGGCCACTCGTGGGAGCAGTCAAGCAGCCATTTTGAAGCGACTGAAACGTGTCAGATGAGTTCAGAAAATGACATGACTAACTTTGAAACACTCTGAGCGAGATGAATTCATCTCTATCTCTCTGCTAGGGGTGCAGGGGGTATACTCAGGGTGGCCTCAGCGTGTCATCAAGCCCACAAAATCCTGGACTAAAAACTGGTGAAAAACTGTTTGAACCTCTAACTCCACATTTCAGTAATATATCGTTCAAAGTCTTTTCACGTGTTTTCAGCAACTATTTTCCAACATATTTCATGTATTTTGAAAGAAATCTCGCCTTTACATGGACTTTAATGGTTAAGATTTTTCAGTCTGGACCACAGCGGTGAAGCGACTGACATTGCTGCTAAAAATCAGGAAAAAACAGGTTAACGCTCACTCGCGTGAAGCACAACATTGAAGTGGTCAGTGGTGCACAATCTATTTTTCATGACTAACTCTGTGGGTTTTTCATGGTCAACCGTGGGACATCGAAGTCAGAAACATTTCATCCCCAAACACTGCAATTGAGCTGACAAGGTCTGAATAATGAGCATTTGTGAGGCAGCTGTGGTTTTGTTTGGCTGCACATGAGGACTAGAAATGTCTAAATGTGGAGCGCTAAGGTTACTGTATTGACACCCCCTGACGAGGAAGTCTAATTTAAGGCCTTTTAAAGTTTATTTTTCCCAAAACTGAAAGCCTGGACCTTTTCTCCTCTTGTCACTCTGTATGCAGCCAGGAGGAAGTAGTAAACTGCAAAAGGATGGAAGTGTTTTTGGGTCAGAGTAAGCAGGTTGCCAGACCTGTTGTCATCGTTCTCTGTTCTTAACAATTCTGGGAAAAGACGGACAGTGGGAAAAAACAAACAGAGAAGGTCACAGAAAGCTGAAAGGCAGATGCTTAGACATAACAGTATGGAACGCACATGTTCTTGCACACAACAAATAGAGAGATACTCATGTTTTAAGTCTATCATACAGTAGTTTTACCTGGCAGTAACCATGTTCTGCGATGAAGAGTTAGTGTGTGTTTGTGTGGTTTAAGGATGGGAATGGTCTGACCTTTGTTTGTCTGTAAATTTATTCCTGGATCCCAGGAGGCACTGGCAGCAGGAATTCTCAGGAACAAGCCGCTCCCATACGAACCATAATCTTACTGCAAGGCCTTATGAAAGAATATTGAGTTAGATGCTCCAGTTGCTGCTGAGCTGCTCTATTATAACCAAACAAGGAGTGTCTAGAAGACACATACACAGGAAAGAGAGAAAGAGAGGAAAAAAATGTTTTTGATAATGATGTTTTATATTTAATTCCAGCCTGGCAAGTGAAGTTAAATTGAGTGTGGCGGGATGGTTGGTCTTGTTTTAGAGTTTAGTTCACATTGGAAGTCGATCCACAACAAAATGCTGTTAAATATTGGCCAGCCAGTGAGAGAAAGATGAATAGATCAAAGAAAAAAAGAGGTTGAGAAGAGTTGACTCTTACAGGGAGCATTCCTCACTCATGACTGTATAAGGAGAAGGAATCAGACACCATAAGACCCTGCTAACACACACACACACACACACACACACATTTCGCCCTCCCTCTCTATTATTTCTATACTATTAGTCAAGTACTTAGTCACACAGCTCAATCAGACTATTTCATTTGTTTTGGCTTCAGAGGATTTGTTTCGTGTGTGGATGTGAGTTGTCTCAAGCCATCACATTAAAGCTGACGTTAAGCTGCTGTGTGTTTACTGTGAAAGACAGTTTCCAGTGTGAGTTTCCTGCGCTCATATTCTTCTTCTTCTTCTTCTTCTTCTTCTTTATCAAGCTACGAGGTAGTCTAAATTCAGTTTTTAGCATATCTGCTTCAAATCTAACGTAAAATTGTCATTTTATCAGCTCCAGCAGGTGGAAGAGATTTGGAAGAGTTGTTTTGGATTGTCTGCCTTTTTCTGATATTTTGATTTTCACAGTAGGCAAAGCATGTCTTACTAATAACATTATTACATTTTACCATCATCATCATCATCATTTTTATTATTATTATTATTATTATTATTATTATTATTATTACATTGGTGCTCTTCCTACAGGATTGTGATTGACAGGATGCGGGGCTTAGCTGTTGGTTGAGTCATGAAAATCTGGACAGAACATATTTTCTAATCATAAAATATTTATTTATAGTCTGATGTTAGAGATTTTGTCATATAGTAATAGATTATTATTATTAGCTGATTTGAATTGAGCAGGAATGACCAAGGACAACATGTACTTTAAAATAACAGGTGGACATTTTGGGAAATATGCTTATTTGAGTTAGATGAGAAGATTGACACTATTCTCATGTCTGTCCATTAAATATGAAGCTATGGCCATAAATATGAAGCCAGTTAGCTTAGCATAATAACTGTAAACGGCTAGTCAGGCTCTGTCTGAAGGTAATAAAATCTTCTTATTAGCATTTAGTTCACGATTAACTTTTTCAATGTAAAGTGCATGGCAACAACAAAAGTAACTGCTTCCAGCCAAGTAATAGTCCAACATATAACCCTCCATAAAACCATCTTTGCCCCTGTGGTGGTAAAATAAGAGTAAGCTCTGTTATTCTATCTTCTTCATTTTGGAGAAGCAACTAATTTTATTGATGCCAAATGTTTGTTTGGCTGTGATCCAAAGTCCTTATTAAAATCTGTATGTATTTAAAATGGATGAAACAAGGCAATCAAACTATTTGTTTTTTAATTGTAACTTTGCGGAGGGAATGATTGAGATTCTTGTTTCTTAACTGCATCAACAAGAGTTTGCTTCTAAAGTAGACACTAAAGTAATACTGATATAAATCACTACAGATAGATCGTTGGCGTCCTTCTTCCGTGTTCCCAGACACTCACTTTGCTGAGGTCAGTAGTACTTTGGACCTCCACGACCTTGACTCATGGCTTTTCTTTCTGTTGACCATGCAGTAAAAGGAGACGCAGGCAGCTACAGTGGAAATAGATTTATGCATGTTGTGTTTGCTAATGTTCCTAGTCTTCTTATGGTCCATGCATTCAGTGGCTCATCGACATGTCATGCCTTAATTTCTTCTTCTTCTTCTTCTTCTTCTTCTTCTTCTTCTTCTTCTTCTTCCATGTTTGGCATCAAATTCTTCATCTTGATCCTGTTGATTTTCTCTCCTTTTGTTGGACCATGTGGTTTCCTCTTACGAAGGACGTTATATTTTCGGCGCAGTTTGTTTGTTTGTCAGCAGGATTCTGGAAAAACTACTGGCCCGATTTTTATGGAACTCTTGAATGGTGTGCCGTGACTAAACATCATAACAGCCGCCTCCACCACTAAACATAGTGCTGCCTGCATGCCCTTCTAGTTTGACTTGATTTTGACTCCGTCTGATGTCTATCTTAATGTCCTAAATGCACTAATTTGACCTGGCGTTGGCTGGAAGACTGCTCTATCTATAGCTCCGCATAATACTGATCTTTGTCTATAAATCTTAATCTCTTTTATCTCCTCTGTACATTCAGTGGTTTGGGAGGATGCATTCTTCTGCCTATAGATGTTCTGTAGAATAACAACGAGACGGATTGTCTCATTGCCCTGAAAGGAATGCTATATGTTGTACTTTGCGTCCCACAGGGAACGGCTGAGTCTTTTTAAAAAAGAATTGTGAAAATGGAGTACTGTAACATAAAGCTGTCCTCCACTACACTTTAGCTCATCAGCTCAAAGGCATGAAGACAGAAGGAAGTATTTTACTGACCTGAACATCTGTAGAGCATTGTCCTGAAATATGTGTGTGCAGTTGAAGACCTTCATTAAAAAAATGGTATATATTGAAATAAAAAAAACAACCATGCATTTATAATTCTAGCAGTCATTGTGTCGACATTGAAAGTTGGGTCTCTGAGGCTAGCTTTAGCTAGCTTTCTGCCATCATTGTTGAGAAAAAAAGATCATTCAATCAGTACATTAATATGCGTAATGTGATTTACTGTGTATTATATTAAAATACACAATTTGATCAAACCATGTACATGGTCGCAGTCATCCAACTTACGCGTCTCTTTTTCTTCACAGTTTCTAATCAAAGGGAAGTGTTGTAGTCAACAGTAGAAACGTAAGTTAGAAAGTAGTTAATAAGATGACAGTTGGAAAATAAAACTATTTCTGTTTATTGCTTTTTGCATTACTTTTGATAAATCTGATCATCTCTAGCAGTTTTTTTTTAAAGGCAGCAGACTTAACTTCCTTACCCAACGCTCAACTTTTGAGTTGATTTTGACTGAATCCTGCTGTGTTCTTTAACATTTCTATATTTGAATGACTGACTACATCCAAATAGTTCCATTATAAATAAACCCCTGATGTCGAGCATAATGAGGGTGAGACCCTCTTTATGTTATTTAGGACTGATTGCATCCAGCAGGGAACAGTCTGGTCGATCTTCTCCATGAACTTGGCTGTGCACCAGGAATGACATGTACACAATGTACACAATAAGTCCATGAAACCAGATGTTTGTCAATGCCGAGTCTTTTTCCTAGAGAGCGGACAGTGGCAGAAAATAACAAATCATCAAAGTCAAGAGAAACTCCCTCATTTTTAACAGCCCAGCTCCTACTAGGCATTATTTTATTTCTATTATCGCGTCTTTCTCTCTGATCAGCATTTTCAGCAACAGCAGCCATGGCGCCTGAATTGTCTGACTGCCACAGGTTACATTACAGCACCACGTTTTAATTTTTATGGCCTGCTACAGTCTGCTAATGCAACACTTGAACCAAACCTTGAGTCTGTGCACTTAGGAACAAGTAGTAACACCAACAGAAGAATCGGTCATGAGTCAGGCTGATGTGGTGCACGACAGCAGCCTGCCAGAGACACACAAGGGAAATCTTAGGTTCAGTGAATATAAAGCAATGTGTTTTTTCATGGAGACAACAAAGCATAACTAAAATGTGACAGGATCTATACAGTGAGCTCATTTTATAAATAAACAACCAAGGATTAGCTCTCCGCCTCGAGCCTTGAAGTGAAACTGGACTAAACATTACTCTGAAAACAGAAATACAGCTGTTTTATGTATCTGTGTGTGTCTATGTGTGTGTCTATGTGTGTGTACATGTGCGTGTATGTGTGCATGTGTGTGTGTGTGTGTGTGTTTTGTGTTTGTGTATTATACCAGATGAGAGCACATCCTCAACCTGCCCAGTTCCATAAATTCAATAAGTGCTTGTGTTTTATCTGACAAACCTGCTATAAACATACCACGTCTTCCTCTCTGTCTTACTTCCTTTTCTTACATTTCTCACTCTTGACCTTCTCTCACACACTCCTGTCACTCTCTCTCTTTATCTCTCATTCTTTTGCCTGTTTCTCTCCTCTTCTTGCTTTTTTTTCATCCTCCTCTCTTGTCTCTCTCTGTGATTCCTTGTCCTCATTTGAAGCCGTCTTCTGTTAGCTCAACATGTGTTTCCAGTTTTCTGCTGTTTGTATTGCCAGCACAATAAAGGCAGTTTACTACAAAGAAAACAAAAAGAAAGGAATCCCAATAAAGTTTATTGCACTGTGAGTCAGGATGCAAGCTGAGTGGAGGAGAAGTGTGCTTTAACGAGGCGGTGTCTCGGCCAGGTGAAGATAAATCAGATTGGGTCACAGGATGAATGAATGGACAAAAATGGAAGAGGAAAGATCTCTCAGTGATCAGCGGTCAAGCAAACACTCTGGGTGGTGCCTTCCCTGGGTTATACGTCAACTAAGTGCTAACTACCCATTTGATTCCAAACAAAGCTCATTTATATTTTTCCCAGCAGACATGAAATCAAACAGGTTTTTAGCACCCACACTGTGTTCATGTGTGTTTTGTTCTAGGTATAAAGACTACAGGGAACCCCCCTGGTCTCCGGATGCATACACGTTCTCCAAACAGTACTGGTGCGTCCTGGCTGCGAGACTGGCTTTCGTCATACTGTTCCAGGTATGAGCTCATTGAGCATCATGTGTCCGGAGTCCAGACATTTGATCCCATTTAAAAACACAATAGAGAGAAAGACACAGTATGAAGCGGACAGCAAACTTATAGAATTAGTCTTTAACGGGTGGAAACACATGGTCCGAATATTTCCGACATATTTGTTACTCCGCAGTATCAAAGCACACACACTGTGCTTTGCATTGATAGCTTCCATATGTGTTTGTGTATCATTTTTGTGGGGTTCTGCGGTTGACTTTAACAGATTTGTTTCATAAAAAGATACAGATAGACAGATAAAGTAACTGTTTGTGTATATGTGTGGACCAGTCTTTCTTAATTAGGTGGATCACGCTGTACTCTCATCATGACAGGGAGTATTACCAGATATCGCAGTCAGTTAGCAACCTGCACGCCTTGTATACATATGTGTGCCAAATGTTCCTTAAAATATCTTTCAAGTTTCGAGATCAGAGGTTTTCCAACTGTGAGTGGCTGTTGCGAGAAACCTGAGGCAAAGACACTTACGAGGCAAAGACACTTAAGTGAAAGGGACAGGTGCAGGCCAGTGTTGTGTAGAAATAATTGAAAAGACACTCATTATAACTCCAAAACAGAAAATCATCATGTTTTTAATATTTTTTCAGTATGAACATAGTCATGATAGTTGTCTGTACATCCATGGGCACACATGCTAATAGCAGTAGCCCACAGCATACCTCACTGAGTCTATGGCAATATTATCCATCCTGTTTATATCCTCAGTAGACTCCAAATTATGGAAATTATAGTGGAAAAAATACAGCATTATTATCCCCCAAAGTTAATTAATATTGACTCTTTCATGTTGCACTCTCAGTTTTTTTTCCAGAGTGGCCCTTCAGCATGGTTCATATAGAGATATTTGTGTTCAAAACTTGCCTACACACACTTTTGTGGTCCATCTTTCTTCATTTGTCTTCATATCCATCCATTTTTTCCTCTCTCACACACTTGTCCTCTTCTCTCTGTCCTCCAGAATCTGGTGATGTTCCTTAGTCTCGTGGTCGCCTGGGTGATCCCTGACGTTCCCAAAACGATCGTGGAGCAGCTCAAATGGGAGAAGAAGCTCCTGGTCGACGTCTTCTTACGGGAAGAGAAGGAAAAATTCCAGCTCATCCAGAGCCTCTTCTCCAAGGACGCCACCCTCCAACAGGGAGGGGACCAAGTGCTCCGCCAGGGCCCCCCCATCCCGGGCCGCTACAGTACTCTACCCTCAGGTCCAACGCAGGGGTTGGCTGGTGACAGAGGAGGAGAAGGAACAAGGGCGAGATGTAGGGCCGCCAGCTTCAGCCAGTTCACCAGGAAGATTCCCCCGTCACCCAGGAATGAAAATGAGAATTCAAGACAAACAGCGGTGTGACGTGTACACAACAACACATCTGTAGGGATGTTTTAGCTGGGCCATGGGGACTGGAGAACATATTGCTCGGGTGATGCGGTCCGTGAATGTCTCTGCCTGTGTCTTTTGTGTCCTGGTGTGTGTGACGCAGTAGTGCTGTGATTTAAACAACCACAGTATCGTTTGGAACAAATTTGAATTCATTGGTCTCAGTGTGGTTGAATGTGCAATGTCCACACTGATTGAATGGCTGCCTGTGTGTTGTTCCTCCTTGCACCGACTGTTCACCTGATAACGTTATGATTTTTACTTTTTGGTAAAAATAAATTATTTAGTGAGGCACACTTGCTTCATAGCGTAGACAAGCAATAATTACTGTATTAGGCTGAACACATGAATATTACAAGAACCTGGAAAAAAAAATGGAGATTAAGGAAGGACTATTAACAAATGGACAGATTCAACAAAAACAGATTGTTGGACATTGTGGGGACTGTCTGAATTTTCCTGCTTTATGTGCTTATGCTCTTTATGTATTTTTGTTTTTACCAGAATTTGTAGCAGCTACAACAAAACACATTTTCTGTACTTTTCAATACATGGTACTGAAAGCACACATGAGCCTCCTAGAAGAGCAAGTTGTTTTCTTCATAGCATTTACTGTGTTGCAGCGGATTTTTCTCCATAGAATTCAGGAAACATTTTCAAACTTTACAGTAATTGTATCTCTAGTGAATACACAGCCGACGGTGTTGTTTCTCTACACCCTGCCTGATGTATTCGAAGGAAGGATGTACATGCCAATGTGGCAAACTATTACATGCCACTTCAAGCTGTAGTTTTAGAAACAGATGATCTCTGAAGCAAACATTTTTCCCGTTAGCCATATGGACTTTTACAGCTAACTACACTATATCTCCTGAATGCAAAGAGAAAGCCAGCTCTTTTACAAACTGTGACCGGTGAGTTAGAAATGATCTCACTGCTTTTATTGTCAAGGGAACAAATACACAATCAGTGTTCATTCATAATGACATTCCTGGAGGTAAGTAAATATGGGTTACTACTGCCCAAAACGAAGAACTTTCTTGCGTCACGCAACCTCTGCCAGCCACGTCAGAAGTCTTCATCCACTGAGAAACTCTCAACAGATTTTAATTTTGTACAACTAGTCATCTCTTTCTGACTGTGAACCAGTCAATTCATCACTGACCGGATTGATTTTGTGTTTAGATCATTTCAGCTTGTTAGCTAGCTAACATGCTATCTGGTCTATCACCGTACAGTTGTTAACCACTTGTTAGCATACTAATTGAATTAGTGTTATGTTATGTATGTTAGTCAAACTGAAATTTCTGTGTAGGAAATATAAGCTATAATGATACTGAAGCTAATGTGCATAATTTACCATTTTTCAAGAAAAGGATCAAATGTTTTTTGACATGTTAGTGGAAACTGTGGTTAAACTTCAGAGTGGGTTCTTTTGGCAGCGGTTGACTGATATTTGGCAGCCAACCAACTTCTGTGATGTGCTAAACACGAGAGCCCTATGAACATAAATACAAGTCAACACTTACTGTTGATTAACCACTATTAGTGATTTAAGACATTTGTCCTTTTACAACATATTCAATAATATTTGGGAGGACCAATTATGCTGTTGAATGTGTATTTCATTCCGAAGTGGAAGCTAGTATAAAGCTAACCTGACTAGCTTTTGACTCTGGAAATGGAAGCTTATTAGTGTAGTTTGCTAAAATTAGCACTGATCCCTACTTCTTTTGTTCATGTTATTTTAACACCTGCAGAGTCATCCACAGCTCTATGGAAGTATTTCTGTGCCATCGGAGTTTGAATATGAATTTCTAATACTGAATTTTTTCAGCATCAAAATCAGACTTTGAATTTTAAAAACCATCGAATTTTTAGCACTGAGATTTTTTTTTTTTATGAGTTTTTCAAAATTCAACGTGTAAAAAAATTCAGTGTCATAAAAATTCAGTGTAACTTGGAGCGTAACTTGATTGGCTGGACGTTGGATGAATTGAGACAGGGATCGATTGCTTCTCCCTGGTTACATGGATGTTGAGTCTGGTTCTTTTTACACTGAATTTTTAGACGTTGAATTTTTTGACACTGAATTTTTTGAGATGTTGAATTTTTTTTTTACATCAAATTTTTTGAGACGTTGATTTTTTTTAACACTGAATTTATTTCAACACTGGGAAAAAAAAATCTGAGCCAAAAAACACTAGTTGCTAAAAATTTGATGGTTTTTAAAATTCAAAGTCTGATTTTGATGCTGAAAAAATTCAGTATTAGAAATTCATATTCAAACTCCGATGGCACAGAAATACTTCCATACAGCTCATGCATGCTCAGTGCTGTATTAGTCCTAAGGGGACTCATGAAAGGGGTCTAGCATTAGCGGTCTTTCGTTCATGGGTCCGGATTAGGTTATGGTTGATGACCAGACTCTCAAAACTTATAGCAATGGGTAGTCTGTAAACCTCAGCACCTCAGTATGTTAGTCCATGATTCATATCATGACACAGAATAACTGGGATGCGCTATAATACAGTAACATATGGAGTGCTCAAATCACAGATAGGACATGGCTTACATGGCTAACGCCATCTTATGTTAACTGGGTGTCCATTGGAATTTGAGATGACATTACAAACAATTTTCTGTGCCTACACCAGATATTAGACTGCTCAAATGACCAGTAATGACATTACCCAGAACCGAACATTCATGCCGTCTTTTTACCCTAAAATAATACTTTTTTTTGGTAATTCAGTGTTTGACCAAATAAGTTCAAATAACTTCAACCATAGATTTGTCAAGAGACCTGGTGATGGTGTGTGCTGCTGCCGATGTGTCTTGTTGGCCAACTGCGGTATGCAGACTTTTTTCAGACACTGGGTGAGTAACTTTCATTGGACCGAACAGGTGCCATCTTGGAATACCACTTCCAGTGTTAACATGCCGACATGCTACAAACCTTCAGTACTGTTTCAGAGGCCTTGTAACTGATTGTATTTCTAATACATCATAAACCACAACGTCTGCTCAGTTAGGATTCAGTGACAGACTGTTAACTTTAAATGTATTTACATGGACTGTAGGACAAGGAAATTGTGATAGTGGTGTAAGTTGCGTAAGCTGGTGTAGAGGTTTTTAATACATGACTGTTAGATGGATTGGGGGGGGGGCTCCTTTGACCAGGGATGTCCTTGTGACTGTCCAATAAACATACAAGGCTGAAGCAGGTTTCTGCACTTGCTACAGTATAATTTGGCACTGCAACCCGTTTGACAGCAATATATTCAAATAGATCCTACATGTACAGACATTGAAATGTTTTTGGTAATGAACATCATCTCTGGTGCCTGTTTCCACTTGTCAGCGTCTCTAATTGTAGACCCTCTTTATCGTTTGGCACCAGATAAGGGTGATGAGCACAAAAGGCGTTGTCTGGCCTGGAAGTTTTTGGCAACCCGTATATCAGATGCATAAAAATGGCAGCTGGTGAAGTTTTTTTTCCATGCCAACTGTAATATTGGTTTCCCAATAGAGAAGGAAATATAAACGCAAATGAGCTCCATGTTAAACATGATAAATCTTTAACTTTAAATTAATTTTTGTAAAAATAAATAATATATACCTAATCACACATGAGACTAAAAGACGGTGAAGACCAAAACAGAAAAAAAAAGGAAAAAAGAGAGTATATACTTAAAGGGCTAGTGTTTAAAATTTAAGAGGATCTATTGGCAGAAATTGAAGATAATATTGTATATTTTTATTAGTGTATAGTTACCAAAATTTATCAATAGTTGTGTTTGACCTGAGAATGAATCCTTTGTATCTACAGGGAGAGTTGGTCCTCTTACATGGAGTCCACCATGTTGCACGATCATGTTTCTACAGTAGCCTGGAACAAACTAGACACTGGCTCAAGATAGGGCCTTTTGTGTTGTTCATAGGATTTGCAGCCACTTTAGTTCTCCTGCACACTTGGAAAGGAAGCAGTCATTCAGTTGGTTGCAATCTGTTGGTTCAAGTGGGTTCATGTTTTCCCATGTGATGAATCAAGACTAAATGAGCAAACTCACCACCAATTCATACAATTTTTAAACAACTACCTCTCAGTGACATTTGAAGCTTTATATTGGTAAGCAGTATTTTTGTGCCCACACTAAATTCTTTAAGACACAGTACCATGAAAGGAGTGATATTACAATTGAAGGTTGTCATTTTTATGCACCGTGATACACAATGGTAGGCTGTATTGCATGGCAGTTATATCCTGATGGAGAATATGGATGAGAACCTTAATAAATGAGTACCTGATGCCGAAAAACATCATTTATATTCGTTGTTTTGGACAGAAACCCTTCAGGTGTCTCCCAGATGTCTTGAGTCAATAGTTCCAAACCTCTGTTCATAGTTTTAGAGTGACTAAGGAGATAGCAGTGGTTTAGAGTAGGTAGAAGCTATAGAAAAAGCAATATGTAACACACTGGACATGCTTTTTTGTCATGATGTACTTTGAAAATCCCTCATCTTTTAAAGTAAACAAGTGTATGTCATGTTGTATACTATGGCACTGTGTGTGTTTTTTTTTTCCTTTTAAGATACCAAAAGTTAAATTATATCAACAATGCATCAACAGGTGCAGAGCATTCTGTGGTGTGGCCATACAAGAGCTCTTAGAAAATTCCTACTGTCCCTGAACGTAACACTGACATCATTTCCTGTCTGTAGATTTGAATTTTGGAGCTGTCTCAGTTTTTCTTTACATCAACAACAATGGAGCCTTTAATTCAACAAATGATTTGCATCGTTTTGAACAGGTATGTAACATGATCGCAACACTGATTACGCTCATTTTAGTGAATGCTGACTTGTTTTCAGTAAATGTTTGAATGAATTTGAATAATTTTCAGTACATATTACAGATACTACCCAGTAGATAAACAATATTTTTATTATTATTTTATATTTTTAGGGGGAAAAAAAGAGGAAGAGGAAGTTCTCATATATGTGACTTTAAAGAAAATTTAAAGAAGACTTGTTAATAAAGAAAATGTACAGTGTGCAGGGTAGCTGGAATCTAATGCTAGCAGCTATGATGGTGTCATTCACAGCAGTGGTTTCAGGTCCATTTGTCGCAACACACCCTCGATTTGAATAAAGAACTCATATCTGTATAACTTTTAGCTGAATACTGTTTATCCATAGTTTTGGCTGTTGAGTCATTACTTTTATTTCAGCCAATTATCCATCACCTTTAGCCAACTGTCTTCTGGTATGTGTCCCCCCTACCATATAATGTACTAGCTATAGTGCTAAAGCTAATGCAACTTGATTTTAAAGTCCACAATGTTGTTGGAATCCAGTATAGGATCCTTCAGGATCCTTTTTCATCCTTCACACTCTGTCAGCAAGTTGAAATGGCAGCAGGACTTCATGTATGTCTTTATAGTAATGGTTTCATTTAATACTGCCAACAACTGTGTCCAATCAGCAGCTGCCTACATGATGGTAAGCATTAAGATCATGATCAGCACCAGCTGTTCTGTTGTGGGTGGCGGTGGACACATTTATGCCAATCGGCATCCTGAATGGCATCCACATTCCTGACATTTAACTGGGATTGAGCTAACTGCTCTGCCCGTATATTACAACCGCTTTTTTTTTTTTTTGTGGTAGCCTCAAAGTGGAACCACAAAGCAGCCTTTTGCTGGACCTTTTGAGCTGAATGCATATTGAGAACAGGCCTCAGTTCAGTTAACTGCTCTCCAAGAAAAAGCCTCTGTGCTCAGATGAGGTAATGAACCACAACCTAGCCAAATTCCGATGCGCAGCAGATATTCTATATTCATCAATCTCAGCTGTCTAAGTGAGTGTGTATAACTGTGTGTATTTCCAAAGAGGATTATGTAAGCTGAAGACTTCACTATCTGGTCATTTGACAATCCTGTGTGGGGACCAGAGGCATGTAAATATTTGGGTTCCTATATAAGCTGATGGATGGTCACTGGTTATGCTGTAGTACATGGGGAATCACACAAACCTGATACATTCTCTTTTTCCTCTGAAGGAAAAAGGAGGCTATGTAAAAAATTAAAAAGTACAGACTACACATAGAAAAATGTTGTCTAAAAGTAGAGGAGAGACACAGAGGGCATAGAGTGGGTATTTTAAGGATGGGACAACCGAGGAGGATGAGGTGAAGCCTGTTTTGGGGAGTCCCACTGGTTTTCCCCTAACTAGGGTAGACCTGAACAAAAGCTGGGAAAATGGGGAGAAGAGGATGGAGAGAGCAGAAAAAGAACAGTATTAAAATGTATTTATAGAGAGAGGACATGGGGAGAAAATGTCCTAAATGCACTAAAATGTCCTCGCATGCTTTTTCATTTTACATCGTTCACTGCACAGCTTTGACCTGTGCCAAGAAGTGACCTGTTGAACCCAGTGTACCCCCACTGTGAGGTCAACCATTGGTTTGTGGACTACTGTTTAGAAGACTCAAGTTTGGCATTACGGTTGACACCCTGTTTTTTTTTTTGAAGTCACCGGGCGCGTTGAGTCACAGCACGAGAAGTGTCTCTCCGCTCGGCTCCGCCTGAAATACGTGTCTGTTCTATTTTTCGACGCTTGACGTGAGCAGCCCACGTCAGTTTACACAGAGCACCTCGAGCGGGCGGAAGCCAGACACAGAAAAAGCATAGAGAATCCGGTGGATTTTCAAAATAAAATACCCCGCGCAAACTGCCGTTCGTAAAAACAGACAAAAGTCAAACTAATTAACTACGTAGCATATTTACACATGTAGAAACATATTTAGAAGAACATACACCGGGAAAATGGCCAAATCTAAACAAGTAAACAAAGTCTGGCGGGCTAAACGCTCGCTTCTGAAACGTTCCCGGAGGGGTTTGAAGTCATGTGCAGGAAGGACCAAAACCGCGGCGTGCACGTGACTGAGACTACCATTGGACTATTTTTTGCAGCCGGTTAGTCTTTAAGGCATTTTACGCTGGGTTCACTTTTGCTGCATTAACTTCCTTTTATACAGTCTATGGATAAATCGTGAACATTTAGAAATAATAATAGACTTTTGGGTTGTTTTAGATCTCCCAATGCAAAGTCAGCTCGGCTTAAGTCTTCTACAGTTGTCTGACAACTCTAGCAAGTGTTATTGCAGCCCTGTTCTGAACAGAAAGACACAGTTCACACACAGTGATCTGGGGTTCAGTATCTTGCCCAACTCTTCAACATGTAGACTGGAAGCACCAGGGATCGAAACACCAATCTTCTGATTAGTAGGTGACGGGGGAAAATACAACTATTAATTAAATTAAATTCAATTAAATTAAAGAAACTTAAAAGTAAATTAAACAGAAAGCAGTGATGGCATGACAAAGTTAACTTCATGTACATACATATAGAAACAAAGTGTTGAGAGTACACTGAAGGAAAGTGGTGAGTCCTGTCCAGTGGTTTAATGCCTGTAGAGAAGACTGAATCATCCAACAGCAGTCACCCCACAGATGATGCCAGACCTCAACTCACATCAGCTGATGGATGTTTAATTTATGGAACGGGGTTCTGAGCTGAGGTCATTGCCGACTGCTGTACTTGTTTATGCACACACACAAGGAGTTGATTCATACTTAAGATTTTTACTCTGACAGTTGTCACAGCTGATGTCTGTCCACATTGTTCTGCAGAGAGCATGATTTTTGTGTTGATGTGGATTTACAGGTCTCTAAAGGTACAGCAGCACACACATAGTATTCACATACGTTCATTTTCCTCATGTAATGAAATAATCCATCAGGTACTGCTGAATTATTAAATATGAACGCCGTACATGATGTGGGCTGTATGAGCAACACGTTATCCTGAAACATCTTTAGTTCAATCAGTTTGCTTCGAAATGAAACCAACATGAAAAGGGATGGATAGCAAAACACTGAAACAAAGTATTATGGGTAATGTGAGCTCTTTAAGTGCTTTTAAATTTAATACGCTGGAGCCTCCATGAATGGTACATAATGGTAAACGTTTTTCCAACGTATGATTTGAATTATTCAAAAATTATTCAAAGTTTTCTCAAGGTCTGTTGTTTCTGTAGTTGGTTGCAACTAAAGCAGACATATTGTAGACAGAGCTGTTTCACACGGCGTCCTGTGGAGGATTTCTATCACTTACATGGCTGTATGTGTGTGTGTGTGTGTGTTTCCTGCCTCTGGCTAATTCCTGGTCTGTCTTGATTTGTCTCAAGTCTTCATTTACATACCTGCTTTTGTTCATTCTACACTTCCAAGAAAGTACACAGACATTGTTATGTATACCATAGCGGGCAGTGTTTAGAGTGCATTACCAGCTCTCAACATAAATTAGTTAGCTGTATTTGTGCATGTTAAGCAAACATGAGCTCCAAGCTGTCTAAGTAAATGTAATGAAATCAATGCAGCTTGTATGTGCATGAATATTAATGTTACAGGAAACACATTGACAATAATCTAACCTCCACACAGGGCAGTTGTATGCTAATTAAAGTTTAGTGTGGCTTTTTATAAACAGACGTGATGTTACATACATACATCCTGACAGGTAACTCCCCGACTGGACAGTTTTGGCGACTCATCCTGCATCATCAGCGCATCACAAGGACCAGGTTAGTCTGTACTGTTCTGCTTCTTATATGTATTTATGTTCTCTGAACATTTGAGTTCATCTATTATCAGCTTTATGTTACGAATAATGGCTAAGAAGTAGTACACTGTGTACTAATACTATTTCCTGGCATAGTATCAAGTCTTCAGCGGGATAGTGTTGTCTCAGTTCAAGTATAGCCATTGTGCACTTACACTGATGGATTGATGATCACAATATTTTACCGCCATTTCTTCTTCTTCGCCGAATTGCAACCGTGCTGAGCATTTGACTGCCAAAATATAAATATAAAACATACAACTGCCCCTTGTGTATCACGGTATTCACCGCAACCCATTTTCACAATGCCGGTGGCCCCTCCCCTTACGCTACGTATAGCCAAAATGGCGACCAAGAGAAGCACCAAGAAGCATTGAGCATTCACCATGTGGTTGAGAGGTAGAAGGAGGCCGGTGCACGCCCACACATCCTGAGGGAGGTCTAATCAGTTAAAGTGAAAACACCTGTGCAGATGAACTGTGGGGAGCCAAAAATGTCTCCATAACTGATGACTGAGAGGCATAATGATTAAACAGCTCATACCGCATTCACACAAAGAAACAAAAGAATATTTAGTGGAGGAAATAATTAGTAAATAGCTAATAATTACTTTTTTAATTGGTCTGGTGTGGCAGCACTGCTATCTTTGCTTTTCAAAACAAGTCCAAGGACACCTGACCTGATTAGAACTAACTACTTTTCAACTGGTCTGAAGGATTCTATGAAATTCAGAATTTCAGTGAACAATTGACAAGACATGTAACCTATCAGCATAACATAAATATACAAAGTTATACTTTGAAGCTACACAACTGGTCCGGACTGTTTCTGGTTTGATCGTGCAGGCACATGTTTAGGACTCATCCTTTTTAGTATCAAGAAAAGTAGCTGTGGCAAGTCTGCTGCCACTGTGGGTTCCTCAGCACAAAGACGCACTTCAGACCAATACGTTTTTATTATGTCTGTTGGCACACCAGGTAAGACACACTTGTCTCCCTCCCGTCTGGGTGTGTATTCTTTTCTAGTCACTGTCTCCACGCCTCGCCCGGCCCAGCACGCTACTGTTAAAGGGGAGAGTGATTAGTTAACTGGGTGCTAATCATCTCCCCTGGGCCCGCTCTCCTGAGCCATCCCCACACCTCTCCCCTGCAGCTGATGCACGACCACGCCCCCTCCACAGTAGCATACCAAAACAAATGATTATTTTTCACGTGCATAGCACAGCTCAGATGATTCATAAGAGAAAGGGCAGAGAAAAAAAAAAAAAAACCACAAACAAACCGCTGATTCTGCTCCAGAGTTATTTGCTCTGCAGGTGGCACACATGTCACCTGGTTTTTATCAGTGCCAGTAAATTCACAGATTAAAAGACGAAAAAGTGGAAAATTAGTATTTGTAAAATAATAGTCTGCATGCTTTGTTGAACAGATTGTGGCTTTCATGGATGTAAACACTGAGAAGGCTGTAGGAAAGTATCAAAGAGCGACAGTGGGAGGGAGCGAGGATGACAAGCTAAGACAGAGTTCATGTTCCTGTATGTCTGTGTCCTCGGGCACTATACTATACTTTGCATTGTAAGTCATATACTCCTCCTTTTTCCTCCATCTGACACACTGGAAACTCCTGTTCCTCATCATCTCACCTTCCTCTCCTCTCTCTCTCTCTCTGTCTCTGTCAACAGCTTTTGTCTTGTTGCCCCCTTTAATATACGGATGAAAGACTTCTATAGAACTCCAATGTGAATTCTTTCATGTCATTCTTTCACTCCGACAACTGCCCCAGGCCGCACCTTATGTGCACACACACACACACACACACACACACACACACACACACACACACATGTACCATGCATTCACACACTGAACGAACCTACACACACACTCATGTGTATGTCTGCACGCACACACCCACACATCCTAAGAAAAAAACATGTAAAAGAGCTTAATCGTGCAAAACAATGTACATACATATTTTCACACGCACACACACACACACACACACAAAGAGCCATGCAGGAACTTTAACACCCACACACATACATTGTGACTGCAGCCAAGACGCACCCCATTCTCTGTCCATCTGTGTAAATACATTAACTTTGAAGTGTGAGATCAGTGTCACTCATTTGCATTGGCTAACACAGGAAATGTGACGCTACCATAGATTATGTTTTCTCTTTCTGTTCATATTCAGCATATCTGTGAAACCTTTTTTTCCCCTTTTCTTGACCACATCCATTGTGGACAACATAGCATAAGTAAGATGAAACGTTGTGGTTCAGCTAATCGGTTGCTGTTGCTGGCTGTAGCTTCTCATTTACCGTAAAGACATGAGAGTGGCATTAATCTTCTTAGTCTCAGCAAGAAAGCAAATAAGCCTATTTCCAAACTGTTGAACTATTAACCATGAGTTTTAGGAGTGTTTCTGGTGTTTGTTTTGTATGTCAAACCTGATCTATGTACGACTTAGCTGTGGTACAAGAATGTCCTAAAAGCAGCAATTACATTACCTTCAAAATATTTGCCAATGTTGTTGTAGGAAAGCGATTTAAGTAGTAACTTTTGCCAAAGTAGTAGTAACATCATCGAGGATTAATGCTGGTCCAAAGATGTCTTTACTGCTGGACAATCTCTGGGCATGTGAGCCTGTTTTGTGTGTGTGTGTGTGTGTGTGTGTGTGTGTGTGTACCAGAGAGATCCTGAAGCTTCATATTTATTACCGTTGTTGTCTATTTTCTGCTGTTTTCTGCCCCCACATTTACCATAGAAGGCCACAGTGAGCTGAAGTTCTCCTCCTTAAATCTTGTGTAGATAGATGGACCTCCCTGTCATATGGCCGCACACATCCAGTTACATAGATACACGAGCAACATAGCAACAGATGTACACACATTCACACTAGCACAAGCAGTTACCAGGATGCATTTAAAAAGTGCATTCAAGTTCACCCTGTTGATTGATGTATGTGTGAGATAAGTCATTATCAGCTACAAACATTTCAAGCAAAATCTCACAGAAAATGTTGTAATTGTGTTTTATGGTCTATAAATGGCTTGCAGGCGTCATCCTTCTCTCATTGGACTATGCATGAAAACAAAACAGAACAGAAAAACAGAAACTTTATAACACAACTTTATAACAGAACAATTACGGGATAATTTTCAATTCTGACTCATAGATGATTTTCATCCACCAAGCTGAGATAATCATAAAATTGTGATGGAGATATTATAGCCTGATTTTGTTTTACATTATATTAGATTTAAGAAACTGAGCACAGCTCCATAATATCATGACCATTGTTTTGCACAAGACCTTTAACTGCCGTCTGATAGAGTAACTACAATACCAAATAGTTAACTTATGTATTTTATGGTGGATGAGTCTGGAAATCTGAAGTCACGTTGAATCTTAAAGAAATAATAAACTATTTTGGGATTTCTCTGCAGTGCTTTCACAAAAGTTTGGATCACCTGGGTAATGTGATGAGGAGGTCATTCGTTCGGCTCTGTCTAAAGCTCCAAAATACGGCACTTGAAAACCTAGGTTGTATCATGGGCGCAGTGACCTCCTCAACCTCATGGTAAGCTAATCGACTTACAGCTCCAGTTGCATATAGTTAACGTACAGATACAGTGGTACCAATCTTTGTATGCAACCCTCGCCAAGAGGAATGCTACATTTCCCAAAATGTTGAACTACTCTTGAGGAATTTGTGCATTTCGGTGCTTAAGAACACATCTGGGCCATTGGAGCCAATTCAATTTCCCAGATTTAAGTCAATGCTGCAGTTCTTGTAGCTGCTGGAACCTCAAATATCCCGTATTCTAGTTTCATCTCATTCATTACATCGATCACACTAATGTCTCATTTGACACAGTGTCACATCATTTATTGATGTTGAAATGCAACAAAAGGCACATTTATTATAAGTCAGTCTCTCATATGGTGCATCTACATCCTGGTGAGTAGTTGGTTGACTGTGCCCTCCATCCCTGACTCCTCTACCAGCACCTTCCTCTGGAACTCCTACAAGAGGAGAAAAATGTGATATGTTGAGACAGAAATGAAAACAGATATATATTTGGGGCTACGGTTAGCAAACAGGAATGGTGATAGAGAGCCTTAATCAACAGAAGAGAAAAGTCATTTTCACTGACAGGTGATCTCAGTGAAGTTGAGTGTCAAACAAAACACAAAGCAATGACATGATATAAAACTCTGTCTGTGGTGACAGCTTTGAACTCTTCACTTTATCAATGATCTATTTATTTGATGAGCTACTGACAAGCCTCTTGAACAGCGCCTGATCACTGACCTTGAACTGTGACCACTGTAAATTGAAGATGACATCCAGGAACCCTCAGTTTCTGATAAATAGCTCGTCTCTGATCTTTAAAAAGCTTTTGTATTCTACAGGAGCTTTGAAACATTAGAAGCCTTGCGGCTGCTGAAGCTGCCACACTGTGGTGTTAAATCTCAGACTGTTACAGTAAACGTATGCATGTCAAACAACAGCAGCTGGCTGATTTGTCAGCTGTGGATTTGTATATCGGCAGTTGGTCTGCAGCTTCAGTTTCAGATTATGATGTGTGTGCAGTGTGTGTGTGTCACTCTCACCCTGAATTTCCTGAGTCTTGCCAGTCTGTCTTGCAGAGTCTTCTCCTGGCTGGAGGTCAGCTCTGCTACATGAGTCTGCCACTGCTGCTCTTTCTCCTGACACATAGAGGAAATGCACAGTTAAAGGCAGTTAGAAACTGATAAAAATCACTATGCGTGATGTCAAAGGAGCGCTTTAGCATCTTTCAGCTAATTGTTGTGGAGAAATTGCTGAAGTCAAAGGTCAATGGTGACGTCAGGAGGGAAGAAAGTGTTCAGGAGCCTCTGATGTCTTATGCTGTATTATTTATTGACGCTTGGCCAAGGAGAATTAGAGACACTCTCAAAGTACATCAGAAGTGCCTGAGTCAGTCTCACATTCTGCCCAACTCATGCTGGTGGATAGACTTTAAACCCCTACAGATAACACCACAAATACTATACGTCAATTTTACCCATGTTAGTGTTACCGTCAGCACATTCTAGTCTGGAGCAACTGTTGTCTCTTTATGTTAATGAAACGTCAATGGCTAGCTATCTATTATGTCTAGGAAGGCAACATTCAGTTCCTTCGACCCTGGTCACCACAGTGTTTAGCTAGGCTGGCACCTGCTGTCCTCAAACAAAGCCAAACAACTACTACTGCCGAGGACCTCAAGGCCCACACAGACCCCGTGTAACCTAGTCATATTAGTCCCGTTTCATTTATTACCACACATTGTCACAATCATTTCATGAGAAAAGGTAAAAATATTGTATTATACTTTATGGGCAACAGTGTATTATAGTATGTAGTATATAGAGGAACATCATAACATGACCTGGTATTAATATGTGATCAGTATCTGGATACATTGTCTGGATAATTCAGTCCAAAAAGCCTGTACAACATTCCACAAATCTCATTAAATGAATGAGTTTGTATTTTAATCCTAAACAAACTCTTCATATAAAACTTTGACAAAGATATATTGTCACAACAATCCTATATAATGCTCCATATTAAAAAATAACAAATCTAAGGACTCAGTTTCGCAGCTGCAAACCAGCTTTGGGCAGAAGAAAAAGTCTGAGAACTCCCACAATCCCTCACACTAAATCCTGTCTAGCATCTTAAAGCTCTGCAGGATCACTCTGAAGGTTACAGGGTTCCCCTGATACAATGATATAACAATATATACATTCTGCTGGGGCTGCACCTCTGAGCCTCAAGTAGGCGTGTTCATGTGTGCGTATAAAGGTGTGTGCGAGAGTGATGAAAAGGATGTGTATCCCTGACCTCAAATTGGACTCAGCAGTATTACCCTCTCGGATCCAGTTTCCTGCTGTGTGTTTGTGTATGTTTCAGTTTCCACCTTTGTGTGTGTGTGTGTGTGTGTATGTGTGGAGGGAAAAACTGCAATCTTTTAGCCTTGTGTATGAAAGAAAGAAGGTTTAGATGGGATACATGTGAGATGACCAAGGCCAGTTGCTCTCACTAGACAGTCCTGTCATCAATTAACATTTCTGTCATGCTGTGTGTGTGTGTGTGTGTGTGTGTGTGTGTGTGTGTGTGTGTGTGTGTGTGTGTGTGTGCAGGGGAGCAGTAATGTGTGGAGGACGTTGATGTGAGCAAGGGAGGCCCGTCAGTTTAAAGAGGAAGACTTGCTGACACATATGGAGTGAAGGTGAAAGCAGTTAAACCGTTACCTCCCCAATTACATGCTCAACACACACACACACACAGACACACACACACACACACACACACACACACATTTTTAAGTGAAGAATCAGGACATTCTTTACAAATTAGCCTTGAGTTGAAAATGAGAATTTGGACATTTGAAGGATTACTTCATTCCCGTTCTATACACACTTGTTCCTCTTTGTGGTGTGTGAAGAGGGAGTAGCACATGTTGAACAAATTTCCTTAAATTGCCGATCACTGACAAATTGAAAAATTGCGTTAATACCTGTTTTCTGACAGCAATTTGCCATCTGGTTAGTGGTGTTGGTTGTGGGAATGAGTGTGAGCAGTCAAATGGTCTTCTGGTCGACACACATAAACTGTCTGCAGAGGTGTGAAAAGGTCCCACCAGGGCCACGCACACATGCTAATATTGACTACATAAATCAATCAGCTGCAGAACATCTAAAGTGCAGAAAAATAAGATTTAAAGGGTGACTTCTGTTTTCCTTTGTGTCTAAGAAATGGGGACAAAAGTCTTTGAAACTGGTCCAGTATTGAGCAAGAGCAGAGCAGCCAGTAGCTGTGAAACTGGCTACAACATCATCTTAATTAGCAATTGTGCACAATCCACGTGTGTGCCTGTTTTTTTCCACTAACAGGCTCAGATTGTTATGTATGGAAAGAGATAGACCTTTTTGTGAAGAGCCACCAGACTTAAATAAAACAGTAAGAGTTTTTTTGGATAAAAACAGTAATTTTACATCGTAACACTGAATTCAAACCTAAAAGAAACAAATTAAAATCACTTTTTACTATTCCACCAATCAACAACTCCGGTTTGGTTGAAATAAAACCTTAATTCACCAAGTTAGATGTGAAAATTCTGAAAATATTCTAGCTCCTCACACTGTTTTCCCTACTGCCCTGATATCCAACCTTCCTCCCAGTTAGCTGATATTTGCACGTGTAATCTGTGAACTGATTTATTTCAACGAAGCTAAAGTTTGTGATGACAGTGATATGTGGTAGAATTACTGTTTTGAGATGAATCAATCAATAAAAATAAAAAAGTCATTAAGATTCATTGTTTGCGCCAATCCTTAGACAGCTGAAGAAACAAAAATGTCCTGCTGATGGAGCTAAAGAGAGATTAGCAAAGTCTGTAATTCATTATCTTGCCACCATGGATCTCTGTCTGAAAGTTTTCAATTTCAGTCTGGACCAAACCTATCGACTGACCAACAGACAACATTACCATCCCTAGAGACACGCTGTTTGCTTTGCTAAAACTCTTAAAGCTCTACTTACTGTAAGTATTTAATTGGCTAATTTAATCACATTGCACTACACTTGACCTGCAGTGAGCCATTCAAAGTGAGGAAAAATACATTCTTAAGCAGGAGGCTTGAGAAACTGAATCAGATGCAGTGCAAAATAGAAAGACTTAACAGTACATACAGAATGAACTCATCATGGTAGTTTTAGTGGCATCACATTTCTTTTGTTTTACCACTACAAAACCTTCAACCTTAATATCCCCCCTTTGTGTTTATACAGACAGAGTCCTGTCAAACCAAAACTTCATCTCCAACTTGAACGCTGAGGCATGAGGGAAGCTTTTCAGTTTGACATCAGGGCAAGTGTTTGAATTGGTTTCAGTCCACTGCTTTAAACTTGGATAAATCTTTTGATTATGGATTAGGCTGGTCCAGCCCAGTACAGTATCTGGATTCTGTTAGTGCATAATAACAACTGTACATACACAACATTTTCCCTACTGGTCTAATAATGGAATTGCATGTAATTACTGTTACTGGAACTGTTATCACTCTCTGTTTTTAGTTGCCAGGTTTACAAAGAAAAAACTTGGACTTTGGAGATAAGGGATATGTGTACTTTTGGATTTGATGCCAAATGTTTATGTAAGACTTTAACTGAAGTAGTTACACAAAAATGCTTCTCCTGCCTGCTGTTTCTTTTCTTCTTTTTTCCACATTATGTGAAATAAATCTAACCAATATGGGTTTGAAGGGCTATATAGTGCTCTTCTTCTAGAGTACTAAATTAGAAATTGCATACATAAAATTGCATTATAATGCACTCATTTGGTCATTCTTTTTTTTTCTTTTTTTCTGGGGAGTTTGATTTAATTTGCTGTAATTTGGGAGAAGCAGTTTGTTGGTCAGTCCTTAATGTTGAGTTAGAAACATTACAGTGTGTTTCTGGAATTCCTCTGGCTCGACTGTAGCGTTCCAGCGGTGAGTGTGTGTGTGTGTGTGTGTGTGTGTGTGTGTGTGTGTGTGTGTGTGTGTGTAACAGAGAGATTGTATCCACAGCACCTCCAAGAATTACACTGTGTGTGGGTTTCTGACTCAAGATACTTTTAGGGACACACTTCAGATTAAAGAGCAGTTAATTGGGGACAGCCTCTCCAAATGGGGACAAATGCCGTGTCCCCAAAAAGTTGAGTTTTGCTTCAGTGTTCAGTGTCTATGTAATGTCCCCAAAAGTGACCTATGTAAGGTTTAGGCTGCTAGTGTGTATGCGTATGTTTGTGTGGGTGTGTGAGTGCATATGTCAACAGTCAGATTTATAAGTCATGGAGTTTGTGTGTGTTTGCTTATAGTGTTTGTGTGTGTGTCTGAGGTTAAGTTAGGGTTCAGCGGAAAGTACATTCCATACTGAGGTGAGAGTGACTGCCCTCTTTATCAGGGCAAATGTTGTCATCAGCTTCCTGGCTATTTCTGTGTGTGTGTGTGTGTGTGTTTGCGTGCGTGTGTGTGTGTGTATGTGTGTGTGTGCAGCGGAAACACTGACAACAACAGCCCACGCCCCCTGTTGACCTCACACACTCTTGTCAGAAACGGGGCGGCTGCATAACCGACCCACAGCTGTTTTTGTTTGCGTGTGTGTGTGTGTGTGTGCGTGCGTGCATTCCATGTCCATGAGGATGTACAACTGTTTTAGCAACTCTGAGTGCGTGTCTGTGTGTGTGTGTGTTTGTTTGAATGAATCTTTACACATTACTTTTTTAAAATGCCAAACGGGTGTTTCTGCTGCTATTAAGTGTGCTCCAAAATGTGTGTCTGTGTGTGTGTCTATGTTCAACACAAGTGTGAATGATGTTGAAAACCACTGATAAGCCCAGCAGCCTTGACAGAGGGCCATAGTTTCCCAGTCTGTCATTTCCATGGAAGTTAATCTGATTTTGCTGTGAGCGATGAAGCGAACCTCACCGGTAAATTAACACTCATCGATCCAATGACAAACTACTGCCCGTCTGTCTGATTGTGCAGCCCGCTGTTTCCATTAGGCTGATTATAACAGCCTGCTCTCATGAAATGTTAAGCACAGCGTCTTAAAATGTGAATAACGAGGTCCATTCACAGAAAGGATTAACCAAAATTGACACAAATGCAAAGAAAACTTTGTTTGATGTTTGCGCATTGCTAAAGGTTTTATAAGACAAGTCATTTGGGATGCTGCTGGCTGCGTTTAAATTAAATCTGGCTCAGGAGACTGTGAAAAACAAAAATATGACAAGAAATTCAGGGCTGAAATCCAAGATCTCAAGTGTTCTCTTGCGTTCAGAGATTGGCATCCAATAGATAGTGCTCTGACCTGCTTTGACACAAATCAGCTCCGGTTGCTTGGTGCAACCTGTGTGTCTGTGCTTGTGTTTGAGTGAGAGCAGAAATTGCATGCATGCATTGGCAAGAGTGTGTTCTCAGGAAAACCAAACAAGAGCTGCTGAGGCTAAGCTAATGCCATTTAGTGTTAGTATCTTGCATGCTGTGCCAAAGACTGAGAGTAAAGAGGATGTGTGGTTTTACAGATGTACAGACTTGTAGAGTGTGTATCATCCAGATGTGTGTATGTGTGTATTCACCTTTCTGCCCTCTTCTATTAGTCGTAGTCTCTCTTTTTCCTGCTGCTCCCTCTCCAGTCTCCAGCGGGCCTGAAACCCACAAAGACACATATAAATGCTAGTTGGAGTATAACTATCATGAGTTTTGGCTCCTCCTTATCTCTTACCCTCTCCTCCTTTTTGTCTCTCCAGTCGTCCTCCAAAGCCCCAGCTCCTTCTGCCGGTCCTTTTGTTGTCTCCTCTGACATTCCCAGAAAAGCATAGTCCTCCTCTTTACACAAACCTCTCATCGACTACAACCAGAAAAAACAGCCAATGTTAAGCTTGTTTACCTCTTCCTCCAAATCTCTACTGCATATGTCACCCACTTCTATATTGATTGTTCTAATAAAAGTGCCTAATACAAAGTATGCACACCTCAAGAGGTTTTTATCTTTGTGTTAAGTAGATTTAACGTGTCTTTTTTGACACTGATCAACAATAAAAGGTAAAAAGGTAAAATACAAAATACATGTTTGCATAAGTATTTATCCTTTTAATTGGACACACCTAAATCACTGCAGCCAGTTCGTTTCTGCACTATGTATCAATTATAACTGGGCTCTTTGCAATCTCTCTTGTACTACGTAACACTTTACAGCAAAATGTAAACCAACTCTTTCACTGATTTTGGTGAAACTGTATCATATTTTATGAATGTTTTTTGGTTTTCCCTCTGATGTCCTCCGGGTGCTCCTCCTCAACTCTCTGTGTTTAACAGGGTTTCCTGATGGCCAGAAAAGTGCTGCAAATTATAGCCAGAGACAGTTGCTATAGCTGTTAGCTAATCGTAGCTTATTAAATATATTTTCCTGACAGTAAGGTAACTGCTGTGAACTCTAGCTGCTGTTAGCAAACGTTTCCTAATATTAGCTCTGTTTGTTAGCTGGGCAACTCGGACTGTGAGATCAGAGCACTGGGGAAGTGTTAGTGTTTGTACCAAAGGCATTTTGGACCACCAGGAAGAGGAGGGTGTGGGGGAATGCTAACAGGGAGTGGAACCAGTGAACCGGGTTTAGCAGCCTCTATGGACATAATGGCAGAGGCGAAGAGTCTGTAGAGGACAAAGGAGGAAGCTAGGAAAAGAAAAGTAGGGCGTGACTAAGCAAGAAGCTGCTGGACAAGAGTAAATCTGGGACTGACTTTTAGTCGATGGCGAGAGCTTGGTGAAATAAAAGGCTGAAAGACAGACGCCGAGCTGGGCTTCTTGCTGTCTGACAGCAAGTAATATTAGCTGCTATATCTTGTGTTGTTGCACTTGCTTGATGACTGTGTTAGAAAAGTTGTCAACTCACTAGTTTATCATCATAAGTAATGCAATCATAACAAATACAGCTGTCCATATTTTCCACAGTGGTGTTGCACTCTTAAACTGAGGGAGCTAAATCGCAACAAGAATCAATTTCTGCACAATCTTGCTTTAAATGATCAGTTGTGTAGAGTTTCAGATGATTGCAGTGTAAATATAATTGTATTTTAAAGCTCAAACCTTTGGTGAGTCAGTATTGTTGGCCTGAGTCAGAGTTCAAATCTGACTAAAGCTGGTCATAATCCCCATGTAACCTGACAGGGCTTGAGCAATAATGAAAGGAGAACAAAAGTAGTGTCCAGATGTACAAAGATGATTGAGGCCTATTCATACACATGTGAAAGGAGCCTCTACTTAATACTGACTTGGATGGGGTGAATGTAAACAAGCATGTTGTAATATATATTTTTAATTAATTGAAGTCAGTTTATAGACATCTGAAATGCTTGAGTGGTTTTAATAACTGACACATAAAGACGTTTCTCTGCATATTCTTGTCTTTACCGTCAAGTTTCTATCGTGATTCCAGCAGTTCAATGTACCTTTGACATAGGAATCCCTTGAAACCTTTTCACATGAGTCATCTTAATCCAGGAAGGGTCTGCTGCTCGTGACACACAGATATTCACAGTTTAATTCAAGAGAACTCACTGATTTAAATGTTCCACAACTATTTCCCTGAGGAAATGTAATTGTAAGAGATTATATTATTGAAAAAAAGCCCTCAGATATGTAGTATATGGGGGAAAGACCTTCTTACTGTAGGTCAAACTAATTAAAAAGGTGTTAAAAGTTAGTCAGTTACTCACCTGTAGCTCACCACTGATATGTCACACACTCCTCAGTGTCCGCTTTGTGATGATCAACCTGCTGCTTAACTCCAATAGTTTCCTTAATTTTTCATAACCCCATATGCGTCCTGCCTCCTTCTCCGACTGGGACTCCCAACAGATAGTTTCAGATCAGAACTATACAGGTTCTTATACAATGACAACACGCAGCCTACATGCTAGTTATTTCCTCAGTACGGTGACAGAAGTGCCACTGTCTCACTAATAAAGAGTCAAGAAGCCAGAAGAGCATAATGGATTGTTCTGAGGCTTTTTTAAATTGGGTGAGATCAGTCTGAGCCCTCAGGATACTTTACCTCAGTGTTCACACAAAAGGCCACATAGATGTTGTGTGTCAACGGGCTATTGAGCAGCAAAACCTAAAATAATTTTAGCAGTCTGCATTTGGAACTTAGTATTGTAGTGTAATGATAAATTCTAAACACTGTTCCATCCATAAAAAACAAAACTCTATTGAGTAAATACTTTTTTATTAAAAGTAATTAATTTGGGAAGTACCCTTATTCTGACTGGGTTAGGTCTGGTCTTTATGCTAAATATGAAGCTACAGCTAGAAGCCAGTTAGCTTGGAAATAGTGGGAGACTGCTAGCCTGCCTTTTATCCAAAGGTGAAAATTTGCTCATAAACACGCAATGTTGTGTTTTTTAATATGTATAAAAACTGAAATATAAAGCAATGGCAAGCTGAGGTTTTATGAGAGATTTTGTGGCGCAACAACAAGACTCCCAAAAGTTACTGCTCCCCATTTTAACACATTTGCTTTTGTGTGGATTGAACAAGATACAAAAGGTGCTGGTCATCAGGTTTTATTAGCTAGCCTATCTTAAACAAAAGCTGTTTCTCTGTTTCTAGCCTGTATGGTAGCCTAACCTAAGCTAACCAGCTGCTAGCTTCATATTTAGTATAAAAATATAAGTGGTATCAAAGCCTTAATTTTAGTTATTTTATTTGCTTTTGAATTTTAAACCTATGTCAGCACATCTCCTAGTGCAAAGTGGCATTAATCCTTGTTTGCAATGTAAACATACAGCTTCAATTTTATTTATGGCAGTTTCCTGCTGCCGCATTTCCCCACTGGAATCAATAAAGTTCATGTCCTCTTATCTTAATTAACAGCTCTTTCAGCAGGCTGCTAATAAGAAGCCTGACAGCCACACCAGCTGCTGGTGTGATGGATGTACAGTACATATTCAGAGTGAACTCACTCTGTCATAGTGTTGACACGTTTATGATAAACATGTCTGGGTGCTGTTACAGCGCTGCTTGAAGTCAAAGCAGAATGAACCTTCTCACTGTGTAGACATGTGTTGTAATACTGCCTGTATAGTATCACAGCACATTCATGATAGCAAGCAGACCCAGCTGATTTGATTGGATTCTGTCACAATACAAATATACTGTACATATAAATTTGAAGGATCAAACTGTTATACATGACCCACAACACAGATACTCTTGAAATGTAAATAAATGAAATGAATCATGATACAAGATTAAAACTCAACATAACTTATCCCCATAAGTAAAACAGTAGTAATAAAACTGTTTAATGATTTTGGTACAGTACAGGTACTTACTATAGAGTACCTGTAATACAATATTTACATTTTTATTTTACATACAGTTGTATACAATATTATAATGGACATTAAAGACGGAAAAAACAATGATCATGTATGACCAAAAGCAGTAATCTCATGCAATTCTAAATAATAATTATATTAAGAAATAAAACATTTATTATATGTGTGTGTGTGTGCATGTGTGTGGGGCAAAGGATCAAAGGAAGTAACATTTTATGTACAGTATTTTGGTCTTTATAAGGTGCAATATTTGCATCCTCCCACTGTCAAATATTGTACATTAACCTGACTGTAGCTATAAATTGTTTTTATAGGTTGTTAACCTCAGAACAAACTCATAATGAGAAATCACAGAATGCTGGCGGGTCTGGAAAGCCTATAAATAACTCTGTATGCTAGTGTGTATATGTGTACATGTGAGCCCTACACACAAGATGTCTAAATTAAAGCCATGCTGTGGCATTCAAAGGGGGGGGGGGTCAAAACATTTGGTTAGTAAATCAAAGATGTAATAATGTAGTAACAGTCAAACAACAGTCAATCTATCTGAATTAGATTGAACAGATCATTATACAGAATTAGGTTTGATCACATAAGATCAACATAAGGATGAATAAGGTGGAAATCACAAAAGTTACAGTACATCTTATGTGTAAAACTAACTTGAAGTCTAAAACCACAAAGAGCACTTATGGCGTCCACATGCTCTTAAAAACAGATGAACACATGCACACTGTGATCCTTGACCTGAACATTCACGAAGCCCTGACATCACCCATCAGCCTGCTCATAACAGGAAGCAAACGCTTCCCGCAATGAAATTCGTAAGGATTGCTTTAGCTCATTTGCAATCATTCATGAGCATCTGTTTGTGTTGCATTGTATTCCAGACGCATCTTATCACCAATACTTCACATGGCACAAAATATGGTGTTAAACTCTATAAATAGCCTTTGTATTCAGTCCCTGTCATCACTACCCCCTTGGACTCATTCATGCCACTGTAACCCACTGTATTCTGGCTTCATCTATGAACTTCTGCTGCATCTATAAACTTCTGCAAATTTGATGAATGGATGTCTGAATTCATTGACTTTTGATATTGTTTAAGTAATAAAATGTGAAAAGTTCTTAGGCTTACCATTACCTTCACAGTCATAAGATTGTATTCTGGAAGGGAAATGATCTTACTAGGTTTAAGTCAAAACCTCAGAGTCCCACTGGGCTTGAGTTCTAGTTTCCATCCTCCTTATTCAACCCCCCTCCATATCACAGTGGCAGCAAGCTAAGCAAGGTAGCTCAGGTCATTGGGTCAAATCCTCTTTCCTGGAGTATCCCAAGACAACTTTTTTAATCCCAAGACATTTAAGTCTATCATCCCAAGAAAAATGACACCATTTTCAGTGTTTCAGCAAATTTAATAAAGCACATGTTATGTTCAATCAACAAAGCCCACTAGTGATCGTGTTCATTTTGAATTTTGTATGTTGTGCAAAGGAAGAAGCCCAGTGACATTATAATAGCAAGACAAAATCTGAACATGTAATGAAACTATAACACTGGAGGCCACAGTTCACTTTCCAGCTGACGGTCAACATTGGTTCTATTTAACTATTACCACAATGGGTGGTTACCTTGGAAGATTGGTTGGATGGTTTGTTACCTTACCTTAACTAACTACTTATTTTAGTCCAAGTTATGTTAGGTGCCTGTAGCTATGAATGTAAGTGTGAATGGTTATTTGTCTTTACTGTATGTGTCAGCCCTGTGATGAAATGTGACCTGCCTCTCTCCCAATGTCGCCCAATGGGGGATTCAGTCCCACACAAACCTTATAAGGATAAGTGGTAATGCAAAATGGATGGAAAGACTATTTCCCGAAACCAAGTTGGATTTACTTTTTATTCATAATTTGTGATCACACAGACAAAAGATTTCATCCTGCCAGTAAGGGTTTCCAATCAGGAAATGCTTCTGTTGTTTTAAAGGCTAGTTATAAACCATGTTTCATCATTCTAGGTATCCAGTTTGCCAGTTCAAATGGCATCAAAACCTCTAAAGAGAGGCACGTCTGAGGCATCTTCACCAGATGTCTGAACCACCTCAACTGACTTCTTTCAGCATGACATGAAGGGTTGCCTGTATCCGCAATCTCATTCTTTTGAGCAATACCCAAAGCTCCTGACCATAGTTGATTGTTGGAACATAGATTGACTGATAAATCGAGAGCTTAGCCTTAAGGCTCAGCTCCCTCTTTGCATAACAGTCTAGTATAATGAGTGCATTACTCCTGACCAATCAATCTTTCGATCTTTCCCTCACCACTTGTAAACAAGATCCTGAGATACTCGAACCTCTTCCAATTGTGGTAACAATTCTAGTTTTAAACTGCTTCATCCAGTTTGATAATTTTGTTTACTGTGTGTGAATGGCTTTACACAGTGCAAGACATCTACTCATGTAGACAGCTGTAGACAAACTTTGACAGCTATGTTATAGTTCAGACAAAGAATGCTGTAAAGCCTCACTAAGTGCAGACGTCGAATGAAGTGACATAAGAGCAAAGGACATCACTGTTGTGACAGGATGCCTGCGTAACTTCGTATCCTTCATTCCAAAGATCCAGTTCATTGCCTGAAATCAGATGTGTGGAGGCTGCTGTGTGGTGACCTGACGTGACTCTGGGAAAGCTCTTGTCATGAAGGATTCCTAACACGCCTTGTATCTTAATGCTTGATCCCTCAGCCACTAAGTCGTGTGCAGCAAGAGGCTTAACTCCTCCTCAGTACCCATTGTCCAGCACAGTTCTAGGCCTCAGGGGACTCTGCTCCACCAGTGGGACACTCATCGTAGTACAAGTGTACATATGTTTGGTGGGGGTGGGGGCCGGTGTTCTCTGTCTTTTTACAGCATGTGTCTGTGGGTGGAGATCCTGTTATGTTATATGAGGCAGAGTAGTGACTGTAGGAGACCTTTGCTGGCAGTGACAGTGTTTGGACGAACTGACCTCAATCTCTCTTATGTCAGGAGGGTGTATTAGTGTTTGGATGTGATTGTTTGTATGATGGATACTCAAAGCTGTATTGAACATTATCCAAATCCCAGCATCAAACATGTGTCTGTGTGTGTGTGTGTGTTGGCTTATTTCTTATTCAATATGTTCATTACATTCAGAGAGGATGATTTTGGCCCAAAGAGTCTCTTATAACTCCACAAACTAAAATATTTCAACATTCATCTAAAAACTATGAGGTGGAACACAAGACTAAACTCACCTGAACATGTCTAATGTGTCTGCCAGTTAAATAATTTTGGCACATTTGGCCAAAAGGTTGAGGAGGAATATGTCTAGCAACAACCCTGTACTATTTAGATAAAAGGAAATTTGTTTGTGGTCCTCATTTTATCACAACTAAGAGTCTTGAGCCGTGCTGGCTGCTCTGTGACACATGTAGCAGAGCTTAGACCTGAATTCTTACGTAATCATGCTAACATGCTAACAATAACAATGCAAATATGCTGGTGTTTGGCAGTTATAGTAGTAGATCAGTAGCATTTTAAAGGTTTTCTATGCATGTGTATGACCTAGCTACAGAGCTGCCAGTAGAGAGAGGACCGGTAATAAGGGGAGAAATGTTGGGATAAGTCACTCTGGACAAAAGTGGTGGACAGACAGACCAACAAACCCCTATTTCCATTCCTAGAGCCATGCTGCTAGGATGGGTACCAATTCAACAGCAATGTACTAATAAATGATTTTCAATGCAACTACTTCCTACTATAGAAAGAATGCAAATTGATACTCTGTTCCAGAGATACTCTCTCTGTAAAAATATTTTGTTGCTGAGATGTAGCTCACCCAATGTAATTAATGTATTTATGCTTTCCAGAAAATTGTTTGACCAGAATATAATTCTTCCACTTGGTGCATGTAAGAAAGAGAGAGAATATACATTTTAGTCAAATTTGTCTGGTAGCCAGACTAGTGATTAATGACACCATTGCTGTGTGAACTGCAGTTAAATTAATGATATTTTTTTGGCGATTCATCTGCCTTAAAGGCCGGAGTTGACATTTTTTGTTACTTAGAAAGATAAACATGAAGTTTTATTACCAAAACTGGGGCACTCAAGCTGCAAGAGAAACAGACAAGGTAGTATTTAGAATGACCGGGTTATGACTCCATTTCAACAAGGACTAAAATAACATTATGTCAAAGAGTTATGGGAAAAGGAGTGCTGTGGAGAGGATCTCCTGTCTCTCCTTTTGAAGCTGAGAACTCACCTTCCCATCTCACACCCTTGTCCTCTGATAGATTTGGGAAATATACCATTCATCATGACACACTTTAAAAACAAATCAAGGTTTTTCTTTGTCAAATCCTTTTTATGAGCTGTAAAGATTTTAGAATAACAAGCACAGTAAGGGACTGCTCCCATAGAGGGTACAAAATATCATAACAAGCTTATGAAAATGGAGGACAGACCCCTGGAAAAACAATTTACAGTATGTAATGTAATTTCTCAAGGCAATCTGAGACGTTTGAGGACTTAGTACTTTGGCTTTTAGAGATATTATGAAAATGAGACTGATAGCCACTGAACTCCCTATGCACCACGAAGTAGCAGCTATTATGGAAGTCCACCTTGATGTATTATCCTGCATTAGTGCTGTCAGAGAGAGTCCCCTCTTCAGTGTTGCACACAGGCTTTTTGCACATTTCTCATTTTAAAAAACTACATTTTAGTTCTCTGTGGTCAGAAAAAGTCCCCCAGTTGGCTAAAGGTTCACATCATTTTTGCCTAAATACATTTTGCCAGTGGTCTCATCCACTTCACTTCCACTCTTGTTGGTATCAACGTTGTTTTGTACAACATCATCCAACTTTTTTAAAATTCTTTTTGATAAACTTTGCACCACTGTAAAATCTCTTCATGTACAGGACCATGTTCCACTTTTTTGTCATCAGCATAGACTCTCACTTTATCTTTAAGGCTAACCAAACAAAAGAAATGCATTTTGATTTCAGAAACATAATTGCTCACCAGCACAGCCTACAGTAGAGTTGAAAATCGTGGATCACTTTGAACAGAACAAAGTGTTTTCAGCACAAGATTCATAGTTCCTGACTATGTAGATCATTCTTTTTTTCCCTCTTAATAAGAGGTCGCATCACTATTCAAAAACACTGTATTTGAATGCATCGTTCAAATGCGCCTTAGTATATAAAACAGCAAGTGAAAGTATCACTGTTGATACGAGTTAAATAAATTCATCAATCAACATTGTTTTGGTTTCTTTCTCACAAAAGCTGGCTTCATTTGATTTGAGTATTTTATAATGATTCCTTTTACAAACCTAATATAGAAAGCATCATGATATTCTGCATCTTCTGCTGGCATGTTAATGTTAATATTAATGTCAACAAAACTAAATGTTGTCAGCAAAATATTAGTTACTCAGCATTTAGCTTTAGATATCCCTAAGGCTGTCGTGCTAACATCAGCAATTGAACATACTCACAATGACAAAGCTAACATGCTGATGTTTACCATGTTCAACATTTTAATTCAGCACATTAGCATGCTAATATTTGCCAATTAACACTACAACAAAGCATGTGACTGTGGCTGATGGGAGTATCATAATTTGTGGTTTAAGTTATCAACACACTTGTTGCAGTTTTTCCTGCATGGACATGAATTTATAAAATAAGATACAAAATCTTTTAGCAATCATTACATCAACAACATCCCTTTGTGTTATATGCATATTGTTTGTTTCTGTATTGTTTCCTCTGCATTTAAAATTACTTCTATTCTGCACTGTACTTGTAGCGTAGAATCTCTGTGTTGTTTTCTTCTGCCTGCATGGTCTGGTATCATGTGAGCTGTAACGACTAGTGGATGTGTCGTGTGGACTATATCTGTAACTCGTTTTTATTGTGTCTGTTCTTTTACTTATGGTTTCACTGGAAATCAGTTTCACTTCGGGGTAATAAAATAACCATCTCCAGTCATAGAAATATTGGAACTGGCATTTTCTTTTTAAAATTTAAAGATACTTGAGGGGAAATTATCCCACTCCCCCCCCCGCCCCCCCCCAATTTTTCTGCTTATAATTTCTTTTGCTTTTTGACCTGATTTTCATTACTTTTTAAGGGTGGCCTGACTCATGCCTGAACTCTTTCAAAAAAAAATTTAAATTTCAAACATTTTGGAATTGAATTATAGAAAATATAGGGATGTATTTATAAAATTTGTTTGACATAAACAGCACTTTTGTGAATGAAAAAGTGTTTGCGCTTGTCAGAAAGCTGAGCTCTTTTAAGTTTCATGACTCCACAGAAAGAAGCCATTGGACCTTGGAAAGATGGTAGCCACATGTTTGAACATTCTTTCTATGTTATTCTCATCCTTTCTGTGATCCTTTCTGAGGTAGTTTAGAATATTAGATATAATAAATAATTTTCAAAAAACTCATGTCATGTCATGCATACACTTATTCAAACAGATATGAGTTCACGCACTGAAGATTTTGAAATGTAGATTCAACCCCCTTCTTATCCTGGGCAGGCCCAGCTGTATAAACTGAGCCCACCTTGAACTCCTTCCCAGAAGAAAATGAAAGTATACAATCTTTATGCTCAAAGGATTTCAAACCACAATATGACCCCGGACATTTAACACATGCAAGGATTTAGATGGGTGTGTGAATCACGAGCCAGCAGACTACACACACAGACATGGGTCAGCTTTACTTAACAACAAACACCACACAGACAAACATCCTTTACGAAAATAGAAACCTGTCACATTAATTTCATTCTAAGGAAGATCTAAATGGCTCAGGGGAGATAAAAAAGGGGCGAAGAATGGGATGCACAAAGAACCTTTTGATTAGTTTTTTACTTTGGGCCCATTCCTTTCATTTTGACGGCATTATAAACACGTTTGGCTGGATGAAGCAGTAGACATCCATTCATTGCACTGGAGTCAGATCCAGTGGCGTGACTGATCACCAACTGTTTAGCTGCAGGGTGTAACGAAATGTTTAAAATGTAAGATTAACAACATAGGGAGTCCACACACACACACACACACACACACACACACACACAAGTCCAAATGACTTTATTTCGTTAATAAGAAAACAAGACTGAGTGTGGAGATATGGATGTAGTCAGTAGTGTGAGGCATGTATGGATAAATGAGAGTATGTATGTGAATGCTATAACACATGTAAATCCAAACCTAACTACAGCACAAAGGTATTGAGGCCATGCGGATTGGTGTGAGGCTGCCCAGCAAGAGAGTACAGCCTGGAAGAGCAGCCCTTTAGTGCCTGGCCATTAACCCCTAAAGAAGAACCACACCTGTACTCTGCTACCAATTTTACTGCCTCCCAACACTTGGAATAAAATGGACCAGTAAGAATAAGAACACACTTTCACAATCTTCCTCTGAGATTTTGCCTGGTTTGTTTTCACCAATTTACCCGCTTCATACCATCGTCTTCTGAAACCATGGACCCATTTTCTTGAATGAGAATCTGCACGTCTTTGAATCTGTGTGACCACACATGCTGGATAAACTTGTGACTTGCTCTGCCTCGCAGTGTAGACATCATTAGTAGAATGCATGAAAACAACTACAGGGGATCGAGATGAGTCACGCCACACACAAGCCGCAGCCAAATCGTTGCCCGAGACTTGTACCTGCAACCCCCCACTGGCAGATCAGGATCCAGCAGGGGCACTGTCTGAAGATGGGAGCAGGTTTTGTAAGGGACAGTCAGAACATTTAGACCTTTTCCCTGAATTCTGGCACAACCTCCAGTGCCACTGTACGAGGAGAATAACACCACGGACTCCAGAGTAAAGGGTACAGGGTACCTTAATACCTGAGAATGTTAACAAGCACCTTTTAATTCCCCAACAAGGACACAAAACCTCTGGAGACATAGGGCTGGTAGCCTGGGTCAAGCGATTGTAAGTCAGGCTTGTGAACCAAAAAACTAAAGGAGTACAAGGGCAACAACAGGCTTACAACTGCATGGCAGCTATAGCCTGGGTTTTTTCAGCTATGCAAATTAGGACAGCATAGACAACAGGTTCACAAGATGGGTACCCTGGTGAAATTTGCTCTTGGATTTCCAGATAGGGCATTCATTGGTACTAGGTTGTAAGCTTTTAAAACTGCAGTTTTCACTGTCGGCCGTAATTAAAACAGAACAAAAGCGTCCTGGGCTCTCCCAGTCAGGACACATTGTAATGTAATGTTTGTTTAGAGTGGGTCCAATGTTACTTTGTGAGGGATCAGAAAACTTATCTTTGATCAGGTCTGAAGGGTTGCACTCCAAGTTTACTGTTTTAGATCACCTTCACATAACAGAACATTTAGTCTTAGCCTTGCAAGTTCAAAAGTGGTACATTCCTCACGCTCTAATGCCTGCTGATGCTGTAACAACAGTTATTTCTGCTGCTCAAATGGCTCCAAAGCAACTAAAAGAAGGAGATATTTTAGTTGGCTTTTTCAGCTTTTTTCAGTGCTGCACTCTTGTACATTCAGGAAAACCTCCTGAATTTAAAGACGTATAATATTTACAACAGAGTATTCTAAGGGCGCAGAACAGATACTCAACTCGTCCAACCCCATGATGTATAAAAGAGGTGAAACCTGAGAGACTACTGGTACCCTTATAATTGCCTTCTCCTCATTTAGTACCAGCTCAAGCTATTTTAACATCTCTGTAGGCCGTGTAACTATACTTACTGCTGTGACAGATAAACATCCTCACACAAGTATAGAGATCCCTATAAAAGGGAAAAATTTCATGTCACACTAAGTCGGTAATTTATTTTATTTCTTCCCTTGTGGTAAGTCATATGTTGGAAAGACAACTAGAGCAGTGAAACACACATAACATGAAATATCCAGTCACAGCACATTTTGTTGAATTCAATTACCCTATTTTCTCTCTAAAATATATTGGGATTGAGATTGAGGATACATAACACGGATGATTTTTAGATCATGCTGTCTCTACATGTGGTTTGAGACATAGGTTCTTGTCATTTTGTTTGAAGTAGAAGATTTGCTGCTTTAAAGTTTTGATCCACCGAAGGCCTCTTGATTGTTGTTTTTCTCACGCTAATGGTGGAACATGATTATCTAACCACCATCAGATGTCTTGTTAGTGTGTGGTCGCCATAACTTCTGAATAAAAGAGAATTCCACATGGAGCCAAAATCTTTGGCACTTTTTTTCTTCTCTCAGCATTTTCTGCTCAATCAGGTGTGCCTTTGTTTTTTATGATTGCTTTGGGCTCTTAATTTCAAATAGTTCTGCCATTTTTGACAGCCAATCCTCATTGAGGGTCTTCATAACTCCTCACAAGGATTTTGCAAAAGCTCAGCTACATAGCCACATCAAATATTTGTACAATTCAAACTATGATCAACCTGGACAGCAAATCAGGATATCAGGTCAAAAAATCAAAGCCACGGCCTGGGAGAGCAGCCCTTTAGTGCCCAGGCCCTCCCACCCAGGGACCTGCAAGACAGAAACAGAGCAGCACAGGAAGCCAGACGGGTGCGCCATCACAATGGGGAAAGCAAGGGAATATCCAATAGTGATGACCTTGGTGACCTGACATCCATTTGACTGTGAAGTGGTTGTAGCTGGTTGATTGAAGTCCACTGGAGGCGTTCTCTGAAGTTGTGTTCAGTAAAACATACGAACATAGTAAAATACAGTATGGATAACTACCCTAACCCTTTCAGGACAACAAAATTATCTATTGATTGTGAACATATATGAAGAATATGGATCTGGGATGATTGTCATGTAACGTCCAGGTGCCACCAAACAGACTTGAGCCACATGACCACCTCTCCACCATGGAGACCTGGAAACACAGTAGAAGACACACAAAAAGGCAAAGTTCAAACACACTATTCACATAGACTCTACATTTACACATTTATTTCTAGAGTTCTGTGGTTGTCAGCTCTTCCCTTGAAGACTCACAATTTCAGGTGTTTCATCAGGACAAACAAACTGAAGAGGTGAAATAAACTGTCAAAACCACTTCATAATTTCATAAAAGAGGAAACGATGTAGATTGTAGCTTGGACCAAGGATTTAATTTGCAGAGGGGTCGTAGACGTTAAGTGACGCACAATAACTCTTCAGTTAACAAAGGAAATGGAATTGCAATGTTTTACCACAGTTAGTCATATGATCAGCCTCGGGTCATATTTGTTTTATTAATATGAAACTAAATGCACTTTGTATTGTTCACATTGTTTTTGGGCAATGTGATTTTAAATAGTGTGAGTGTCAAACCACAGGAGCGAAAGCATTTCTCTGTATTGGGCTTTTAGAGCCCATCACTAATGTTGATTTAGTGTCAAGCTGTTGATTGCTGGTCTGTCCATTAAAATTGGACTTGACAGTTAGAAGTTGCAACATAAAGGCAGATTTTGTAAGGCAGACCTCCAGGACTGCTTGTCTGTATCCACTTCTCCTCTAGTAGGAAAACATTCTAGAGGAAACAACACTCCTTATACACCCCCATGGTCACATATACACAGACTTATACATACATACATAAACCCAGTGGGTGGCCAATGCTGTGTTTAACTCCAGATGTTCACACTGCTCAGAGACAGCCTCACTTCTAAGAAAATTTCACCTGCCAATCATCTCAGTAAAAAGCACCTAATTTCCTCCATTTCCTCTTTTCTTATCCCCTGATGTGTTTGTGTGTGTGCGTGTGTGTGTGCATCAGTAGGGGCTCACCCTATGCCGTGTACACAGACCTCTTATTGTCACCCAATTAAATGTCTCCATGTGGTTTTCTCTCAGCTGCTGCCAGTCTCAATATTGAATGTAGTGTAGCTTAAAAAATCCTTTAGAATTTTCTTTGTTTTCATTTTCAATCTAGTATTTGGCAATGCTTCTGTTTTTCTTTTGCCTTCCAATGTCAAAGACCTCTGCCAGCACTAACACTGTGTGACATGGTAATAGAGAGGAAAACACATTATAGGATTACTTTTAAAAACTTTGTTCAAGTTTTGTTTGACGCTATAAAGGCTTGTGTGTGTGATAGTTTCAGTTTCCGATTCAGGGATGGCATAAGCTAATAAACACTGACTAGTTCTTGCGTCAGTAGCTCAAAATGAACATTTCCAAATACGGAAAAGCGAATCAGTGGCAGGAATGCATAAAATCCTAAACGAAATGTCACTGTGAATCTTTTACTGTACAGCTTTGTAAGCTTTATTTGTAAATGTAGTTGTATCCCTGACTTTAAATCAGAGGTGGGTAGAGTAGCCAAAAATTGTACTCAAGAAAAAGTACTGTTACTTCAGAATAATATGACTCAAGCAAAAGTAAAAAGTAGTCATCCAAATAATTACTTGAGTAAGAGTAAAAAAGTGCTTGGAGAAAAAACTACTCCAGTACTGAGTAACTGCTGAGTAACGTCTGATTTATTTGTTAACACAAGCATTCAATCAGACAGACAAAAATACAAAATAATCATCTTTAGGCAAATTAGAGTTCATCCAATCAATAAAATTAATTAAAATTAATTAATTAACTACAAAATAGCTTAAATTAAAATAATCCAGGTAAATTCAAGTACTTCATTAAAAAATAAAATCAATAAAATAATAATAAATAAAAAACAAATTAAGCACAAGTAACACAAATTTCCAAACCTTTGTACTTTTTCACCAGGCTCTGCAGGCAGAACTAGAACAAGGCAGCCGATAAACTCTCATAAACTGTGTGTGTGTGTGTGTTTGTGTTTGTGACAAAACATGCAGAAACAAACAATTTCACCAAAGAATCACTCAGTGATGTCACTATTAAGCTTCAACAGTAGTTGGCTCTCAAGGTTCTTGCAGTGAAGCTGTGATCATTTAGCAGTGAACAGGAGTCCTGCAGATGCAGGAAGACTTCTTGATGTGAGGAAAGGTGTGGAGTAGATCCATACCTGCAGGGGACAGACATGAAAGGTACCTCTCCAGCTCTCCTACTTGTGATTTTCCCAACTCCATGGATGCAAAGAAGTCGTCTTCATCAGAGAGGCTGCTGTTTGTGTTGGTGACATCATCCAAGTCAGTGTCGAGGGGATTTCTGATGTAGTCAAGGCCTGTGGCAAGATACATCGTTTTTCAAAATAATTAGGTCTGCACATTATTCTTACCTTTCTACTGTATAGGCTGTCAAGCTGCTGATGTTTGACATTAAAAGCTACCTGAGCTTCTAACTATATTGCCACCCTGTGGTTTGTCACTGACACACTATAATCCTAAATGACAGTTACATTATACAGATTTATATAGGTCAATGTCTACTGTCTACACATTTGAATTGATAAACAAATATATTTACCAGCATTTAAGATGTTCTCCTCTGTGGTCCAGGATGTTCTGAATCTTTGTAGGAGTATTACTGCTGCAATCAGCTCAGGCTCTTTCATGACGTCTCCAAAACGTTTCTGGATCCCTTGCTGCAGGGCGTGAACAAGAGGTGTACACATTTTGCCGACCGTTGATTCTGACATTTTTCATCCGTTTCTGTTTTGTGTTTGCTACGACTGTAAATTGTAAAGCTAACCCGTCCCGCCGCTGAGATTGAGTATGGTCACATGACGAGACTGCACGGCTATGTTTGATTGGTGAAACACAGCCACGTGGTAGAGCCTTTGGCGGAAGTCTGTCTCTCTGTCAAAATAAACCATTAAAATGAGGCGTACGCGGGGGGGATAAAAATAATGACGCGTAGAATACCAAAGAGGTAAAAAGAAAAGTAACAAGTTCATTGTAGCCTAATGTAGCGGAGTAAGAGTACAGTTTCTTCTTCACAAATCTACTCAAGTAAAAGTAAAAAGTATAGTGATTTAAAACTACTCCTAAAAGTATAATTTTTTCAAAAACTTACTCAAGTAAATGTAACGGAGTAAATGTAACTTGTTACTACCCACCTCTGCTTTAAATGTATTCATGTCTGCAGCTTTGAAATAACCTTCAACCCAACTGAATAACCTTGTTTTAATTTAGCAGAACAATACGTGACTTATCTCACCATTCATACGCATTTGAAGAAGGGCTCAGCATACATACATTTATTGCAGAACATACCTATTTTGGGCAATACTGTGAGTTGGCTTCCCCGAGGACCATATTAGGACTCATTTCTTGAAATACTGGGAGTTTAAATACATGGTATTACTCGATCCCTCAAAGCCATTTTGTGGAATGTCTGGTGTTGAATGAAGCACTTGCTCTGGGTACGACCTGGTCCTCTAAAGCACAGTTAATCCTCAGAATGTCTGAGAGCTGGCCGAAATATATGTTTGACAAGGCACAACAAAAATTTGTATGACTGTAGGCTTGAGAACTGTCAGATGTTCATTAATTACATAAGATGACTTAACATGGGAAAGATTGTCTCTGGGCCCCTATTGACCCTTTGCTGTGGAAAATTTTGAGCCTACAAGACCACCTTAAGGTCCATATATTATTATTATTATTATTATTATTATTATTGTTATTGTTATTATGTTGCACTCCATTAGTGAATATCCATTAAGAAACTTGCGAATTTGGCACAGAAAACACAATATACGACTTTGAGTCTGTTATCCCAAGAGCAATATTAAGAATGTGAAGCCACAGTAAAAGAAAAATCTGGGGATGACCAAAATCAGTAGGATATATTTTGAAGGAGACCTAAATATCTATACCAAATTTAATGAAAATCCATGTGGTTGTTGTTCAGCTATTTAAATCTGAACCAAAAATTTCAAATGTATGTGTGGCACTACAGGAAAAGTCAGAGGATCAGCAGCATCAGTAGGATTCATCCTCAGGGGAACATAAATATTTAGACAACATTTCATGGCAATCCATTTAGTATTTATTGAGCTATTTCAGTCAACAACAACTTTGCCATCTGTAGGCATTCTGCTAAAATGGATAAAAACCATGGTGTCAAACATTTTAGCAAAGCGACCCAAAGTACCTAAAGAATTATAACTCTTGTATTGTTGTTCCTTAACGTTAACTAAGTTAGTTTGTGTCTAACTAAGATTTTAAAAAGCAGCTTTGTCTTTGACCTTGACTTGTAAAAGTTTTGGACAACACTGAAAAATGATGTAATTTTCTAAAAGGTGACATATCAGAAAAGATATGTCCATGTGCTGTACATGTCAGAGTTTTGTATTAATGCTGCATTTTGTTACATTTGTAGGACTTAAAGTTAAAGTTCACATTGGGGGCTGATAACAACAAAAAAAAAGAAATGTTTAATGCTTATAGCTTTGTAGTGTGGTAGTCATCAACAGACAGACTCATACTTAAGTGTTCTTAGTCTGGAAATAACCACAAACATCTCAATCTCCAGCCCACAGGTATGCCAAATTCCAAGTAAATTGCTTCAGAACAAACCGATGTATGGGTGAAAACAAGTTCAGCAAGTCCTCTTTACGCCTATGTCTGTCAAGTCAGTGTTCAGTGCTGATATATCCTGATATAATCCACTGTTTTTTCTTGGTTGTCAAGTATGCAACAGGGATATAAGTTCTTAACACCCAAGCCAAGCGGTTATGCTGCCTGTAGGCATATTTGTGGTGAGGGGAAGGGAAGGAATGGCTCAAAATCCAAAAACATGTTGGTGAATATTATTCATTTAGGGGTGGAAAACCATTAAGGAAGCTAGGCCAGGCCTTGTATTTTAGCTTTAGCCCTCAAATAATCCCTATGTCATTGTAATACTATCAATCAAAATATGTAACAGAAAGGTTTGGTTGGTTCTTACTGGTTACAGGGGATATTCTTTCAGCAACACCTCTCTGCAAATACGTAATCATCCTGGCTGTTCTTACAATCACCTTTGCCATGTTCCCCTACTAATTCTGTCTGGACCTGTACGTTTGTCGGGACATCACAGATTAGACGAGTTAGTCATGTCTGCACTTTTAGCTCTGGCCCAATGTTAATTTAGCACGCATAAACACTAAAATCTGGTAAACTGAATCCTAAGCAGCTACTACACCCTCAGAAAACACTGAGCCATGTGGATTATTTTAATTCATGAACAAGGCAAAATGAATAATTCCATCTAAACTATCTGAGTGTTGTCCTTCAGTAATCACAGAGATGTGTTACTGTTTCATAGTCCTACTTAGAGAACACCAGTCTGTCCGAGGGTTAGGTTCCTTTCATTCACTGAAATTTGCCCTTTACAATCAAGCACCTGAAGCACTTTTAAATGTAAGCACTTATTCAGTCAGCACATTGAAGGCGCTGCTGATCTGCTCTCCTCTGCAGCCTGACAAGTGGTAAGCTCGTCTTAGAATAGGAGATTACTACTTCAAATCCCAGCTCTGCATGTATGTACATCTCCTTAAGTCAGCTTTACCCCTCTGTAAAACCCCTGTGTCATTAGAGACACCACAGTGTGCTGCTCCCTCCCATCACTTCCTCTCACCTGCCTCAAATTAATAACAAATAAAACAGCCCTTTAGGGGCTACATTAACAGGCTTCAAAAAGGGTGCATGTCTGATCATACCTCTAGGTAGGAGAAAACAATAGGTGGAGACCATCTCTTGCCTGATGATGATGGGGTTACTGTGGGGGCAGGGATGGGTGATGGATCATCATAGGGGGTCTAGTTAATGTTGTCACATTATGGACAAGCTTTAGTAAGAGATAATTAGCATTGGATGACCTCATGACTGGCAGGGTGTCCCAACTTGGCTAACATCACTGCCAAGCTTTGTGCCTATTACTTCCTTTGAAGTCTTTTGGCAACAAAATGTGCTTAAGAAAAGCTTCAAAAAGCTGTGAAGGAATTTTCTACTCTAGCATACCATGTATGGGGTTTTCGCAGGGTCAAGCACATGTCCTTAGGTCACTGTACGGAGAGTGTTAAGTCTTTGATTGTTTTGGGGACACCAGACGCCATACTATGGTAACCGAGGTCAGAGGATAGGGCCGTCTCACTCCCTAGACACATACAGATAGGTACATAAAGGTATACAAAGGTATACATCTGCTCAAGTTCAGCATACACGCTTAGAGACAGGATAGTCCTTGCATTTTCTGAGACCTCTTTAAATATGGAGCTACTTAACTCTTGTGGTATCCAAAAAAAAAGTTGTTGTTAGATGTTGAGAAAAAAGTCATTCACTTCAGAAGTTACAAGAAATGTTTCAGCTCTTCCTATCAGAAGAGTGTCCATATTGGATGATTCTGCAAAACTCTGGATTACATTCAATGACATCTTTTTATATCCAGTGCCAATGTTTTTAAAATTCTCAGTTTCTATAATATCAAGTATTGAACGTTTCATGAAAGATTGTGGTTATGGCAAATAAGCTATGGTTATGTTGCTAGTACACTTAATCAGAACTGCTTGCTGCATGATCAAATAGCTTCAGTAACCCCCTCACCCCATACCTTTCCAGTGTCAGAATCGGGTGGAGTGGGGGGTGGGAATGTCTGACCATTTCTGTAACTTATCTGAAATCAATGAGCCAACCTCCATACTTACTTCACGGTTATTAGATGTGACTTATTGTGCACCACGCTTATCCACTCCAATCTCGATACCTTTGCTTTCCACCTCACTATGTATACGGCACACTACTTTTTTCATTGGCACTGAACATTGGCATTGCATGTAAATCATCCAATATGAACCTGTTTCCTAGGAATACTGGGCTAATAGGAACTGACACTATGCAGTACAGATTAACTACTGTAGCTTTTTAACTGCATCATAGAAATATATCATAATACTGTATGATGAAAACATACACGCTTATGTGTAGCAAGATGTTCAACACTAACAATCAAAAGAAGACCATCACACTCCCATTCAGTGCTCCCAGCATGTTTTAATCAGTAAATTTTGGAAAACCAGTGCTTCAGAATGACTGAAACCATCTTGAGCTTGAATTTGGTTCACATGCGGTTGCAGAAAATATGTTTGTCTGCTTTGAGTTTACAAAGTTCAGTGTCATACTAACCAAAGGCGAGGACCAGACACTTATAGAACTCAATAAAAGTTTCATAAGAGCTGTATATAGACTGTGCAGTATCTGTATGTTATGGCACAGCCATTTACAGCCCAGCTGAGAGATGCAACTCTCCTCCAAATTACAGATGCTGTTGTGGGTGGCTAGGTATTATAAGGTTTGTGACCAAATCCTGTTTCCATGTGGGAAAAATCTGGCCTAGGAAGGTAAAGTAACTACCATCTACAGTATGTGCCCTGCAGTAAGGCACTTAAAGGGAAAATCCACCTTCAGATGAACAGTGTGTTATTAACTCACTCAACATTGAGGGCTTCTTTGTCACTTCCTCTATTACTTTCAAAATCCATCAATACATTTTCTGAATTATTTAATGTTATCTGCTCTGTTATTGATTTATTTTCCATTAGCATTCCCCCTAAATTAAAGTACGTATAGTAGCCTGTCAGTGAATGAAGCTTTGGTGGATCAGCAGTATGGTTAGCAGCAATGCTAGCTCAATTGCACCTGCCAGCAAACATTTATCAGTATGTAAAATGTATGTATCTGCTTCAACTACTTCTGCTTCAGTTACTGACATAATACATTTCCCAGAGTGCCCCAAGAGAGCATACACATGTACCTGAACCTGAACCTAGTTTTTATTGTGAGGAGTCATGTATTACTTTAGCAGCTTTAGCAAGAAGCCTTTACTTTTTGAATCTGTTTGTTTGACACCAAACTCTGACATCAACCTTTTAGATGACTAAAATATGTTCTGCTACCAGATTTCTCTGGACAACTCTTAAAAATCATCTGGACATGACATCACATATTTGGCCAATGGTACATGAGTAGAAGAACAATGCAAAAAACAAAACAAAACAAAAAACAAGAGACACAAGAGACACAAGAGACTCTGAAGTGCACAAATGGTTCATTACTAATCACCACATCACTCTCTTTTCTCTCTAACAAAGTTTCAATATGTTTAAAGGTGGATTTTTCCTTTAAAACCCCAAGATTTGTTGACAAAAATCAGATGCATTCCAAGCCAATCCTCACATAACAATAGTCTGACAAAAGACATGTGTGCAGTATGCTCTCTCTGATCCAGCGGCAGTCCCCTGATCCTTTGAGGGTTTTATTCCACAAACACTGTACATTCATTTAAAAAAAAAACTTTATTCCTGAAAATCAGTCCATTTCCAATCAACACAGTGGAATCTGCCATTAAAACTCTTACTTATTGCTTTGACTCAAGATGACTCATACCTCTTAGTAACCTGGGGCGTGCATTGCTGTCATGCTAACAATCATCTCTTATTTATCACGTATCTTCTGATTGACTAAGTCTTCCTGTCTCATCACATACCATACAGTAATACAGAACACACCTTTACTCTTAACACACACAGTGCCCTGCAGTGACCTTTAAAGGCATTTGATAATGAGTGATTCATATCTCTCATATCACTTTGCCTCTGGTCTTTTTCTGTCTCACTGGACATTTGGGGATTTGCTTAATTTGATCTTTTACTTTCTTTAGTTTTTTCTCTGCCACTCTGTCTGAGTGACCGTCATTCTGTCTTTGTTGATCTCTTGCTATGCTCTCAGATGGTTGTACCATTTCGTTACAGATATGATGACTTTATGGAGGCTACAGTTAGAAATCATGAAATTAGATTTGTTTCTCAGCTTTGCAAAATGTCATATTAATTGTCCTTTTAAAGTTTATTTTTCTTCGTTTAGGGTGTTTCTGAAACCTCCTTTTTTGATACGGGATGTCTTCTTTTTTCCATGTTTCAGGCTTGATTGGGACCTATTTCTATGAATTCACAGATTAAGGACTTTATGACTAGTTTGCTCTTGAATTTTACCTCGGTTCAGCCTTTTGGGTTTTCCAAACTCTAAATATTGCAGCTAATATCAGATAATTAGAGTGCCATTGCGATAACCATCACTGAACTTTCAGTTCATCCTGCATTTATCCTGCATTAGTGCTGCACACAGAGGAAGCCATTGTAGAAGTCCCTCTAGATGCTTCCTGCATCCGTTCTGCATTAGTTCTGCAGATAATTAATTTTCTTTTACATTATCAACTCTGTGTCCTTTGACTGCTGACCCCATTTGATAAAGATTTAGCTCCATCTGATATCTTTGTTCTCTCTCTGTGCTGTAACTGGCGAGATAACTGAAGTGTAAAACATCTGATCAGATAGCAGAATAAATGACTATTGACCAGGCCTCTCATCGACTATCACTGTTCCTCTCACTGGCTGAACTGTGGACTCCCTGAACACAAGACATTTAAAGCATTTAAAGGACAAAGCTTGTGATGAGCTATAAATACCTCAAAGATATCAAAAATAACCCTGTATTAGTCTGACTTCCCTAATGACAATGGCACTTAGCTCCAAGACCATTTGTTCATACTGAAGTTCTTAAAAAATGTGTTCCTAAAACAGCTGGTCACTATAGTTTTCAAGACCCAAACAGGAGTTATCATCGCATTTGTCAGGGTCTATTTTCAGAAACTAAAATAAAATTCCATTCTCATAAAGCCAGTAACAAAGCCTTCTCTCAAAGTCATATGTGAGAGATTGAAGTTTCACACACAACAGCAGAGTGAGGGACTTCTGCAATGGCTGCTTTTGTACAACAACTCATGTTTAGCTAATAGACTTGAAAAAAAATCAGCTTTTACTCCATGTAGTCCATCTTAGAATTTTGCCAGCAATGCATGCTAGAGATGTTAAAAATATATTTTGGAGGATTGTACTATTTCTTAAAGCAATATATATATGCAATATGCTATCACCAATGTAAAGTCATTTTTTTCTATTTGAAATGGGTGTTTGTTAATGAAATGTTTCCAGATTTAAGAAATATAGCTTTATTAATTGGAAGAAACAAAAAACAGCTCATGATAACAGTTGAGAGTAAAATGTGTTGAACAGAGTCAAGATGGTCAGAGGAAAACCAAACAGTTAAATCTCTGTCAGTCACTGCCAGCAGATTCCAAAAGAGGAATTTTTATTTTGTCGGAGTATTACAACATAACAGTACAGTGAATTGTGAATGTGTAAATATAGTACTATATGTTTGGTCACAAATCTGAAATTTGTTTTGGTCATTTAACTCTCTGATATACTGTTCTATTTGTCTCATTAAGGGGTAATGCTAAGAATTAGGGCCCCATATTGCTCCACCGGACAGGACGGGTCCCTGTAACTCTGTTTCCTCAAAACATTTGCGGCAACTGCTGTCTGTTACCATGTCCTACGTCTCTGCTCTGCAGCCACACTGATCAAGGCACATGTAAAGTCTTACTGTGAAGCACCTTTGCAGCCCAGCTCTGTATTATAGTCTCAAAATGAGTTCATAGCTTGTTTCATTCCTTTTTTGTAGACATGTTTTTTCCTTTTGAAGAAGACTTCTTTTAATAAATAACACAAATATATTCATACGTCATATATAGATAGATAAACATGTATAAACTACATGCATTTCATATAATTTAAATAATTTATATGTACAGTTCCCTCTCACACACTCACTCCCTCCCTCCCCGACCCCTCTAAAATGTGTTCTTCCATAACAGCGGTGCTGCACCGGCTTGTGGACCTGCAGCACATTAATGTGAAATATCATTTAAATGGACCCAAGATTTCTTCTGTAGAAGTATCACTTTATAGCAGAATGTTGCTGTTCACCACCATGACACATAATCCTGTGGCAGGGAGCACTTTGAACAGGAAATAAAATCCTATACATGAAGTAGAATTCCAAACAGGTAGTCCCCAGCAGGGCTTGTATTGTTTTGTTTACGTCCTGTGACGTTTCCTTGACAATGCGCAGACGCAGGAAGTGTCTATGCGTATCCACCTCCAGCCCACTGTATTGCGAACCTGCGTCAAGGCTCGAACGTACGTCTGCGTCGTCTTGCACTGCGAGTTCCAGTTCTTGTCATCAATGCCCCTGCAGCCACTTTTAAACGGCCTGGGGGTCCGACAGCGCGTCTCATAAAAGTACTGTTTGATGTCCTGCGTGGCACTAGTTTTAATTTTGGCCAGAACAACAACAGGGTCCCCCCTGGTGTCCACTGCTTGGGTTTTATCCGTCACCCACTGGCTCTCGCTGTCGCACACAGAGTATTCCCCACGATAGCTCTTGTGCTCAGCGTAACGCTTCTTTCGTGTCTTGTTTCCCGCTGCCCCGCCGTCCAATCCACCACTCACAAAATCGTCAGCGAGGTAAAGCGGCGGCGGCTGTAGCGGTAGCCGGTCGCTCAGCAGCACCCGAGGTGAGTTGTACCGCTTGTGCTGCCTGAGAAGGTCCGTGTTCAACAGCATCACCTGTTGGTCGACCCCGCTGTCACTGCTCCCTCCGCTGCGGCCTCCCATCCCCCACTGCTCCGCATCACCCTGCTCCTCTAAAGGAAAGTTTGCGCCGAGGAGAGGAGGCAGCGTGTCCCTGGGCTCAGTGTCCCGGCTTTTCCCCTGTTGGCTCTGGTTCACTCTGGTCTTCCCCCTTGTCAGGTCAGCCTGAAGCAGCTCGATGATAAGGGAATTTAAGGGGTCGGGACTTGGCTGCTGCTGCTGCTGTTGCCCCTGGCGACTGCTGTCCATGTTGGTTGCCTGGATACCATAGAGGTACACAAGGACCATCACATACAGCAGGATGGACATCACTAGATTCACCTGTAAGATCTGCAAAGACAGAAAGAGTAACTTTTAAGAGATATGCACTACTTTTGATCTTCTAGCTTCCAAAGTTAGAACTTAATTAACAATGAGCACAAACATTAGTCTCTGTGTACCAGAGGTTTTCAAACTGAGGTGTACCTCCCCAGAGGGACACGAGAGAGCAAAAATGAGAGGTGAGGAAAAGATACTGTGTGAGGTGAAAGGGGCAGGTGCATGGCAGTGTTCTAAAAACAATGAGAAGTTAATTACTGCAATTTGGCTGCTTATCAACATGGCCGACATTTGGAGCTACAGCACTGTCTGTGACATATAGCTCACTGAGGAGAGGACATAGTGTGTCCCTGAGCCCAATGTCCCGGCTTTTCCCCTAGGGTGTCCCAGAGGACATTATGGTACTTGGCACACAATTGTACTGAATGGTACTGAACCGAGTTTCTAGATTATAACTTCTCAAAGATATCATTATTTCATCATCATTATGTCCCTCACAAACAAACATAAATACACTTAGAAATCATATTAAAAAGAAACTCCATGTGAACCTCCATGAGGGAAACAGTTACATTCTCTCTAACAGATTAAAGTTGTGAAAGTCTTTGAGGCTTTGTGGAAACCTTTGGCTTGAACTCAGTAACCACAATGTAAATAGCAGCAGCAGCAGCAGCAGCAGCAGCAGCAGTGTGTGTGTGTGTGTGTGTGTATGTGTGTGTTTTAGTATGAACACTGAGTTATGGGAGTGCTGCATGTATAACATACCTAATAATCTGTTCAGAGTAATACATGGAAACACTTTGTAGAAGCATTTGAAATGTGCTGAATAAAAACCTGTCTCACACACAAAATAAACACACACTATGTTGTGTCACCATAACGTGTCTCCAACGGCGTCAACTACCTCAGTTATGGAAGAGAAAACACAATATTGCATAGTAAAATGTAGTTTATTGATGGAGAGGCAGAGCTAACACCCTGCTTCATATCCAACAGTTTCTACTGCTTAACTGTCCATAGACTGTATAAAACATAGACGCAAAGACCTGTAGTGCTACCTGTAATATCGTACCGGAATGTTTCTGCTGTGAATTTTGACATGGGGGCTTATGGAGACTGACTTGTTCTGTAGCCAGCCTCAAGTGGACATTCATGGAACTGCAGTTTTTGGCACTTGCAAATTACTTGCATATCTTGCTATCTTTACAATTCCTTGCTGTGTACTTCCCAAATATGTTCAAAGACACACTCTTATCTGTAGTGGTTTTGGAAGTGATAGGCAAAGACTGCATCATCACGCCACAGGTGTGTTATGGTTCTTACCATACCATCTTACTGCCTCCAGCTGAAGCCAAAATTATTACCAAACCAGGCCCTACCAAAATCTTCCACATATCTGTAATGACTGATACTTGGGGGCAGTGAAAACAAACCACAATCACTGGTAATCACCTTTAAATCTGATATGGCTAACTAGTTAGCAACCTATTTACACGTCCAGCAGACACAGCAACTTTAACATTCATTGAGAGTTGTGTTTCTGGTCTGGTCAGCTCTGTTGTTGGTTTCCACCACCTCCTGAAGGAAATGTCTTGCTGTTTAGCTGCTAAATGCTCCACTATGTTCACCAGCTAGCAGCTACGTTACCAGCCTGTATGCTGTTTGATGCTGAGCGAGTAGAGTACAGAGCTTTTTGCTCAAAACAGCTGCCAATCTTTGCATGATGTTACCTGATGTTGTGGCTGGTTAACACCACCGTTCTGTTTTTTAGTATGACAAACAAAATTAGCTATGAGCATACTTTTCGTCTGTGCCACACAGTTTAATTATAGTCTTCCCACAGATGCAGGTGGTGATGTGGAGTTTATGTTTAAAGGAAGTTGTTATTTACGTTGCAATCCAATGTACTCACGTATGTTTCTACATGCTCCCGTGACAGATAAATACCTTTCAAAGAAGAGGAGAAAAAAAGTTGAGGGATAATGGACAAGCAGACAGCTGCGAACAAAAAGAGGTGACTTGTTCCCATCAGCGATGTTACAGCTGGATGGAGGGAGAGAGAAGGGCATCTGTTCAGCACCAATGTCACCTTACAATCAATGGCTCAGCAAACACGCACACACACAGACACACACACACACACACACACACACACAGGCTTTGTTTTGCCAAAAGTCACAGCAGATCATTTTCTGAAATAAGTATCAATGAAATATTAGAAACTCTGCTCAAAGTCATGTGTATTTATATCAGAGAAATTATTCTAACCATATCTCCTCCCAGAGATGTGCTATATAATATCCATCATGATAGTGCAGGTAATTAATTGATAATTGATATATTCTGACTTGTAATATTGTAATGACATCATACCATTACACACAGCAATAACACAATGTTAACAGCTCAACAGCCATTATGCGTTCTAAACCAACAGATATTTTTTTATTGTTTTGTCATATCGTCAAGAATATCATTATCGCAAAAACACAGTAAAAATATCGTCATATTATTTTAGCGCCACATCGCGATGCACTCCTTTAACACTCACTCACAACAGACTTTTTAAAACAGACATTCATTTCACACATTGTTCATTCTTTTCAAATCCTGCTGACTACATTACCCACAATGCAACGTGACCATAGATAGTTTGCTCAGAGATTTGGATGTACTTTGCTAATAGTGGGGAATGTAGCCTGGAGCCACAAGACTCAAGCAGAGATGACAGAGGTTTGATAAGCTCACATCTTTCTAACTCTACACCCACAAATTGTTCACCTTCTCAAACTTCAAAGTCTTCAGCCCCAGCTGACTGACTCAAGAGACATCACTTGATTTATCAGACAGTTCCCTCTGGAGCCACAAAAAGTTTAAGAGTTGTATATAACTCTTTTCACATAGGCAGTAGTACTCAGTCGTAGGGCTTTAACGTTAAGAGTTTAAAACTTTCAAATGAGTTATTTTAGCTGTTACATTACATTACTGGGCCAAACAAGAGGAATTCATTCATTGGCAAAAAGTATTAGCACTACAGCGTGGTGAATGGACAGGAATTTTAATATTCTACAGCATCTGCTTTTAAAAGCACATCTGGAAGCTGTAAACTTTATTCATATTTGGGCTGCTTTAGGGTCGTACCTTGTGACTCTGCCCCTCAGTCTGAAATAACCAACAAAAGCAGATGTGATTAAACCCTATTGAAGCCCACCCCCAATTCAAGCTGCATATCTATATACATTCTGCTCCGGCCTCTTTTCAACGCGATTCCTGGGTTCCATTTGAGGTAAGTCACCAATGTGGCAGGACTGCGTATGAAAATCAAAGTCGTGACACTTTGATGGTGACACTGACACAACCTTTGAGTTTTCACTCAACTTCTCTGCCTCCGCTAAACCCAAATGTATAAATAAGGATGTCTTTGTAAATCGGCGCCTGGTCCGTGAAAACTGCATCTAGTCAGACAAATTCATTTTCCCTCCTGCTGCCATAATCTCAGCCATAAAAGCCCTCAATGTAGTTTATGATGTTGACATCCTGGCTCATGGAGGCTAACGAAGCACAGTGGGTGAGCGATAACTTTCTCGGTGGGCAGGGTAATAATGAGACTGTGTGTGTGCACTATATGCTGTCCTGTGTTTCTATACTCATAGTAGGAGCAAACGTCTGCACAAGGACAGGAAAATGAGGAAACACCTCCCCGCTGAGGACACTTTGCCCGTTCTCACCTCCACAAGAAGTTATTTTAGGACAAGGACTTGAATTTAGGGTTGGGCTTATAATTAGGTGTTGGTTACACTACACAAGGTTTAAGGTTTAGGTAACAAATGTAGTCACTGAAAGTCAAAGTGTGTGTGAGAGAGAAAGAAAAAAAAAAGAAGGCGGCTGACAGATGTTAATGCTAAAAGATAAAAACGGAATAAAATATATTGGTGTGCAGCCACAGGATATTGTGAGTCCACCTGTTTCAAAGGCATCCAGGTGAATCTATTTACAGACACACTCTGTGTTATATCCTGTTTGAATGTGTGACCACAGAGCTGATAATGAAAAACAAACTCCATCTGTTTGCTCGTTCCTCTGTCTTTCAGGCAGAGGTTGACTCGCTTCACACGGCATCTGAAAATGTCCGAATTTGTCCGAATACAGTAGACTCAGACGTGGAGGCTGAGCAGCATTAACATGGATGACAGCGAGACGCACTGTTGCAAAGAAAGACAAACAGGTATCTGGGAGGACTTTGTTGAGTCTGTATGCTTGAAATGAAGTGCTGTCTGAAACCTCCTCGCCCCTCTGCCTCCAACAGTTTCTATAACTTTCCGAAATCATCCATTCACCTTTATGCCCACTTTATGCAGTGATTGGCCAGGTGTGAGTGGGTGGGAGAGAATGCAGGATTTTAACTTTCTCAAGTTCTCTTTGAACCCATTTACACTTCATGTGTATTGGGCATGCTATTCAATGTTAAAAGAAAAGTGTAATTCTGAAGAATCTGAGAAGCATTCAACGGAAAAAGATGCATTCTAGTCAGATGTGAGATGGTGTAAATGGATCCCTCCAAGATCAGTCTTTACTCTTACTGGAAATAGCCTCTGACCAGCAACTAAAGTTACCCTGAAATTACACTGAAATACTATCCATCTTGAGACAGGAAGAAAGGCGGTACCAGCAATTTAAGTACATACAATTAATGCTTAAGGTGTACTGCACTACTGTAGGGTTTTGTTCTTTATGAGTTCTCACTGGAAAAATAATGTAACCCATCCACATGCATTTATTACCACCACTTTCTGGACAGGAGTCGTACCGACCGTGATTCTCAAGTAGTCCTGGAAAAGCAATCATATCTGTGATCTGTCTACCAGTGGTGAATATACAGTTTGTGGCTGAATGTGAATGAAAGTGTATCAAATCCCATCTGGATTTCATCTGGATAAAAGACGCAGAAAGTGTAAACGTCATCCATCAAATTTCATGTGTATAACCAAGTGCAACGCCATGAATGACAAAAGTTATTCCCATTTGTATGATTCAACACGTCTCCCACCTCCCTGCAATGGCTTTTTGCTTTGCCTTTGAATTAGCAATGTTAGATTTACAAATGAAGTGTTCTTTTCGAGTGGAATGCAATCCAAGATCCTGCTTCTGTATGGTGCATGTGCTGTTGCCATAAGAGAGACTTCAGTCGAAGGTTTACTTGTTCAAACAACATTCAACCCATTAAAAAATACAGAACCAGACCAATGAAACAAACTTAAAAGGGCCGATATTTTCCTCACAGCTTCGAATCTGATCTTTTGGAAGAGATTGTCTTTAGACGTGTTTGAACAGATCTTTGTATAAACTTTTTTCAAGCACATCCCAAATTTCATTCTCTGTGTAATTGTTAACCCAGATGTCAGCTGAAACGGGTATCAGATGAGGTTACATCCTAGCTGACAACTTTGTTTGTGCTAAAAACAACATTGCCTCTAGCTTGAGTTCTGAGCAAGTTCCTGATTTTCTGGTGGATTCAAAGTGTCCCATTTGCTGCAGCAATCTTAAAAACTTTCAAGTGTGTTGTTGTGAGTGTGTTGGTTACCTTGAGAAGTAAATGCACTGTGCATACTGTAATACTAAAGGAACAGGTTTGGGCAAGAAGAAACATCTGATGCCTCAGGGAACTTTCAGAGGATTCCTCACATTCATCTATAGGCCAACAGAGATGCTGTGAAGTTGTGTTCAGGGGAGGATATTCATAACTGGTGCTCATTACCAGCCTGTTATTTTTAGGGTGAGGTTACTATCAGCATCCATTTCGTAAGCGGACAATTTTTCTTGAATTCACTTTTTTTGCTCGAAACGGGATTTGACCCGGCAGTAAGCATGTTTACAAGAAATTCACCGTGTGCCCCCGAGCGATGTGCTTCACACTTAAATGGATAATTGCCCAAGGAAAATATATTTTTCATGTGACATTCAGATGGTACTGTGGCCTGAAAATAGGCACAGAACTGGGTAAAACTGGAATGCAGGGTTTTGGGCCTTTGTCTTCCCGCACCACCACATCGCCCCATGTGACTCCCAGATTTAATTTAGAGTTTGAGTATTGGCATTATCTGTTGCCAGTTCTTCAGCCACAAAATCTGTCTAAATGATAAATGCAACTATAAATCAAGATCAATCTTTCTATTAAATCACAAAGTCTGCTTCAGACACTAACACAATAACAAACAGGATCTTGTTTTTGGTGCTGATACTTGAGCTTTTGAATTAGAGGCCCACTGTTTCTTAACTTAATACTTAACAATGAATTCAGTTTGTTGCAGGCAGACTACACCACAGTCACAGCTGGACTTTGAATGGCTCCCCTTTCTGAAGTATTTAAATCATCCTGTGACAGTCTTAAAACATGAAGACAAAAAATGTCTGTCTGTATCAAAGCTGATATACTGCACCTAACAGAGCACACCTAGCAGCATGGCAATGTCAGTCAGTCAGTCCACCACTATGGTCCACAATGAAATATCTCAAAAACTACCAGATGTGTTGCCATGAACATTGGTACACATAACCTTTGGTGCTCAGACAATGATGCCTACTGACTTTGGTGATGCCCACAAGGTTTCTCTCTGGCAGCCGCATCTCAAATGTCTCAGCTTCCTTAAACTCGACAACAGGGACGGTTTCAAAACAGTTCCTGCTCACAGCGTTACCATAGAGACATATTGTAAACAGACATACTGTGCGTGACACTCTGCCATCTCATCCTCTGAGTCACTATCCAGAGTTCACGTCCATAGATGGGTGTTTGAACGTAAATCAACTGGTAAATTATAAGATTAGTCTTAATCTTCAGCATACACACCGTATCACTGCGGCCACTGCAGCAATCCACCGTACGCTACCTCAGACACCTTCAGTTGAGGAGTGAACTTGCCCTCACAGTTGGAGCCGCTGACCTTCATCTTCAGAACTACATCATCAACAGAAAGCATTTTTTTGTTTTCACTCATGTTATGACAGCACATTAGCCACCACATGACTAAGGATGAAGTTTTTTATCCACCTTGATTGACTGTCACTGACACGCAAGCCAGACAGCTGAGGACAGGTAGGGGCCTGACGGGGCAGGTATTAAAGTCTCAGTGCCAACATCTTAAGATTATACAAACAAAAAAAAAAAGGACCAGTTTCCTTTTATTGAAATGTCAGAATGATTTGGATAATCTTTCCCCTCAGGCGGTGACGAGGGACAGAGAAGAAAAGTTGTCGGTCGCTGGTACAAAAAGGAGGGAAGTTGTGAAGGAAAGGATGAAAGGAGGAGAACAAAACGTAATGAAGTATAATGTGTTTCATCATTAGCGGATTAACATTGTGTGTATTTTGTCACTACAAATAACGTGAATTCAGAAGTTTTTTCTAATGATCAGAAGTGTGTTTTTGTTCCCTGCGTTCACGCTTTGATTCCCCTGTAATCAGACCACGCGTGACAGCGACATATAACACTGCACATTTCTGACCCTGCAACATCCAAAGATGCACATTTTAAGCTAGCGTGAGTGCTATACATCTCAAAGGCTCAAACCGCTGTACAAAACTGTAATGAATAAAGAGATAGACATCAGCAATGAGTGAGTTATAATAAAAGAAGGACTTGCCCTGGCCCATTCCAAGCTGTAGGATGTAATTCCAAATATACCACTTTAGGATGAGCACTTCCCAGAAACCTGCCTTGGACAGAGGATGATAGCTAACCCCCTGCAGCTAAGTTATTACTTGAAACAAAAACTTTAGACTGAAAATAAAAAAAAAACGCAGTCTGGACTGAGTGCACATGTACTTATGTTTAACATGACAGAAGTTGAGGTGGAGTCGGATATTTTGGCACTTTTTCCACATGTGTGGAACATTTCTTGTCAGTGTGCACACATGGAGCAAGCCGGACGATTTTTAGCCTTTACAAATAATTGAAACTTGTACAATATAATAACAATAAACAGAATACAAGTCAGTTCTTTATGTCCCATTTTTCGCCTTCAACTATTATCCAGCTGGTGAGGGAAGAACGCAATGACCTGCTACACATGCAAAGAAAAACAAATTGCGCCCGACCCACCATCACAAGACCTTGTTATATTTAACAGATACGTCGAAAGCTTGTCAGGACAAATCAAAATGATTACAGATGGCACCATGAAAGCAAGGCCTCGTGATAAAGTTTTATTTTAAGAGAACTTGTTTTTGCAGACGGGTTCGCAGTGTTTCTCTCCCTCTCTTTGCTCTCTTCATATCTTCAGATTAGGAGGCTCAAGACACATTAGGTCAGTGTCCAGCCCGCCTCCCCCCTCCCTCTGACATTATCCCTTTCTCATCCTCTCATCATCTCACACTCCGATCTACTCATATTCATCCTCACTTCTCTCCTTTCTCTATCCGCTTCTCTAAAGCCCTTCTCACACACAGGAAGTAGTGTTTTGTAATTCATAAAAAAAACTCTCAACTCTCAAAATTCTCAGAATTAATTCAATAACATTTTTTTTGTCTTTTCCAAACTATTGAAGCAATTTTTCACTTTTCTAACTAAAGATTGTCTAGCATTAAAAAAAACTCAATCTCAACTTTTAATACAAATCATCAAATATCCACAGTTAGTCCAGTGTAAACTGAGCATATAGAGGTACATGTGTGCATTTCTTTTTTTACTTTCTAAGCCCCTTCCTCTGCCCGTCTTTTTGCCCGTTTCTCTCGCCATTTCCAAAATACCTGTGCTAATCATTTCCTAGAAAATAGAGCCGGTGTAAATCGCCAGGATCCTCGTCTCACCTGCTCTTCACGCTCACTGGAGGTGTTAATCTGGAACACGCTTGTGTTGAAGTCGAGTGCTGTCACGCACAGAGACGCACATAAATTCACAGCAGGTAGGCACAGATGTGAAAGAGCAGATCTGTAAGATGGAAGAGGTGTCCTGCGGTTACATTTCAAACACAAATGTGTCTCTTGCATGCAGTCTGTGGGAGCCTGCAGGTAGAAGCTACAGACTCATGCCCCTTTGAGCTTTTAACTCCTGAGGGATTGATGCAGATAATCAGCCTCAGTGCGGAGGCGTCTTAGCAGGAGCACAGACGGGTTTCCTCGGCAGTGACGTGACTGTGATGTGATGGATGGCTGATAGGCTGTCTCATAAATATGAGGTTTTGTGTTTTCTATGACGCCATGCACACGGATGATATGCATGCAAAATTATGAAATATGAGCAAGGGTGCACATTATTTTGTGCGGAAAAACAGTATCCCCCACCCCGTACTTGCTTTTCACACCACCTTCATATGTGCCCATTAAAAACAGCTATACCTTCTCTTTCCTTATTTTATGGCCCCGTCATTGATATGTTTTGGAGTAGTCCTTTTCTCTGCTCTAATCCTTCACTGCAGATGAGAATAAAATGCTAAATATGACATTTAAAAGTAAAGATAAGGTTGCATGCTGCCTCGTCTTGCTTATAACTTTGAATGTGCTGGTGCGGTAGTAGCGTGTGGAGAGAGAGAGAGAGAGAGAGAGAGAGAGAGAGAGAGAGAGAGAGAGTGTGTGTGTTAAGCAAATGTCAGTGGAGCCTGTGGCAATATAAGTTGGATCATGTCGGGGTTTGTTCTGTTTTTGTGTGCATTGGAACTTTTGAGTGATGTGGCCCACCTCGTGGAATGTAAACCTAACATACTTGACAGAGCGACGTCAGACATGCCGCTTTTTGTAGCAGAGGGGAAACACGCAGAGGAAAACAATGTATTTGACTTAGTTATTTGTGTTTTTATGAGCAGGTGCACCTCATCTCTAAATTGAAGTCAGCTGTTTTTTTAGACAGCAGGTTCTGCGTGTGTACACCTCTAAAACAACCCTCCTGCCTGTGTGTGCACATGTCAGTGGTTGTTTATGCATGTGTGACAGATCATGAAGGAAACAGATAGTACAGGAGTGAAGGCCAATTCAAACAAACATGAAGCAACAGCAGCTTCAAGATAAAAGAAACATCTGCCTTTCATGTAATTAGAGTTTTAAATGTTAATGCCAGGAACAACATGGCCCACTCGAGGCCTCCAACGTCTACTCTAGTAAGGTGGTGTGATGAATCCACCTCATCTCTTCTACATATACATGAATGACAGCTAGTTTTAGTTGTGAAGAAATAATTTTCTCCTGCACAAGTGATTTTTCTCAATTTACCATTTACAGGATGGAAGGTAGTTATGATACCTGATGTGCAGATGTAATATAACTTCATAAGGGCATGAAGAGGAAAAGTGTAGTTTACCGGCTGTAGAGGAGCACGTTCGAGCAAGCATGGCATCCGCAGCCTATCTGTCTGATTAGCATGAGGTAATGATACAACTGGTCTGGTTGATGTCTGGCAGGGAGTTTAAATATGCCAAGATGGTGAATAGGATGATAAGAAGGAAGAGAGAGGAGGAAAGGAAAGAAGGAAATATTCCAGCTGCATTTAACCTTTTTTTTTGTTCGTAGTTTTTGTTGTTTTCAGCATACAAACTCCACTATCATCAATCTCATTTGAGCTTTACAGTATAAACGATCTGAAATCCCACTGTACACTAACTGCTCAACACCAGGCAGCACTCACACAATTAGAGACTATAACTTAGAGGAACATTTAGCTCAGGAGTACACAAACCTTTTTTGTTTTCTAAAGATTCATATATAAATTTAACATGAGGGTCAGAGGTCTAGAACAATGCTGTTCAAATGTAACGACACATATGAAGGTTAACAAAAACTTTAGCCACAGCATTGAAAAGATGCTTTTGCCTTCCACTCTTAATCTCATATCGTAAATTCTCCAGCAGTGATCTTTATTTACCTCACTGGCAGACAGAACCAGAGATCCATCTCCACACAGTCATGTCAGGCATTCCACTGAAACTCTTCCTCCAGAATTTTCATATTAAAAACCTTCAATCTTTGAAACATTTTTGTTGACGGTACCCTCCAAGAAAGAAGGCAAAGTGCACATTTAGTATCACGACTTTATCCAGCTCTCTGTGAGCTTCACATGAAGGTCTGTGCGTGCAAGACTGCTGATTGTCTATGCATTTGACTTGTCATTTTGGAAAAAGTGTTGTATACTGTACTGTACTGTTAGTTACCGTAATATAGGAGGAAGAAAAAGTGGCAAGCACCTCAAAATGCACCAAACTACTGATATTAGGTAGTAAGAAGGGGAGAAATGTAAAATTGTAGGAGGCAAAAAGAGACTCAGGGCGAAATAAACGTGGGAGAAGATGAAGTTATTTTAAGAAGTTAGAATGAAAACAGTGACCAGCAAATCGCTGTCTAACCTCTGAACTGATTGTAACTGGGACGCCAGCCTGGTAATCTACTGGCAACACTTAATAAGGCAAGCCAACTGCTCAATCGCTATTAAAGGAAAGGAAAGGAAAGGAAAGGAATGTTGCACATTTTTTCATCAATAGCTGCACCTTGTGAATGTAAAAGAAGAGTAGTAATGTGATTATTTACTGCACCTTACCTTCCATTAGCAGCTTTACTTTGAACAACAAATGGGTCCTGACTTGAAAAAGAACACATAAGGTCTCTGTTGTACTGACCCTGGGTCAGAAAATGATTAAACTTCTGTTTTGGCTACCAGGCTAAAAAATGTCAGGACACCTGCTCTAAACTAATTAGAGATTCACCGTTGCATGTGGCACAGGAGGAGAGCAGTACAGACGTGCCCAACCACCGGCAGTCCGAACATCTTTTAGTTGAGTCATCGTAAACTCACAGTACACGAGAGCAGACCAGAGGACTGTAAATTGGAATGCTGCAGCTAACCACGCCGAGATCTCCCAAATCCCAGCAGTGAAAACAAACACTGAATGCTATTTAAAGTTACCGTTTACACAACTCTGAAGTTGCATTTTGCTCGCTCGTCATAACACAGCAGACCTTACCAGCTTGTTTTTTTACTGAATGTTTTCAGGTGGACGCTGCCTGCTGTAAGTCTTCAGCTGTTCCACTGACTCAGTTACACAACAGACGCTTTCAGCAAAGCAATCTGATTAGTCAAACAGGTTCCCACTGTGCTCTAATTGAAGCACAGCTATATGCGTTTCATGGTAGCTCTGCCAACTCCTGTGGTAACCATTAGCAAACTTTCAAGTCCTGTGGGTGTTTCATTCTCATGCATGTTGTTCTGGGACAGACCATACACAACCCTACATCTGTTTTTGTATCATATATTACACCTTACATCTGTTGCTCATTATACAGTTGCTTGCAACAAACATAGGAACGTAATCGGGATAACAACAACAACACAACGCTTAACTGTGTGAGCAGAAAATATGTCAAGAACTTAAATACTGAGCATACATTATTAGTGGAACATTGAACAAGACTAAAAGGTTTTAACATTCACTGTTCGGGTCTGCGAGAAATAAGTAATGGATGCTAAAAACGTATGACAGTCACAACCGTCATGTCAAGGGCTGTAGAGGTGGTGTACTTAACAGTTACACAAGCTGGTGTGTTACATGTGTGATTCAAATAGAGCTGATGAAATCAAAAGTCAATAAAAGTGTCAGTTCTCGGCTACGGTTAGCATAGCAAAAAGAAAAAAGAAATGCAGAGAGCCTGCACAAAAATCCAACAGCAGTGTGACTGATGGATTCACACTCAGTCCTGTCTGCCTCACTTTTTTTTCCTGCACAAATCTGCCTCCTCACAAACAATATAAATTATCAACATTTAAATTAAAAAAAGAATTTAGGCAACAAACCAAGCATCGTGTTTTAATTGTAAGTTTGAGGATAGGTCACAGAATAAAGCCAATTAAAAACACCACACGTCACCTCCCTAAATCTAGATTCTGGCCCCTCTGACATCTGTCAATGCCCAAGGTTCCCTGAACACACACTGGGCTGAAACACACAACTGTTGTCCAGTCCAGAACCACCAACAGTGTCATGCAGGGTAAGATTGGCACAGAAATTCAATTTGGCGATACGGATAAACCGATGGTATAAATAGTATTAGTCTAGTACTGCATCAGGTAATATAAGTATATAATCTACAGGCTGCATTCGTAATCAATGTCAGGAAACATGATCAATTTTATCCTAAAAATAATCCTGTGATTATCAGTCAGAACTCTTTTTCTGAACATGAACCTGCTGGTTCAGGAAACCACAACAGTACTAGTTCGAGACTGTGGTGATGGATGGTGTGCGTAGTTACTGTGGAGACCCCAGTGATGATGCAGTCAGGGTGCTTAGTGATGGGGCTTAGAGAGCAGCGTGCCAAACTAGCAAATCCTCCAGAGGGATTTTCACCCAGCAAAGTCTGAGCCCTAATACTGTCCAATTGACTCCAGATGTTACGAGAGAGAAAGAGGGAAAATGAGAGATCCGGTCTGCAGCTCAGTTCCCGGCCAAGTATTTGTTCTGTAAATAACAATTCATCAACACAGAAAAACTGAACTGAAATATCAAACCTTGACTTGAGCTGCTGGAGGTGTCAACATAAACAGAAATAATGTAATTAACACTGGAAGTCACATGTTTTATACGTATGGATATGCTTGGAATCAATGGTATGATGAATGGCTGCATTTAGTCACAAAACTATTTACAAGTGGCTTCTGTGGTGCTGAACTTCAAAATGGAGGAAGGCCAAAGTGTTTTTATGCAGCGCAGGAAAAAAAACTGATTGAAAGAAGTGTAGACTGAGGCTTAGCCCTCAACAATTAACTTGTTGCCAATGTTCAGTATATGTACTGGTGTAGAAGACAGACAGGGATAGGAAACTGTCAAACTCTTTACCATCAGGCTCTTTACCTATTTCTGGAGGGGGAGTCAGAAAAATCAGGAAAATCCAGAGAGGTTCTCCGCTGATCAAGGAATTTCTTATTAATTATCCTGGAATTTATAAGTCAATGATTACCAAACAGTTTTAAAAATGACAACACACTAACCACACAGTTCTCACGTTTGTCACATAAGAAACCTGAATGTAAAACAATATTCAGAAAGCAGGTCCAAATTTGAATGCATGGAAGCGTTCGGTATAGATAAAAGCAAGGTGTGGCAAGGTTACGGTGGGAACTCTGGTGTGGAATTCTTTCAACATAACACTTTTAAAATACACAACCGCTTTCATCAGTGTCACTCAAATATCAAGGTTCTCCTTTGCTTAGGTAAGGTAACACTTGGTTTAACATTTTTTTTTGCTTGGGTCTTTCAGAAAGTTGGATTAGGAGATTGATTCCATGTTTCCCTCTGCTTACAGTACTTGTGCTAAGCTGCTAACTGTATGCTTCATGCTATATATTTAGTGTATGGTACCAATTTTCTCATCTGGCTCTAGGCAAGAAAACAAAATGTGTATTTACCAAAATATCAAACTATTAATTCTACAGTTTTTATTTCACTCATCTTCCTGTGGGCATTAAAGTAACCACATTTTATTTGAGCTAATAGAGTACATTTGAAACCCTACTTTGTTATTTAGGCTGTTAAGACAGGGCGGCTTATCCCCCTTGTCCTCCTCCGCCTCCCACCTTGCTCTCTTTTCACCTCCGGGGTGTTAAGGTAAGTGGAGGGAAGGGCAGAATTCCAATCATAACAGTAAATTATCCTCTGAATGTTTTGCTGCCAGGTGAGTCATCTGCAGTCACTGCAATTATCCCTTGAGAAAACTAATTTGTGCCTGAGTGTGGATGCAAAAGCAAGCCTCTTTGGTGTGGTGTTTGTTGGCATGTGCGTTTAAGAGAGTGAAAGTGATGTTAGAGTGTACGAGGTGTGTGATAAAAGATGGTGTGGAGAGGTGTGAAGGTTAGTAAGCGTGTGTTGAGGTTTTTCTTTTTTTAGGGCACAGTTCTAACATGTACGCACTTAGGTACACATACCTTCACCTGACAGAGAAAAACAAACAAGAACACACACCTTACAGTGAGTCTGATTACATAAACCATTGAGAGAAAGAAGATTAAATATTCCTGTTAGCTATCTAAATACTAAGTGCCCATATTTAATTACTCAAACTGTAAATCATTTATACTCTAAAGACAAGCAGTCAGAACCAAACAGATCGGGTTTGTGACTGCAACTAATGCTGAAAAGTTGACTCAAAAGTGGACCCTGTACAGGCATGGGTCGTGATATGGAGTGGTGCAAGGGAAACTTGGTATGACTTTCTGTTATTTCCAAACTTTAGATGGAGCAATAGTAAAATTATAGTTCCTGATTGTCCTGGTGGGCCAAACAGAGGCTGGGCAGTGAATTTTATAGATGGTTACTGTCAGCAAGTCTATCCATCAGCTAAAACCAACACCGAAACATGACAGTCAAGCACACATTGTTCCCGTAAGCACTCCAGACAAGAACACAGGTTGATTCTTTCTGCAGGATTGACCCTTTCATTTCATGTTTTCACTTATGACAGGTCTTAAATTAATGTGTCAGCCTGATGAACACGTTGGTCTAACAATAACGTTGTTCTATATACTACAAGTATTGCTGCAGTTTTGACCTCAACAGACTTTTTTCCCTTCCCAGTGCACCTTGGAAGTAGGTATAACAACGTATGTCAGAAATCCTTACTCTACTTCTACAGGTCTCAAAGTTACCCTGGTTAAACAGTAGTAGACCATAAAACTAATATTTTAGAATAAGTAAAACAAAACAAATCAAAGCAGCTAGTGGTAATGATTTGCAACTGAGAAATTTGAACTTTAACACTTGAACTTTAACATCAGTACATGAACCTTGCTGGTCAGTGAAGGAAGGAAAAGATCTAAAGTCAAACACAGAGGTAACTTAAAGGTACCCTGGAGAGTTTTTGTGATGCTTTTACCAGCAGGTCTCCGTCTTGTTTGTTTTGTTGTTGTTTGGAAGCACATGCGCAAAGCAGAACACATTCCTACTGATGTTTTCACACTATTCACCTGGTCTACAACGTGCCAAGAAATGAGGCAATGCGTACATTGTATGTGTACACTTTACCTGTTTGTGTTGAGAATCTTAATAGACATAGGCACAAATGAATGTTTACAACAGTTCAGTCTGCTCTGAGGAATGGACGAATCTTCCTCTGTAAGCCAAAAACTGTAATGCGTTATATTTGTCTAAAAGAAAATTGGCTTTGCAAATGTTTTATGAAGACGGGAATGGATGCAACACATTTGCAGAGCCTCAAGGACACACACATTGTGCTTTGGTGAGTTACGCTGAATGTAATCAGAAAACTCCACAGGGCGCCTTTAATGCTGTTTAGAAGACGTTGGAATTTGCTCTTATGAAACCATTTGGCTCGTCTGATGGAAAGAAAAGTAGAGACTACACACCCAAGAAATTAGTACAACTTAGAGATGTAGTGATCTGTCGTGTGTTTTAGGTTCAACATATACATACAAGAATAACATTGCATTTTCTTAATGTTGGGAGACTTCTGAGAGACAAATGTTTCAAAATAACTGTCTAAGACGAAGCAGAGGCAGTAGCAGAGATATCCTGACCTGTAATCAGTCTAAGTATGTCTTTAAGGCAGGGAGCTCCAACGTCCGGCTCGCCAAAGCTTCATTCAGCCCACAGAAAGGCCACTGATGAAAGAATTTGAATATTTATATATTAACAGTATTATGAACTGTGATGATCTGTGGCAAATAATGATGTATTAGGCTACTGCTCATGCAAATTGAACATTTAGTAGTGCTGCAGCTTCACATTAAAGTAGATTAAGTAGATAAGTAGATTCATATTTCATAGAAATCAGGACTGCATTCTGAAATTACAGATTTTTACCATCACTCCTCAGTGAACTAGTGTGTCTGCTGACACAGATATAGGCTAATAAAAATAACATTCATTTAGTGAAACTGTTACCATTAGTGTCTTCCTGTGCACCACCTCTAAATCAGATAAATGTCTTAAAACAAACACAGTGCTGATGCAGGAGTAGGTCACCGTGTACCGCTGAGAGGCCACAGTATGCAGGTAACATCATACTGAGCAGTGTGACACCGGAGCGTGTTTCTGTTGATCCGAGGCTTCACACTTCAAACACAGAGAAGATGATCGACTGAGTGAAACCAGCTGCTGAAGTGTTTGGGGTGGCAAAGCGAACTTGCCGACTCCTGACCCTCAGCGGTACAATGTTTGTCCCCACTGGGTCTAATGGATAAACGAGCGCAGCAGTGTTGACACCCTTCTGTTTAGTCCTTGTGTGAAAGAAAGAGGAAGAAAAAGAAGAAGAAAGCCTCTATCCATCTTATTCTTACACAACAGGCCAGACAGACACAACAGGACTGGCCGCAGTGTTAGATTTCTGTGGTTTTCTCAAAGGGTGAAGGAAAAGAATGCGTTATTACTTTGATGTGGTTTTTCATTATGGTCTACATTTGACAAGGTCCACTGACTGGGATTACAAACACTGAGCGAAGGCTTGTGCTCTTTCTACCAGTTGCCCTCGTTTTTTATCAATTTTCCGCATCATTTGTTTCCTCTCGAGCGCGCCGTGACACATTTGTTTGTTGAAAGCACTCTAGAGTTACATTTAAGTTCACTTCATATCACACCGGCACTTAGATCCGCAGCTTCTCCACAGGCTCAACATGGAGCCTCGGGAGGAGAGCAAACAAAGGCCAAACACAGTGTCGACAAATGAGAACTGTGTGATCTGAACTCTCTGTAAGAGATGTGGTAGATGGAGTGTCGGCGCTGGCTGTGTGTGAGAGTGAGAGAGACGGAGAAGTAATAGGTTATAATAACCAACCCAAATCAGCCGCAGAGATCAGGGAAGCTAATCCGGTGTCAAGTCTAATAGAATCACAGACACAGGAATAGACTGTGGAGCTCAACAGTGGCTTTGACCTTGCTTCGGTGTGTGTGTAATAGTGTGTGTGTGTGTGTGTGTGTATGATGGTTAGTATTTCCTCAATTAATGGTCAGGGGCCAGGGCTGGATTACAAAGTGGGCAACTGCCCCCAGAGCCTCAGAAGTCCGAGGGCCAAAAATGCTCCAGACTGGCTGTTTTTTTTTTATTGTTATTATTATATTTGCAGCATGTTGCAGATAACAGTTCAGCACCTCAACTAGGAGATATTTCAACTATGAATGTGAATGAACTATGAAAGACTTGTCCTCCTCATTGCCCAGACTCAGGACACCATTGGTTTTGATTCCCATGAGTTCTTGTCCCTGCTTAAAGGTCTAATTTGATTCTAAATTTCAAATTGGGCTCTGCTTCAATACCTGATCTTTTTCTTAAAAGTTTTATATTTCAGGATGAATGTCTTCAATCACTGTACATATTAGACAGACAGTTGGATGACTGAGGTGTTAATGGGGACCCAGCAGCTTTTTTATTTTCCCCTCAAGACCCTCGAGCAGATTCACTTGGCCTCAGAGAACCCCATATTTCTGTTTCAAAGATATAGAGGGTAATTAATCATATTTATACTGACACATTAGCTATTTTCAAGTTTTTGAAATGTGATGTTTTTTTTTCTCCTTTTGAAACTTTTGAGATCAGTGTTTGTTTTTCCGCAGCACATGACGTTCCCGATGCCAAGTGGGAGAAACCGGAGCCTCAAATTAAATCCGCACATCCATTTCTTGTAATTATCATTAATTAGCTTTCAGACCATGGTAGATTAGATAAGATCAAATGAGTCCTTAACATAATGTGCCACATGCAGCACACATGATCAGCCTTCGTCAGCAACGACAACAGGCGATTACTGAGCATCCGGAACAAAAGTCACGATGAATTTCTTCACGATAGAAGCTGCAGTGCCGTGTCGTTCTCTCCGGCATTATTTGTCATCTGACTGAAATCCTAAAATGAGTCTTTTTTTCAGTCTTGGCGTGTCCCATTAAAAGAAAGTTGTCGGTATTGATATACAGTGCCAATAACTTCACCGATAACTACGTTTCCATCTTATTCGTTTTTGGTCGAATTAATGCTTTGAACTTGAGAGCACTGTTTGAGGGAATATGTCTGTTTATTGTTTTCATACTTGAAGATATTTCTTACTGTAACTTTTTAAAGAGGAAATATATAAATATAAAAAGCATTTGCCCACTTGACAAATGTTGAATTCATAAACAGTGAAACACATCTTTGCTGAACTCAACACAGTTTGCTTACTTTGTCTGGTATCACCAGTAGCTTATGGTGGCTAACCTTAGCTAATGTTGGCAAACTTTAGATGGATAACACTGGGACATTACACAGAATCAGTTTGCTTCTGTAGCCTCTTTTACGGTCTAACATTATCCTTGTGGTCACATGACTTCCGTGTAGCAAAAGTTACAAAGGATTGATTTGAGATCACCAGAATGTTCCCATTGTGACTTGTGAGGACATCACAGCAAAGTGAGGACCTTTCACTGGGGTTTCATTTTAAGGTCATAGAGTTACATTTAGCTGATTGTAAAATGTTTGAGGATGAATGGTGTTATTGTAGGTCATCACTCAAACATATTTGTTTGTTCCACCGTGGCTGCAAAACACCTGCACCAACTGCGCTGTCGGGCACTTTGGATAAAAGCATCCCTGAACCAATTTATATGTTACATGTCTGTGCACATGTTCTGTATGTGTTTACACTGTAAAACATTTACTGCCTGAAAACCATCAATATTGTAAGATGTTCAGACTCCCCAAACAACTATTTTAGGGCAAAGGTCTTGATGAGTATGATGAGTCATAACTTTAATGGTGGAACCTACATTGCTTCACGTTCTTGAACGATATACAGGATATGCTCACGTGTTGGGCTGCAGCACAGAAACACCTCTGTCTTGTTTTTTCTCATATTAGACTTTGGTGTTGTTTTAGGCTCCAGTCTAAAGGATCTTCTCCACCCCGAGGGAAGTGTGAGGAAGTGTTCAAGCAGCAGCAAGTGAGGACTGTCATCAGAAACCTGGCATACCTCATCAGTCCTTAAATAGGAGAGCAATCCTCATCTGATTTTTTGATCAGTCGATATCTGAGAATACACATTGAAAGACTGACAATATAGTTCAGCTATGTGCCCGTATTGTCATTGCTTTTGCCAAACAACAGTAGTTTATTGATTTATGAATAAAACTCTTCTGGTAGCTTTTTGGCAGTAGAGAGAGCATGAATAATGACAACTGTCAACTGTTTGGAGGGAGATGTGATCTTGGTTTGGTTTGGCAACTTCTAGATCTGGTGAGAAGTATATATATTAGGGATGGAACGGATTATGAGAACCGTCCGAACTGTTCGGTTCGACTGTCTCGGTTCGATTCGCGTGTGTTGCGTTCGGTTCATGCGCTGTTCCTTTTTCTCATAGGCGAAGTGTGTACACGCGGTACTGCACCTAAAGCCAACCACCAGTAGTAAACAACAAGAAGAAGCGAAGCAGTGTAGCTGGGTGTAGCAGATAGAAACAGAGTATTGGGTCAGTGTTGTGGCGAATTGTGTGGGTATGGCGAGTGGGAAAGAGCCAGAGTTAGAAGATGCTTTATAGGTCTGCTGTATGGGACCACTTTGCATTTAGAGTGACCCACGATGACGGCGGTAAGAAAGTTGTTCACAAAAGTGCGGCAGTGTGCAAGCATTGTGCAACATGTGTTGTTTACACTAACAGCAACACGACCAACATGTCAGCTTACCTGTGGAGACATCATCCCAGTGAGACAATTGGTAGCGCAAGGAAGAGAGGGAGAGAGTCGACAATAAATGAAGCACATGTTGGAACTAGCAATGTCTCCTCTCTTGCAGTGCCAGAATCTCACCTACTTTTAACCTAAGACTGTCACAATGATGTATCAAATGTAACATGTATCAAATATATATATATATATATATATATATAATTAATTTTCCTAACAGTCAACATATACCGAACCGAACCGAAAACCGTGACCACAAAACCGTGAACCGAACCGAACCGTGGATTTTGTGAACCGTTCCACCCCTAATATATATGTATATATAATGTACATATAATGTATGTACAGTATAATATATCAAGACAGATGTTCTAAGGGAAGTATAAATAATGGCATTGCAGTAAAAGCACTAGTCAAAATCACAATATCAAATAAGCATTTTGTTCAGCTCTATGGTTTGGTGCCAACTTTTTTCAGTCGGTGATCACATTATAAAACGGGATGTCCTTTTTCCCCCTTTTCCAAGACTAAACTCTTGTTGGAATGTTTCTTTCCTCACGTCACACACTGCGGCGGCCTCCATCCAAACCAGCTCTTAAGCACTTTCACAATATAACAAACACATAGACAGACCTTTATCATCTGGTCATGCCAGGACACATCATGCCTCCAGTCAAACCAGGATGAATAATTGCAATCTTAAGTAGAAAGAAAATAAGAGTAATTGTAACAAAAGAGGTCACATTCATTTGTGTCTCTAATCATTTTGTTTACAACACATGCAATCAGACTAAAGTGAGTCTGTCCAAAAAACATTCAAGTTGCTACATATCTTTTTATTTTTATTACTCTGTCCTCCTCTGTGCCAACATTGGTCATCCAAGCTGCCAAAACTATGATAAATCTGCTTAGATGAATTTAGATTCACTTTATTCACCGATTAAGATTTAACTGTCTGACTGTCTGTGTCACATGGCTACATATAACCATGAAGTCCTAACTGGAATAGAAAATGAAGTTTCAGTGCAGTTTTATTATTGTTCTGAGTGCACAAATTCAGTCCACCACTTTGGCCCAGACTGATATATCTTGACAATTATTGGATGGATTGCCATGAAATTTAATATTCATGGATGAATCCTACTTTGGTGATCCTCTGGTGTTTTTATGTAGCGGCACCATGATCTTATTTGTGGTGAATTATCTTGGCAACAATGGACTGCAGAGAAATTTGTGACAGACGTTTTTTGGTGATACCCTTTCAATTTTTATATGGTGAACATCTACTTGATGGATTGGCACCAAACTTTGAACAGAGATTCATGTTTCTCAGATGTGTGTCTTTTGTGATCCTTTTCCTCCCAGCAGGACCATCAGGTTGACATTTTTTGGTTCAGAGTGAAAAGTCTGGACGACTATAGGATCGATGTCTATGAAATCTGATACAGACATTCATGCACCCCTCAGAATAATCCTACTTTGGCTACCAAAGTGCCTCTTCTTCGAGTGTCCCCATGACAGTTAAAGTTTTAGCTTTCATTCATGCTCCCCAGAGGATTCATTGTAAAAACTTTTCTCCCCTGACCTTTCGTTTATCACCATCATCAGGTCAAATTTTACAAATTTTCAATTTGTCCAATACTGGAAAAGCTGGTGACATTCCCATCAGCATCACCTTTGTGTTTAGTGCTAATCAGCAAATGTTACCATGCTGACATGCGAAACTTTGATGGTGATGCCTGGGTGCTTGTGTGAAGAACACATCAACATGCTAGTATTAGCATTCTGAATGTTAGCATTTAGCTCAAAACAACACAGTGCTTGTAAAGCCTCACAGAGCTGCTAGCTTGGCTGTGGACTCTTGGTCTTGTTTAATTCTGCAGTTCTGGGCAGCCTGAACACGGGTGAGGAAGTTAAACTTGGAGTGGGAAACACAAATGCAGACAAGAGAAAACCTGTAAAAGCCATGTTTAGGAATTAATGCCATATGCTGAATATCTAAGTGTACACGCGCAATAAAATAATCTAATTTAGTGTATCATTTGCATTCACATACAAACAATGTTAAAATATCAATTACCCTCTCCACTCTCCATCATTTCATGTACATTTTGCATGCTAACAAGTTTGATCCCTTGTAATCTACAGACGTGTGCATGTGGGCCAAAGGCGTCTAAACTGTGGTCCTTGACAGCATCAGTACATCGGTAATGTGAAAATGAAATAGCAGCTGCCAACTAGTGTAGTGCTTGGAATATCATCAACAGTGTGGCATGCAAAGTGGCACTAATTTACCTGAATTATTTTCCTGCTGAGAAGTTGCCTTAGCATGTAAACTCTTGTACACTGTCAAAAAATCCTTTCTCTGTAATTTGGGGTGACAACGCTGTAAATGTCTATGATCGGGGATGAACTGGAAGCACTGACATAGTTTGAAAAAGGCTGCCGCATTGTACACTCTATCTAGAACTTACCACCCATTGTGCGATGGTAACAGCTCTGTTGACTGTTCCAGCTTTCTGCAACTCATGCAATGTCCTTCTAGTACAAAAGAGTGTTTTGCAATGCTTATTACATGTAAATAAATAAATAAAAATAAAACAACCACTAATGCCCTTTCAGGCACACTGTGGCAAGAAGTCGTGCTCTTCAGTACCAAAACAATATTATGCAGTTGGGGTTTTTTCCCCTCTGTCTCTACTAATTTTTAACCAACCACAAGACTGCTATCAGCTCAGTGCTGAGCTCAGAGATGTGACAATGAGACCCAACTAGTTCTAAAACTAAAATGTGTGCCTTTCACCGTACTTTAATGCTAAACAACTGGAACAAAATAATATGATCAGTTTGGTTTATATTGTGCTTTAGATCAAAACATTTCTTCCTTTAATAGAGGAGCTTATCAAACCACCAAATAGCCATATTAAGATTAATAGAGACATGCAAGACTCAAATCACAAAATCCTGTAGGTGCAATGGAGATGTCAAACACAGTGGGAGTCATAAAAATGCCTAAAAATAGTTCTCGAGTTGAGTGTTTTGGGTTTTTTCATAATTAATTTGGCTTATGCTTTGTGAAGAAGATAAGTCTGCGGATTGCGCATCCAGTCATCCATCAGTTCTAAACAGGAAATCAGGATTCCCAATGCAAGAACACAGATACTGTATTCTGCAAAAAAAAAAAAAAAAAATTAAGTTCTGTTTATTATATCATTTAGAAAATTCTCGTTTTCTACAATAAAGCACGATTGCAGAGAGACAACCTCTTGTACAGTACATGAAAATCTCTGGGCTGGTGCTGCTACCCAGCAGCAAGACCAGGCACAGCACTGAAGAGGAACAAGGATTATGAAATCAATTCTTTGGAAAACAGATACCCCGTGTTACCCTAACAACAAGACTCTTTGTATTTCAGGGTAAATACATCTGCCACCCGTCCAACATCCACAGACCATCACACACAACTCTGAACTCTCAGATGTCAGAGCCTCCAACTGCCACATGAACGCACCACACCAGCACACTTTTAAAATCAATCCAGGCTTTGAAGTGCATTATCTGTGACAGATAACACATTAATAATATCAGCATTTTTAAAGTGCTTTGGCAGTCCTGTATCTGATTACGGTCAAGACAATAAAGCCATTTGAATCTGATTGCCTATCTCAAGGAAACGTCTCGCAGTACAAACATAACGGTCGAGGAGGGAGAAATTCACTGTCCAGTGAAAACCACGTTTTTAGATAAATTGAGGGCGTTCCTTTATGGTTTGAGAAAATTCTTGTACATGAGCAAAACAAACCATTGCACCAATCAGATTATCTAAAAGAAAAATGTGTTGACAAAAAGGTGAAAACAGACCTGTTTTTCTTCTCTCCTGAAAAGATGGAGATACATGTTTTTCATAGCAAAGTCACAATACGTCATTTGAGACCCCTGAAGATATTTTTCAATGCGAATCCTCACTTCCTCAAGGGCCAACTCCGGGGTTAGTATTTTGTCTTTAGGATAAAGATTAAAGTTTAGGATTAGTCTCATGTTAGGGTTAGAGTTTAACCAATTGAAGGGACAAGTAGGGATTGGGTGTGTGTGTGTGTGTGTGTGTGTGTGTTTAGACTCTAAGCAGCAGGTTTCACCCCGAGGCCTTCTGAACATCTGTCAGCTCAAATATCAAAGGTGGCCACAAACCTGACACATCGGTCCACACAGATGTCACCTATAGGCATTCCATAAGAAGAAAATGAAGATGGCCGTTCCCGAGTATTTGAGCTGAGCGGCCAAACTATCTGAGACACACTGGAGCTGTGACGCACATTAAATACAGTCTCTAAAACAAGCAGGAAACAGAAGAGTCCCTTAACAAAAAGCAGCTTCTTCATGGCGGTGACGTAAGAGAAGTGAAAAACAAAATCTCCATGCCATGTTTCATTAATTTACAGCTTATTTTGCAGATTAACACGAAGCCACTCAGATGGTTTAAATGTCTGCTGAAACTGACATGTTTGTAAGTAAATTTGACTCGACTTTGGTTGTAGTTTCATAGTTAGAATCATCTTGATGGCAAAAGGTCCCAGATCTTAATTTGATATAATTACCTAAATATAATCCAGGACATTGGATAAGGCTGACTTGTCGACCAAATTTAGTGAAAATATGTGCTCATCTGATTAACTAAGGAGCAAATGTGGAACTTTTTTGGTAGCTGTAATAGTTCAGTAGCTGAAGTCTCTTCTGTATTGTTCAACAATGGAAACCACATTTACTCTATTATTGTACTTAAATGTCATTTTATGTTACTTATTCTTTTTTTGTGTGTTTCCATTTCATGTTACGTGATACTTTTATTCCTGACTTTTTATTGTATTGCAACTGTAGCAACTTTTAGTCGCTTTTCAGATTAAGAATTTACATGAAAAAACTAACATGTTGTCAGCTCATAAAATATCATGCACAGCTGAATATTAAACAATATTTTTGGCTTGTGGCCTCCTGTCTGATCGAAGCACTTTGTCGCGTTTCAGATCTGTGAGTTGTTCACGGAGAAGACATTTTATTTTTGACTTTTCCATTGAATTTAAGTAAATGTTTAGGCCATAAAAGGTCAAATTCCACAAAAAAAAAACAAAGATTAGGGAAAAGTCAAAACAGTTATTCCAAATTTCGTTGGCAGAACTTTGTTTTTTCTGCTTTTCTAACTCATGAGTGACGTCACGATAACCACTGAAATAAAATACCTTACTGTGAATAGAGTTGTTAAAACTTGCTCCACCTGGACCAGCTACTGTACATGCTACTTATATCCTCATATATCAGTACAATCTGTTACAGTACTTTTAGATTTTTCTGATAATACTTCTGGACTTTCACAAAGTAGGATTTTGAATGCAGGATATTTACTTGCAGTGTGGTTTACGTGAATTCCACTTCTGGTATTAATACAGTAAACATGTAAACAACTGTCCAGCTTCTATGAATATGTCTGAGTAACTGGATTTTAATTAGATACATAAAAGACAAAAAAACACAATCCTGAAGATGCAAACCACTTCCTCTCATGAGACGCATTTGAACAAATTGATTTTATTAACTACAAAACTGAACCGCATTGTCTGTCTACTTCATTTATGAGATCTGCATGAAGAAAAATGACAAACAAAAAATATTTGTATGAGTCAAACCAGGAAATGGCAAATCAATCAGGAAGCCGTCTATTTAATTAGTGACCTGGTTCCCAGACGTGAAGTGTTAGCATATTTGGTGGACAAAGAGGAAGCTACGGGGGATTGCTATCAGTGCTATCAGTATACATATACGTATAGAATTTAAACAAGAAGCCTGGTTTTATTTGCATTTAAAGACTCTTCTGCTACATAAGATCTCCACACGATCAAGGCTTGAGATGTAGGTTCATGTGGGTGTAAAAACCAGATCCACAGAGGCACATAAGTAAATGAAAGATAGGCCTGTACGGGAATTCATCCCAGTCGACACTATCAGTGATCAACTGTATCAGGATCAGGACGCTATCAGGGAGGTCACTGAGTGTGCCTTTTAATGTGGAAACGGAGAGAGTGGAAAGAAAAACAGGCTGGGAGGGAGGGAGGGTCCGAGATGGAGAGGGGGACACAAAGAGAGAGAGAGGAACAAATGAGGGGACATGCAGATCCAGACAGTGAATGTGAGGGAGATAAAGAAAATCGTTGAGACAGAGAGGCAGATTACCGGGTCAAAACGGACAGAAAGAGGAGGGCTGCACTGTCACATGACTGAACTGCTGGGAAGGCCAAGCCTCACCTTGAATCTCACCACAGGATCTCTATCTTTTCCGTCTCAGGGAATTGCGGGAAAGACGGTGAAACTTTTCTTTCGTTAGAGCTGCGCTACAATTTCAGCTAAGATTTAGGATTGTTTACATCAAAGTAGGCAGTTTAGGTTACAGGTTAAAGGAATGAATTCCCTAAATGAATGTCCTGACATGTATATGTGTGTTTCTGTTCCACAGAGCAGAGAAAGCTGTCGGATCCAAATCCTCACAGTATGTTTTCCTCTAACTAGCCATAAGAATGTGCAGAGTATAAACACTCTGCTAAATGTGTAAACCATCTTGGAGCAGGCAGGGCTGTGAAACTGCAACCATATAGAATGAGTGGAACAGCTTGATCCATACACAAGGGCCGAGGAAGTATGGAAAATATCCTTTGTCCTAAACACAAGATGAACTCACCAACTTCTTTTGCCTCATGGATTTGGAATGAAGCATCACAGATCTGCAGTTTACTCACATCGCTTAGTATTTAGGTTAAAGTCTCTTTGTGAAGATTTTAAAGAACTTCAGTACCCAGAAATCTTGTTATGTGATGTTGACTAATCTGCTGGAAAAAAAAGCCCCAACAAACTCTTTAGGTGCTTGACCCCAGTGGTCTTGAAACTGCCACATTTGTCACAAATCTGTTAAAAAAGTACTTGAGCTCCACTTGACTTTAATTACAAAACCCTTCAAAATCTTGAAAAGCAAAAACAACCTGTAAGAAACATCTGGTGTGTGCTTTTAGAGTCGCAGTGAGTGATGGGTGAACCTCAGGGGTGGCAAAAGTTACTGTTGGTGCTTAGATAAGATTTGAAAGATCGGATTCACTCTTACCCACCAACTTTCTCCATTGGAAATGCTTTTTCATATTCATGGACATTTTAAAACGCAATGTGCATTTGTTTTCTGAATTTTCATTTAAAAGAGCATTTAATGCAAAGCTGGATGTGTAAGGCTGGAGCGTAACTGTTATGTGGCTAGAAAATAAAAGTACCAGATATGAATTTGGATCTGGATCTGTACTAAAATCAGATGATCTTTGTGCAAAGGGCAGTCTGGTTTTAATGGATAGGTTCACATTCTTTCAAGTCAGTCTTAAAACAATAGTCAGGTGCCCATAAATACACTGAAACAGGTTTTACTCGCTGTCATCATCCCTCTTCTTCATAGTGGCCATTAAAGTGCGGTCAGTCATTCTTGAGAAACATAGCTGATTGTTGAATCTTATTCCCAGGTCATCAAATGTCGACACTTTGGGTTATGGTAAATGGGGAAACAAACGTAGTGTTTCAGAGCGAGCCGCTCATCAGGTGACGTTTGTGCTCCCAGATCGGTGGGTCAGTATTTCGGATTCAATAATCAGCTATCTTTCTGGAGGATGACCCCACCTTTAAGATATCTAGTCCTAATGTACTTCTAGTGTAAGTGATGCGGGGCAAGGTTTTCGTTCAGCACACTCTAAAGTTTATCTGAAGTTATTATCATCTTCCAAGTCATTTCAGTATAAAATTCCCTCTTTGCACACAAACACTGTCCAGGGAAAAAAAAAAAGAATTTTGTAGTAAAAAGACTCTGGAAGATATCCACTTGATCCGATTGCTGAAGTCTCATATGAAGTTCAAATAAACTGGATCATATTTTCAAATAAACTGGATCATATTTTGAAGAAGGACTGTAGATTTTGTCTCTCATCTCTTCATGTTCACGAAACATGTGAACGTCTGAACCTTTTCGAGATCTCTTAGTCTGCAGTCTGATTGACGGGGTCAATCACCTTCTGGCAAGGCCAGATTAACCCATGAGGGGGCTCTTAAACCATGTGCACCATGTGAGCAGAAAATATCTCCTTCAAACTGCTGTTTTTGGAAAAATACTTTTAAGTCCACTGACTAACCTTTCAACGTTGGAAGAAATCTTACAGACTTGATTGTTTCTGTGATGTTTCCATGTGATGTTCTTTGTTTTATTGAGGTAAAATGTTCCAACATATTTAGGTTGATTCTCCGGCACGCAGCCAATTTTCTTACATTTTGTCCACCAGAGTGGTCTTTATCTCACTGAACTGCCATGTTGTCTTGTGTTCAGCGATATAATCAAACTGAATTTGCTGTTTGCTTCTGCAAGTGTAAGTACAGACTGAATTACACATAATGATACAGCATGAGGAGAGGTGAAGAAACGCAGAAACATCACATGTTGAGTGAACAGACTTCCAGAACAGGGAGGTTCAAGGACACCAGAACTTCTAGTCAGTCCCTCTGGAGGTGTCATGAACCCAAATGAATGAAACATCTGTGATGGGATGACACCAACAATCCACACAGGCTGCCTTTTCCTCTTTAACTGTCTGGCGGATGCACTAAACCAGGGAAAAGTGACCAACATTACAAGTTCATTGGTACAAGGGGAAGTTATCATTCCATCTGATTGTTTATTTAGACCTGTAATTAACACGGAGAAGTTAATCCCCACTTGACAGGTACACATTTCACAACTGCAAGCTTCTAACCACAGACATTTCAGCACCAGGCTTCAACACTGCGGTGGTTAACTACAAGAGAAAGTGAAAATGTCTTCCCAGGCACAGTGTGTATCATTAAATCCACATTTCAGTCGTGATCTTTGAGTTTTGTGTTGACAGTCGCCCTTTCACGCCGATACATCCCCAGTTACTCATCTTTTCCTCTCAGCATTTGTCTGGAATTTAAACCAGCAACTCCGGATTCATAACTGCGGCGTGCACCTGGAGGCTAAGTTTGATGTTGTTTATTACTGTTCTGTTTATATGTGATGTTGCCAGACGAGTGCTGCAACATAAATAAAAGAAATTGGGGCAACAAATGAAACTGTTACAGGAAGGGAAGGGTAAAGCAGATAGAGGAGGGGAGTTGGATACACAAAAGCACAAAAAGGTTGGAATGCAGAGCCCAAAGGTACAACAGGAACTCTCCATAGTAACATTATCAGCCACCTGGGAGACATTTTGGCCCCTTTCGACCCTTATCTACTTTATGTTCTTCCTTTGAGCCCAGCCCCTAATCTGTTCACGCCCCTCACTCCTAATTTTTCTCCTTTCTCTTGCAGTAAAACACAAAATGAACGTTGTTAAAACAGAGGCGGTGCAGCTGCACTGCACCCAGAGCAACATGCACACAACAACCCACAGCTGTAGTAGAAAGTGCCTGGGAGGCCTTTTACTCAAGTGCACATAAAGGGAGTTGCAGAATGGAACCGGCCCCTCTCTCTCTCGCCTCCTTAGTTGCGTCCTAATTTCCTCATGCCTTCACGTCAGGAGCGGCTCTGTGTCAAATCCGCCGCTGCAACAGCTGCTCCAGTGGCCTCTGCGCGCGTGCACATTCACACACACACACACATAAGTGGACTCCCACAGCAGCAGGAAAGCAGCCACCAAAGGCTCAAGACGCCCACCCCATTACGCAAAGCTGCCCAGACCACATGTCATATCAGACATAGACAACTGTGCCGCAGCACTGTGAAGGCCACTACGCAGAATTGCCTCCATGTTGTGTTATGTTGTTATGTTATGCTATCAGACTGGACACACACACACACACACACACACACACACACAAGGCATTGTGCATTTAGTATTGAGTATTTTTGGGTTACTAGGCTACATGGCTTCAGTCCCATCAACAGCACACATTCAAATCTAGTTTCTGAGGAGGAAAATGACCCATCACAGTTGGAAAATGAGGAAGTAGACAACATATCCACACATGCACACACATTGATGCAAAACACACATGGACAACAACTGCACAGAAAACTTTAGCTCCATCTTATTTGGCACAGTCAGACTTTAAATGATTTCTTCCTCAAACAAGTGGAGAAATCTGGAATCTGGATGTTACTGGCACACAGTATTTGTTCCAAAACTGATTTTTTTTAGTTGCATTCATCCAAAAAGGCAGATTTGTTAAAGTGTAGGCCCGCAGAAGACGTTGGAGAGGCCTCTGCGCGCACAGAAGCCGCTCACTCTCCACCTCATGCGCACACAGGCTATAGTTTATATGCATACACAAACAAAATGCACGCATGCAAAAGGACGCGCAGGGAGGGGAAAAGAAGGGACTCAACGCATAGTCCGCCTTTGTGCCTGGAGTCAACTGTGACATATCAGCTTTCACTCGCACTAACACCGAGTAGAGGCACAATTAACGCGTCGGTAATCCAAAGATACAAGAAGAACCACATCTGAACCGTTCCCGTGCGCCCTCAGCCAGTTCCGCTCCTTCCAACACGCCTTTGTACAGAGTAAAGCTCCCGAGTGAAAACAGCAGGAGTCTCTAATGTTTGTGTGCGTTAAGTGAGCTTTGGAGAGACCCAACCCTTTTGTGTACCTGTGCACACACCGACAGAGAGAGAGAGAGAGAGAGAGAGAGAGAGAGAGAGAGCGGGAACAAGAAGTGAGTTTATCCGCACTGGGTTCCCATCAGGCAGCGCACGGCGCGATGTGTCTACTTTGTTTTACCTGCCAGAGCTCAAACTCAAGGGAGGAAACAAGTCCCTGAACATATCACGCAACTCCTGTTCTCCATAAAAAGTAAATATTTAATCTGGAGCACTCAAAACCAATTTAGACGCATATGTGGTGCCAAATTCAGTTTCCAAAAGTTTCCAAAGCTTTCAAGCAGCTCCAGAGCTGTTCATCACACGTTTTGATGCACTCAAAGTACAACTTTGTGATTCTTTGGCACGTTTTAAAAGTTGAACATATTGAACACTTTGGGTCACTTGTTTAATGTCAGATTCACGCAAGAACCAAAGAGTTCTTTCAGCGAGATAGAAGCACCAAATGAAACTTAATAAAGCAGTTCCTACCGTAATAAAGGTAACCATAGCATCGGCAGGTTAGTATCCAACAGAGTCGACATGAAGGTGATTAATTTTTAGACAGAATCCTTTGGCGAAAACTTCCCACTTTCTGAGGGCTGCCGCCGGTCTGTGCGCCACACTGGTTCTGTGTGGAGCGGATCAGGGCGTGCGTAATGCGCTCGCTCTCTCTCTCTCTCTCTCTCTCTCTCTCTCTCTCTCTCTCTCTCGCTCTCTGTCTGTCTCTCTCTCTCGACAACATAATCTACGCCGCTCTTTCTGTTAGAGGACAGATGGCTCTTGGCGCATGTTGCTGCAAAGACCTGCATGCATGCTGCCACTGTCTGTCAGCGGAGCAAGTGTGCTGACATGAATTAGGACACCGAATTAGGACCGTGCGTGAGAGAGAGAGAGAGAGAGAGAGAGAGAGAGAGAGAGAACGCGCATGTGTGTGCTTGACAACCTTTAGGTCTCTATGTGGTGCTGACTTACATTTGACAGGTTCCCAAAGAATAAACCGTTAAAGACAAATGGTAACCATAAAATAAAATTAAACATAAATAGTTTGTTCTAAAGGAATATGGACATAAATTCTATTCCTTCTATATTAATAATATTATGTTATATTAGATAGAATCTTCAAACACAGCAAAAGTCAGAGTAACCAATGCAAAAAAGGAAGATTAACTTCATCCATTTAATGTTACAAAAGTTGTAGATAAAGCAAAGATTTACCAGCCAATTTATAATTTGCAGCTAAAAATCACACATGCAAATTTACTTTGTTTTCTAAACTCTAACACAAATTACACTCCAAAAATTATTTAGGCCACTTGATGTGAGGCAAGTAATACGTTTAGTAGTTAATTTATATTTCTATTAAAACTATGTAATTCCAATGGATGGAAATTTTCTGTGCAATTGAAATACCTGCATTGAAATAAGTCCTGCATTTTGGCCTAAAAAAATCTTTGAGTGTATTTAACAGGACAAATTCTGAAGTTGAAACAACGGTTACACACACAGAGTGTGGTGATAAATCACTGAATTAATCTACAGCCACACAAGTTTCTCTTTTGAAGACTTAAACGTGTAACAAATTTGGCTGTAAATGCATAAAAATAAATCAATTAAAGGCTATTTTTCTACTCACTGTTATGTAATTAAATTCAATGCGTTGATATTCATTTGTAAGTTTTTCCTCACCACCGTTGCCAAGTGCTTATTCATGGTGGGAATTGTTGGGTCTCTCTCAGTCTAGACCTGCTCTGTATGGAAAGTGTCATGAGATAACTTGTGTTGTGATTTGGTGCTATAGGAATAAAATTGAACTGAAAATATTGTTAAAGTTGTGATTGTGCATAACATTTACATTTTTTGAATGAGGTAAGACTCATCCAACAGCTGGCTTTGTTTTAGCTGGAGGTTCAAAGTCTTGCTCAAATTCTGTTCCTCCTCACACTTGTTCATGTCTTGGGGACTTTCAGGGAATGTAACACATCCTCTGGCACCCATATCAGAGTCCTGGACTCTTACCAGAGGCTTTATGAACAAACAAATCTCTAATGTTTCTGACTAATCTTGCAAAATCCTACGAAGCGTCACACTTTGAAACTGAGGATTGCGGTTTGTATCCTGTCTTACACCGACAAACAACGCTGGTTTATTTAACCATGAACTTTCTTTCACCTTAACCAAGTAGCTCTACTTGTCTCACATCATCTAATGATTGTGCATTCTTAGTTTATGTATCCTTCTGTGTCTGCTTCTGAACTGATTCCCACCACATCCAAACAGACGCAGCATCGCTCTGTTAGCTGCACATCTGGTATTTGTCCTCCATATATGTCAGTCTCAACAGCACATCTGTTAAATCTATAAATGCTTTCTCATTGGCCAGTACACACAGGCAAGACCTGACCTGACTGATAATTGGACAGGTGGGTGTTTATGAAACTGTAATCATAGTGGAAGGTTAAGTGACTGGCAGGCACAGCCTCATGTCAGGGTGTGTGGATGTGAAAGGGCTGCTAATCAAATAGTTGTGGGGGGGTTTAGACTATGTTTATGGAACGTTCAGTACCATTATGGGGTTTGAGCCTGCCAAACCGCAGCCATAAAGGTTTGTAAACAGTCAGACAGAAGCGCTGCCTGAAAAGCTAACCCAACCCAGGGCAGAACACATTTGATCACATGGTCCTTCCACTGACCAACAGATGATTATGTAAAGAATCATACAGAAATCTTCGCTTTAAACTTGAAACACCTTTTGTGTTTTTAATTCTTAACAAAGGAGAATTTTTACTACCGTTCACATTGCATCCGAGCTTATTTACTAAAGGGTCACTCAGTGGTTTTGCACCTGTGAATTGAAGAAAAGTGTTACCACCAAAATTGCATGTTTGGAATCATGCAGAATTTATTTTAGGTTCAAAGGAGCAAAATGTGGGAGAGGACAATGGCTTACCTTTGCCTCCTGGTTATTTAGTGTCCTTGATGAATGCATGCTTGTTGTTCCAAACGTTTTCCAAATTCAGCAGCAGAAACTTTTGCAGCTGGACTCATTTACATTTGAAGTCTCAGTGGTGTAAAGTCTCAAGTGGTTGTAAAGACGGTGCTCAGTGGTGCCAACTTTGCAACTTCCATACTAGATTTGGTGACTTTTAAGACTCATTTAGTGACTATAGTCAAAATAAGCACCTAGTAAGAAATCTAAGAACTTCTGTGCACCCTCATGTTGCTGCTGCTCTCTGGACTGACTGTGTTCAATCATCTGACCAATCATTAGCAAGACAGAAGCATGAATAAGCATTGAATGCACTGATGACCAATCACTGACCCTCACTGTTTGCGCGTGGGAACTTCTTCCCCTTTTGTACCATGCTTACAGAAGTTCTCATGTTCCACTCAAAAACAATCGTATCTGGGTACAGGCAATAAGACAAAGGGCTGAGTTTTAAGGTCCAAAAAGGAAGCACCTACAGGCACCACTTCACTCCAGAGGGATTATGTTGAGCAAGAGCATCGTCTCAAACAGAGTGGTCCCAGGTCGTTTTGCATGGAACAACTGTGTTGCACCACAGAAAAGGGAGTGTGTATGTGTGTGAGGACAAATAAAGTTCAGGCACTGTCTGGTAGCACTTTTTGCATTAAAGTTTTGTTGTTTGCATGTTTAGTTAAAATAAAATGAAGGAAAACAGGGACACAGCCACTGGTCCTTTGTTGATGCTTCCAAGATTGTTCAGAGTGATGCTTCAAGGCAGTTTGGCACCAAATGTTGAATGTTGAATCACTGGCACAGCTCGTATAATTCAAACAAAAGACATCTAGTACGACTGTAGTTTGAGATGGCTCCTCACTTGAATAGTTAAATGGTTTCATTTCATGCGTGTAATCTGCCCGGCACCAAGCCTGTCGCAATGGCACCAACATATTTTTGGTGAACACTAGAGTTCATTCATCGTTTTCTTAACCAATCCACCATGATCACAACATGTGGACTTGAATAGAGCAACTGACATTATTATGCAAATATAAAACTGCTACCTGCAAGATATTTCCTCCGATCTCCTGAACAGAAAGCAAACAGATCCCGTCAGAGATAGAGTATTGTCACATCTGCACTACATGTGTTGTGAGGAAAGTGAGGAACACAGTGCATGTAGTTTTTTTTTCTAACCTCAATGACTAAGCATTAGTCATACATCATAAGAGGTCCCTTAATACCAGCTTTTCGTTCAGCATCATCACCATAAAGGATGTATTAAATTTTTAACGAGCACAATGGCAATGCACATCTTCAGCAGGTCCCTCGGGCTCCCCACGTGACATGACAACTGTGTAATTATTACCCCGGACCGCAGTGAAATCATCAAATATGAAAGGAGTGAGGGAGAGGGGGAAGTTTTAGAGGAAAAAGGGGGAGGCAGAGGACAAGAAAAGAAAAGGAGTTAGCTGAGAGAGAGTAAAGGAGAGAGGGTGAGGAGGAAAGGGAGAGGCTGGGGAAGATGGAGAGAAGGCTGAGAGAAGAGACAGAATATGTGAAAAGAGAGTGGAAAGTGGAACAGAGTGAAAAGGAAAACTTGAGATAACTTTAGAAATGTCCTTCTGAAATCCTCTGTACACTACCTGACCAACAACAGACTGACACAGACACCTGCTGGTGAACGTAGTGGAGGATTTTTTAGCACCAGTGAGGGGAAATATTGGACGCATATCCGCCAGGTGATGACTTCAAATGAATGTGTTCTCTCTGTTTGCTCACACATTCACCGTATCAATTTTATAAGGTGATGATAGGTCAGTGTTGCGTTCACAGTTTGTTTGTTCTGCCTGTGCCAGTGTCACACATCAGAGACTTAAACTTCCAAATACTGTTAAGTTTTACAATTAATAAAAATGAATAATAATGTAGCTGTGAATAATATAATTTTTATTTTTCAACATTAAGTGGCTTTGTGTAACTAGCAGGTTGCTTATGGTTTCCACATATTAATTTGTTAATTTATCTTGGGCACGGATATTGATTAGCATACATTACATCAGTAGCACTGAGTGTCTCTTATGCCCCAGTGCACAGATAGCGGTCCCATTGATTGACTGATTTTTTTTTTAGCTTTTTCCAGGTTCCACTCTAAAATGACATTAATAAGACCTAAGACCTTGTCATATTTTGGGCGAGTAATTAAGAGTGACGTAGTGATGTACATATGATAAACACTTAAAAACTGCAGCTACTGTTAGCTAACGTTTGTTGGTGGGGAGGGTGATGGATGAAGCTATGAAGAGAAAATGAGAGTGAAGCTGTTGCGGAAGTGTCTTGAACCTGCATTCTTTTTAATTGTCAGCAGGGGGCAACGCCATCGGCTACAATGAAAATGTCTGATTTTATGTAAACTTATGAGAAAATGAGTCTCTCACTTGATTTATGACCTCAGTAAACAGTTTCCTTACAAGTTTCTGGTCTCAATCTCTAGTTTCAATTCTTCTTCCGTACAGCATGACGTTCATTTTGTAAATTACAATCCCATTTAGAATAAAATAGAAAACAAAGCAGGGCGTGCTTTAGCATGTGGCTACCTTGTGACTGATCATTCATCCAGGCTTACGAAACTCAGATCAAACTGTCAGACGAGCTGAGCAAATATTGAAATCGGATCACATTAGATTCTGTTCCTCAAATGTTTTCTGGAACATATTTAGTGTACAGTTTAGCTGTAATACGATTACGTTTATTGTTGTCTTGAGCAATATGAAAAGTTGTAGCTCTCAAGCTATATGCTGTATATTTACATAAACACATATACAGTCTTCCTCATGAAATGTTAATTGTGCATTTCGAGGCAAAAAAATGACAAGACTCACCTGAAAGAGCCGGATCTGTGTGCAGCCATCGCCGGATGTAATCCTTGAAAAGCGCCCCCCTCCAGCCAATCAGACCTGAGTTGAATCCCCATCCCCAAAGTCTAAGCGAGCCCGGTCAAAGCGAGTGTAGACTGTGCGAGTGATCAAGTGTCGAGGTTTGAGCATGCGTTAAATTTTAAAAGAAAAAAGAAAGAACATTAGGGCACAAAGCCGAGATACACACACCCATCCTGCTGCACATTTCAGAGAAATCACTGACGGTGACAAATTATCTTCCTGTGAGAATTACGCGCCTGCTCTGCTTCTCCTGCTTCTGTTTGGTCCTGTGTCCTTTTGTTTTTGTTTTGTCTGTCCTCCTGTTTGTTTAAACCTCCTCATAAATAAATATGACTTGTATTAACCTGACCGGATTTCTGATTTCAAATGTTGGTCCATGGAGCTTGAAAGCTGACGGCATGTCGGGATACCCCAGACAACCTTAAACAAGGAGACTTAGTCTTTTCTGACAGACTAAATCCTGTCGAGATCTCAAGCAACTTCCTAAATTACATGAATGGATTAGATTTGTTTTCACAGTAAATTCCATGTGATTTATGCTGAGATCCAAACATGCCTGTTCAAAAGTTCACAGCGCGATTCTTTCTTTGTTTGCACTGCGATAGGCATCAGTGAGCAATCCCAACCACCAACAGCAAACACTGTTCCTGCTGAAAATATCAACATGGAGTAATTGATGGGACAATGTTTTCTGTCACGGCATTCCGCAGAACGTGCAGCTTTGTGTTCCGTGGAAAATTAGACAGCCATGTTGATGGACACACACCTATTAAACGCAGAGCACGCATGGTTCTTTAAACTTCAATAGGAAGTCAAACACACAATAGATATAGATGTGTGTTGGCAGACAGAACAAACACACCTGAGATAGAAATGAATGCATGAGGATGTGGAGCGAGAGTGGATCAACTGGAAGTGGAAAAAAAACGTCAAATAAAACAGGATATAAAGGAGGAAAGATGGAAGACGTGAAGGAAAGAGTAGATTTGAGCGGAGAAGGGAGAGAGGGAGAAAAGGGGGGAGGAGGTGAAGAGGGCTTTGACGCTGTGCTCTACTGCCTCCCAGACATTTAGACAAATAAACAGAGGAAGAAGAGAGTGATGGCTATGGGTTACACACACAGGACTTTTGAGTGCGAGTGTGTGTGTGTGTGTGTGTGTGTGTGTGTGTGTGTGTGTGTGTGTGTGTGTGTGTGTGTGTGTGTGTGTGTTTAATAATCATGAAACCTCCCGTGGCTCTGACAGTGGAAGCCTCCCTATATGCTGTCGAACATCTCAGAACACACAGACCTCACAGGGAGAGAGTGTGTTTGTGTTGAAACAGGCACCGAGTTGATGCTGATTATACACTACTGGTTTTAAGGAACTGGTGTGGAGGGAGTGTGTGTTAAATGTGTGTGAGGTGAGTGCGCAAATGTGGGTATGTTTTGTCAGTGTGTGTGTGTGTTGAGGATTTAGCTGTTTGAGTTTAAGTTTGAGGAAGTCTCTGTCCTGATAAGTATTGTATTTGAACTGATGAATGTGTAGATGGAAGTGTGTGTGTTTGTACAGTGTGTAAAATGTTCTTCTTTAAAACTCTGATATGTAAATAATATATATTGCATTTATATGACTAATATGTTTTACTGTTGACATCTTTCATATATGTGTGTGTTTCTCCAACATAAATGCTCACAAGTTTGATATGAATATATGTTTCTTTTTATTAAAATGTACTTATATTGTAACAAGCCTCCAGAGTGTAGTAGGAGGAGAAGTATAAAGTAGCATCAGCTAGAAATACTCAGGTAAAGTACAAGTACTTTAAAATTGTAAAAGTAAAACACAACATTGTGTATTTAGTTACTGTAATTTTTAGGATGATCTATTAGCAGAAATGGAATATAACATGTATAACTATGTTTTCAGTATTATGTAAACACCTTAAAATTGTATGTAAAATTGTTATTTTTTTATTACAATCAGCCTTTCATATCTGGAGTGGGTCCTCTTACACGGAGTCCACCATCTTGCGCCGCCATGTTTGTTACAGTAGCCCAGAACAGTTAAAGGGCTGTACAGAGCACGTAGCAGAAAAAGAAGATGCAGAAGAAGAAGAATTGTTTAGTAGTTGCTAACGGCTAACTGTTTTGTGTTTTGTTAGAAGTTTAAGAAGTTAAATCTAGACAAATGGAGGATGGTACATATTATTTAGTGCGAGAGTGCTTTGCACTAAAGAAGTGAAAACATGAAGAATCAATAGATTAGCTTCTTACCTTTATGTCTTTGATCATAGCTTTAATTAGCATGCAGAACAGCTAGCTAAAGTCAACAAATACACCAACACAATGCAGAACAAGTAACAATGACATTTGGTACAACCTGTAGTTTTACAGAATATTGTAACGGTTGTGACAATGACCTGTTTTGGCACATGAAGGCCACCGTAGCTTAAGCGGGGGGTGGTTGAGTTGATTGCAATCTACAATACCACCACTAGATGCCAGTAAATCTTACACACTGTACCTTTAACACCGATGAAGGACTGAGTCAGTCAAGAATGAGAAATACAGATTACTTCTTTTCATGATTTGTCAATATTTTTTGTTATATACAACGAGAAGCACTTTATTAACCTGCATTGGGGAAATTACTTTTTTTTTTTTACACTCATTACACACACACAGGACCTGCAGACATGCATCAGTTGGAGAGATTTTAGAGTGATGGAGCTGCCACATAGTTGGTGCAGTTAGGGGTTCAGTGCTTTGTTCAAGGGCACTTCTGTAGTCCCCAGGAGGTGAACAGGCACCCCTCCAGCTACCAGTCCACACTCCCTACTGTGATTGTCCAGCAGCTCTACCTCCAACATGTCAGTGTGGGTCACGCATCCAGGCACACCCCCAGCTGTGGCTTCCAGCATCCCTGCACCCAGGGATGTGTGGACGCCGGAGGACAGCTGAGAACAGGCACTCAGCCAGGCCACACCGACCTCCCTCCTCTGGTTTTCCACCCACTGCAGATCACTGGAGGCTTCCTTGGGGCTGTAATTTAGTTTGTGTTGCTCACAGCAGAAGGATGACTTTTAAAAAATGTAACAGCCTAATTCTGACCCAGATACACACTCCGGCTTTGTCCCCTACCACTTGTACATAAAACACAAATTTCTAAATTCAAGGAATGTGAACTGAGAATTAATAATCCAAACTCAGCAACAACTGCAACAATCTCTCTCCTTTTCCAACTTTAGCCTCACCCCTGAAATAGTTTCACATTTATTTATGTAGTCAAAAGTTTCTCCAAGGGCTTCACAATCTGTGCAACATACGACACCCTCTTTGACCTTCAATTCAAATAGGAAAAAGACTCCAAAAGCAAACAGATTTATTACATTACGTAATTATTGCTTTGACTTTAGCACAATGGTGCTTATCAGAATGACAAGCAGGGACAAAGAGAGAGGAAGAAAGAAAAAGAAAGATGTTTTACTTACTAAGAGACAGAAAAAAGAGAAATCAGAGGAAAGACCAATGATGATGGTGATAATCAGAGCAGAACACTGCATTATTCATCCTGCTCTCTGGGGAGAGAGACAGGAACAGGAGGAGTGATGGAGTGAAAGAAGGTAAAAAAAAAAAAGAACTAGGTGAGAGAGGAAAGAAGGCAAAATGAGCAAAGAGCATGAAGAGGAAAAAGGGAAGAGAGATGAGGAGGAGGAGGAAGTGGACAAGTGGAAAGAGTATAAGTGTGACAGGAGGAAAGAAGGGTACTAGAGGACAGACGAGGAAGGACAAACCAAAGTTGTAGGATGTAAATGAGGATGGAGAGGAGGCAAAGATAGAGGGAGAAAGTGCTGCATTCATTCAAAGAAACAGGAAACCTCTCACCAGCAGTCAGTGCTGGTTTCTTTTAACCACAGTATTTCTCCAGTCTTAATCAAGTAGTTGTAATTGCCTAAGCTCCATCAGACCTGAACCAAAGCAGTGGCAGATCAGAAGAAAGTTGTATGAATGATTTTTGACCATTTGTAAGCGCCCGGTCACACCAAAAAAATGCACAGTGAAGTTGATCTGTGTCTATGCAAAGTATTTGGTTCTAGCTTGGCAATGCAGTGGCTACTCACAGGGCTAGTTGATTGCTGTAGCTTGATAACGAGCTAACTGCTAACATACAAGCCAGTAACTCCATTTCTCTCTACTGTGCTGTTTACAGAGTTCCCATGGCTCCTTTAAAATGTCTTAAAAGTCTTTAATTTACTGTAAATTTGCATGTAGATATGTATCAAATTTGCAATTAAGGCTGATGAGAAAATTGTCATGCACAGTAGTCTACCATGAAGCATCCAAAAGTGAGTGTTTGATTTACTTAGTATTAGACAACGAGACACTGCGCCATTAATAGGTTAAGTTTTACATTACATTTGCTAGCAACAGACATTGATCGCAATTTATCTTTTCGTTATTGTCAGTCATGGTTGCAATCTAGGGGTGAGCCAAAGATGGGATATGATGAAAATGCCTGCATTGTTTGCACGTAGCACACCTGAAACTTCTCAACAGTCCTGTTGGTTTTTGTGTCAGTGGGCAGAAACACAAAGGACTGAGGTGAAGTGAGTTCTTCTGACAGTGAACAGGCACCATTCATTCAAGTTGAATGATGGTTGTCTCTCTTTTCTATCTAAGACATTGTTTCAAGATTGTTAAATTATATTTAAATGTGAGTTTAAAGAGAAAATAAAGCTCTCCTAGCTAATAAACAGTCCTTTAGCAAGCTTGTTAGTTCATTAGTCTAGCTCTAGCCATCACCAATGGGGCACAAAATTCACACAGTTTAGTCGAAGGATGTATACTTGTGACGGCTTTTGCATAACTGTCTGCAAACCATTCCTCTTTTGTAAGGAGTTTCTACCATGACAGGAGGGTTACATAAAAGTTAAGGGTGCAACACAGCTCATAATCTACAGCTGTGTCCTCCATTTCGGACACTCTGGCTCTCCGTTCTTTCAAAGGTCATCACCGTCGAGATTATTTGTTGTGGGTCACTGGTGCAAATTTATGCTCATTAAAGTTGAACGGCAAGTTTTGCAAATAAACTTTATGAATTTCCCAGTTTTAAATGCTGATATGACCTTTTTGAATCTGCTAACCTGTTATGTTTTAAACTTGTAATTTATGATGATCAGGTGACTACAGGCAACAACCGTCCTAATTATATCACCTATTTTTCTAATCTTACAAATATTGGACTGCGCTACAGCAGACAGGCCACATGATCTTTTTCTAGTGGAAAACACTGTCTAAATTAGTGCCAGTTATAGCAAGTTAGCCAGATCATCAGAGTCATCACAGAGGTTCTTTTGAAATGTTTGGAAAGACTATACTTTACCGTACAAGTTGGTGCAGGAATGTACTGAAGTGATGAAGGGAAAACTAGAGTAACGATTGATTGAAGATTACTGTCATTTCAGCACGGTTCAGGCATGATTGAAATTTCTGCTTATTTTGTACATTCCCTCATTGTTTTAGACCACTGTAGAAAATTGTCTTTTTTAGGCATCCTGGAGATTCTTAACATTTTTTTTTATCGTTTTTTTTTTTTTTACTTGCAAAAACTTTGCACGAATGCACGAATGATTAATTTCATTGTGACTCCCAGTAAATGAGGAAGTGCCGGTTCATGCAGTGATAGTATGCGGTATTATTAAAATAATCAATAACTGTTAATCTAACAATTTCCAGAATTGCACTTCAATTGGACGTCTCTAATTTTTCATTTCTAATTTTAAACTATTTCTTAAAAACTATTTAAATAATGTTTACCTAAAGCATCATCGAGTTGAGTCTGCTACATAGGATTTGTCCTTATGTGAACATATTCTAGTATCCAGAGGCAGAGATAGTTAATAGATAGTTAATTATCTGATCAAGATCATAAAAAATAGGATGATACACACACACAGAAAAAATCTATCCAATCTCATCTCAGGCAACTCAAAAGTGACAGAAACAAGAAAGGTAATGTTGAAATTTTATATCCAAACAAACTTTCCATACAAACCTTCCTAATTATATATTTAAATAATTAATTGATTGATTTAAAATGTAGTGTTATCTTTAGAGTCTTGTCAAATTTACTACAGTTTTGAAGCTGTGGTTTTTACATATATTCTTTTATTATCAGTGTGTCAGATATATAGAATCAACATTTAGGTAAATGTAAGTAAAGGATTTTAGGGATATTCCTAACCCTGCACCGTCCACAACAAAGCTCTAATCCTCAGTCAGAACTGAGGCCTGCTCCTGTCAAGAAACAAAAAAACCTACACTTATATTGCATTCTAGGCTTCAGCTGGTAACATCTTTCAAATTACAGGATATTGTGAAATCACTGAAATGAGCCCATTGGTTCTGCGGCCGCTCCAGCACATTTGCATAAAAGGTTGGCCTGTTTGTTCTGCGTGAGTCACTTAAAGCTGTTAGTCAAACTTTGATGACTGTAATGAGAGTTTTCGTGAAAGGCAGAGAACGTCACAGAGAAGGAATGTACAGTGACTAGAGGGGAGATGAGTAACGGTTTGACAGCGCTGATGTTTAACTGTACATCGAGTTCTCGTAAGTGAAACCTGATGCAAAAGTGCACACAAGGACAACGAAGAATGGGAATCTTTTCCTTTTTATCTGAGCATGTAAACATGTTTGTTGTTTCTCTTTTAATTTTCTAAGTTGTGTTCCATTCAGGATTCAACAAAATTTAAAGCCATGCATTCACAGGCCTAAAAACACACTTTTTCATGTTTTAATCTCTTTGTTTTAAGTCATGGCAGGTAAGCTTACAGGCAAAACTCCAAGTAAATGCTCAACTCAGCATGTGTGCAAAAATGCAATGGTGCATTATGAATAAGCCAAGGTTAATAAAGTCTTTTGAATTTTTCAAGAGTCTTCAATCCATTGGAAACCATTCCCTTAACCTTTTTTTGGATGAAGGAGCTGCTGAGTTGAGCAGTCCATTTTCTCATGAGATTTCCCAGAAGCATTGTTTAGTCTGCCAGTGAACGTGGCTTCACTAAACTGCATTCACAGCACTGAGAACATACAGCTGTAGACATGAGGTCTCACTTTTTATTGCACACTCGCTTAAGTACTCCTTTACTGGTTCCATTTTTAACCAGCCTCATCACAGCAGCATTTAACAACGTGAAAAGCAGTGAAATCTCCTTGATTAGTACATTTGCTGGTGGGGGCAAAGTAAATCCACACAAAGCTTTCTCAAGAGGGTGAACTTTGACCCATGAATTTTGCTGCTGTTCCCTCATTTTAGGTGTTTCAGGTGTTCCTCGCATCTTGTCTCTCCTCCGACTTTGTAAATGCCGTCCTTGAGTTTTGCCTCATGCGTCTGTTCTCTCAGGAAGCTGTGTGACTCAGATCACGCTTGTTTTGGTGGCACATAAAAGTTCCTAGACGATATTTCGTATTTGCTTGCAATCTACAAATCCACACAATAATGTCAAAGTTAAAATTTAAAATAATGCAGTTAATTAGGATTCATTGCAGAACTATTGTATTATTAGCTCACTGCACCTACTAAACTGGCAGTGGAAACTGGCAACTGGTGAGTGTATAAAGGTTATATAAATACAATGGAAGACGAAGCTATTGCTTATTAGCTGTAATTCATCCATCCATGTATTATTTAATGTAGGATACAGGACCCAATATTGCGCCTATTCAGTCCAATGAGACTTGCTCATGTGGCGCATTTTCCAATTCCGGGTTTCTCTTCTCAAGGAAAGTTTTCTAACTTTAATGGATCAAAAATTCATAATAGAAAAAAACATACTTGACCTTGACGTTTTACAGACGTCTCAGTTGTGTTCTATGGGAAAAAATGCTTCATGGGCAATACTGGACACTGGTTAAAATTGGAAGCAAGGCTGAGTGGTGTTGCTGTAGCCAGGCTTCACCACACACTTTTATTTAATCGGCCTAAATGAGCTAAATGTGGCTGACCTTGTGGTTAGCAGTTAACCTGTTACAGTTCAACAACTATCCCTGTGAATACTACAAACTTCGCTGTGTCACCTTCTGCTATGACCAGGCCTTTAGACATCAGAAATTCTCTGAGAATTCTCTTGTGAGGAGACGTTTGTCTTTTTAACACTTGATACAAATCTCACTGTACAGGAGAGAATAAACAATAGGACATGCCAAAACAAGTGGGAATGACTTATAATCACCTCTCCCTCAATGCCCGGGGTTGGCAGGATTGGGATTCCCATGAGTAAGGCACTACAACTCAGCAGCAAAGCAGCAGCTCCAGTTCAGTGTGGGCATACTGGGCTGCGACCTGTACAAGTGTGAAACAAGGCGTTGATAAAGGAGCATTGGTACTAAGCAAACCTTCCCTGAGTAAATAAAGGTCAATTTCATTTAATGTAGACAGGCAAACACGCACACAAAGAGGGAACAAATGACCAAATGAAAGATGTTGCTTGTAAAAACATGATGCCACTATGCTCACGGAAAACCACTATGAAGGCCAATATTTACACCTTTGTGCATATTGCGGTAGACACGCATGCACCATGTATTTTGTCTCAATGAGTGATATTAAAATATACATCGCAGAGTACTCCAGTGTCCTGATTGGATGGTAGATCTCAACTTATACTCAGATCAGGATCTTGGCCCAATGATCTGGACATGTTTAGTAGGTTCTAAAGAAAACAAATGGAAATAGACTGAGTCCATTTTACTTTACATGTTTTTATGGATATTCCTAACCCTGCAGATGGTCTCACCGTCCACAACAAAGCTCTAATCTTCAAGCAGAACCGAGGCCTGCTCCTGTCAAAAACCAAAAAACCTACACTTATATTGCGTACTGCCGAAGGTGTTTCCCTGACTTTCACCCAGATCATACTGGGAGAGGCTGTAACAGGAATACAGGACCTGGATGAATGAAAAACCAAGTATCATTTGTTTAAATTGAGTTTGTATTTAGGACAATAAGTCAGCTGGTGTCCACAGTGTTGGGATGGTAAAGCAGTGCCAACAGATATAATACTTTTATTTCTTTGCCAAAACAAGAGACCACTTAAAAAGTTTATTTTTTTATTCAAATACAAGTACATATTCATCCATATTGTACGTCTCATTATTATTCATATCCAGAATGATACCTGCAGTTCATCATCAGGATCTTAATCAGGAATTCTTAATTTAAAAATATACATTTCTTACTCACCTCTAAAACTAAATATTTGGCAAAGATTCATGGCTAAACTTTGCACATGCCTTTTCCAACGAACACAACCTTGAAAGTTTTTGAAAAGTTCTTGAATCTGATGTCCATGGAAGTGTGATAAACCTCTGCAGTATAAGTATTTCATCATAACAACCAACCAGTACAAACAAGGACAAAGGTCAGAACCACTGAACTCTCAGTATGTTTTTCAAGCAAGCCAGATGGACAACTTTTTTTTTCCAATTCTCAAAAGGCATAAACATGATTACACATGCAAAAAAAATGTAAATATAATGTCACTATGGTCCAGCACAGCTGTCATTTATTTTCTTGGCTTCTTACGTTGGTTTGAATGAAGCACACAGAAAACAAATAAACAGCGTCAGACCATCAGTCAGGGCTCATTTATTACAACATCTGTAGCTCTGCATGTCAGAGGCAACAAAAGATGAACAGAGGGTGAAAAAGACTTTTCCTCCTGCTCCACCTCTCTATTTGTCCAGTCGGACAAGTCGGATTAAGACAACAAGCAGCTGCCTGAGGAGAAAAAACCTTTGCTTTAGAGAGTAGACGGGACTCCCGTTTGCTTTGTGCTGTGGTGGAATCTGTTGACATACAAATGAATGTGTGTGAGCAGGAGGTATGTATGTTAGTGTGTGCATTCATGTGCATGCATTGCTATGTGTTTCCAGCGTGTCAACACCCACAGCAGAACAGCCGAGTGAAATAATAGTGCTCTGTTTTGAAAACCGCAGTTATGTTTGGTGGGAAGGCAATAGAATACAATGTCTACCTCTGCAGAGCGGAGCACCTCTGCTAACGTCAGAAATTAAATCTATTAAAGCTGCAGTTTCTTTATAAAAATAACTTTATGGCTTATTTGCAGATATTGTCAGCATATCCTTGATTGCAGGAGACACATAATCCATGAAGAAATCAGGTTCCTCTGGCTCCTCTTTGTGCTCCAAACAGCAACAACAACCAATAACAACGAGGAGCAGTCTCTGACGCAGTGTCAATCATTGCTGTGCATACGCTGTGCAGCAGTGATTGTATTGAAGGTCAATATCTTCGAAGCGGCCACATTCACAAATACACATTCAGATTGACAGCATGTTCAGAATAGGTGTGATGCAAATCTGACATACTTGTATGAATAAAGTAGCTGATGGTAAGGTGATCAATTGGATCAGCAGACTACAGTTCAGATGCATACACAATCTCAGGTTGAATGATATACAGTGGAGTAATATCTTCAAAAGCTGACTTTGACTTTGACTTTGAAAGAAACCCTGACATCCAGACGTGGTTGTGTCCTGTTGAATCCATGTGCGCTCTCAAATGTTGACTTGCAGACTGAGTAGCGCACAGAATTTGTTTGTTATCCATGATCCATGCATTGTTGTAATGATCAAGGAGGGTGTCTGAGCCGTTTGCATGTCGATACTTGTGTCCGCCCCACCACTCATTAGACCTGTCAATGAAAAGAACAGTAAAAAAAGAAGCGCAACTGAGACGACTGTCACAAAACCAGAACTTTTGGACTGACGTCAGTTCACTTGAGTAGCACCTTGGTAACACCTATGTTTTTAACAAACAAGAGCCTTCATTCTCTTGGAAAGATGAGTCATATCATAAACTCTACAATGTAGATTAGAAACACTATCATATGTAAAAGACTTTACAAAAAAACAGTATTTAGAGTGATTTTGTAGGTTTCTGTTCTTGTGTTTTATTGGCACTTTGTACCTTATTATTTTAGCAAGGACACCCGACTGAAGTACTTGTCATGTAAACCTGGTTAGGTGTGCATATTGCCAAGAAATTAGGTTTCTCCAGCAGAAACCTGACCCCTGACAGAAATCCCTTACCCCACTTACAGAAACCAGGTTTCTCATTTACGTGACATTGAAAACATCAAGTTGTTGCATAAAGCCAACAATAACCCGGTTACTTAATTGCATGAACAAACCACTAATTAAAACTGGGACATAGGGATGAATCAAGGTCTCTTGTATGATAAGCAAGTGTTTACTCTGTGAACCACCTGTGCTTGTACAGTCTGAGAGGATTTAAATCCACATGTAACAGATCTGTTATGGCTCAGGGATCAGGACACTTCAAAGAGGGAATTAATGAGGCCATGATTCAAGTTGGTGTGACTTGGAGGTCAGCTTGACCCACTAATTCCTCATATTCTTCAGGGGAAACATAAATCTGTTGACAAAATAGAAGAACGTATCGTTGCTTAGTTGTTATGTATCCTCTCATATTTAACCCTGGAGTATAAACCGCTACGCAAACAAGGAATACCTTGCACTTATGTAATAACAATAAAATAATAAACTCAGGTGTTGATGTTACAGAGGCCTCAGAATACACTGTCCTGTTAGCTCGGTTGCACACGGGACAATAGGTTCAAGCACTTTTTTTTTTTTTTATGTTGACATGTTCTTTGGCAGTATTCTGACCCACCAGATACAGCCATTATCTGTATAGCTAGATCCTAAACCTTTCTCACAGCCCACGGTGCCTTTTGAGGTCTTGCATGAATGTTAAATCATCCAAGAAGCTTTATTTTTTCAATAAATACTCAGCAAGAGCTGAAATAACAAAGATGGTGTGAGAGTCACTGACAAAATAATAAACGCAGATAAGTTTGTAATGAAGTGGCTGGAAATCTCATCCAGATTAACTCTTGTCAAAACACCTCTTTTGATTTTGTTAATGGCCTGGATGTTTGGCTTCGATGTACCCAACTAGATTTCAGTGAATGTTTGTTATAAACAGGCTTTTGTGCTCTGCCCAACCTGATTTTAGTATTTGTGTAGGTGTTTTGGAAAATGTCTTGTTCTTACCGAGATATGGTAGATGTTCCGTGTCATTCAGCATCTGCAGCTGATTAAAGCAAAACAATTGCTAATGGATATCCATCTGTAGGAGTGGTGTGGAATTTGAGTGTGGTTGGCAGACTAGAACTACAGGAAAAAGATTTTGTTCCTAGTAAGACTATTTTGGGGCCTTTTAAATGCTGGTATACAGTCAACAGACAGACTCAAGATAAAGGCGACCGTCATGCAACTAGGTCCTTGAAAGAACCGACCAATTATGTAACTTTATCATTATGTAGGAACAGACTTTCACATCCTTTGCTGCATTCCAGTCAAAAATTCAAATTTTAACCAGGGGGACTCACGACTTTTTGTCCATTGGTGCCCTACAACATGCAGCTGGTGATCCTTTTATTTTTTTCAGCCCTGCCCCTCAAACAGTCCGCCACTGAGTACATACGCTATATTATCCATCCATCCATCCATCCATCCATCCATCCATCCATCCATCCATTTTATTCCATTTTTCCGGGGCGGGTTGTGGCGGCAAGGGGTTCAGCAGGGGGTTCCAGGCATCCCTCTCCCCAGCAATGCATTCCAGTGCCTCCCAGTGTTCCCAGACTAGATGGGCTACATAGTCCCTCCAGCAAGTTCTGGGTTTGCCCCAGGATCTCCCACACACCTCCAAAGGAAGGTGCCCAGGAAGCATCCTAATCAGATTCTACTCCAACCTCCCTCTGGATGTCTGAGCTCCTTACCCTATGTCTAAGGCTGAAGCCAGACAGCTGCCGGAGGAAACTCATTTTGGACGCTTGTTTGCGCGAGAGAAACAAGCTTTGCCTCCTGGCTCTGCTCCCTCTTTCCCACAATGGTCCAGTACAATATCTGCAGGGCTGCTGATGCTGCACCAATCTCCATCTTGCGCTCCGTTTTTCCATCACTCGTAATCGCTTCGCTTGTGGCAGCACCTTGCTCCCAGCATGACCCCAACCAGCATGCAGCTGGTGATCTTTTTATTTTATTATATTTTTTTTATTATCACAGACGGCCTGAGTCTGCCACGGAGTACATATTCTGTGTGATGTGTCTTCAGAAAAAGACGGACATAAAAGCAAGCCGCATGGCCATCATTCCTCCACAACGACTTGACACAACTCAGGCAACTTAACATCACTATTTATTTTTTTATTTTTTCTTCTTTTACAAGTTACTTACCCCAAACCCTCTTCTCCCCTTACTGCATTCTTGTCTATGTGTGTGGGTGGGTGTGTATGACAGTGATCTGTGGCCTGGAGCTGAATAAGACAGTAGGAGCACAGGAGAAGGAGATGTGGCGGGGGGGGGGGGGAAGAACCAGGATGAAGGTGGAAAAAGAAACGATGTAGCACGGGGTAAGAGAAGGGAAACAGGGAAAACAGGTGAGACAAGGACAGAGAGAGGGGGGAGAGAAGAAGACGGAGAACTGCTATTACTCCTGCATGGATCAGATTTCTACGCAGTTTGATTTGCTTTTTACCCCACTTTCACACACATACATATATAAGAAGCATACATTGTTCAATGGAAACTGAGGTGATTCATTTAGGTGAAGAACACAAATTAGCAGAAAAAACAAGATGAGGAAAAAAGAATTTCTGATGAAGACTAAAGCAAAGGTTTAGGAATATTTTTTAAGATTTTCTTAATGGAAAAAAAAGGGATTAACAAAAGAAAACAATCATAATCTTAAAAAAGACTACATAAAACACACATGATACTACAGGGCTTTCCAGTTCAAGTTTTCCCAATGAAAAGTTTGTGACTTTTCCCTCTGGGCCTCTCGGTTCCTCGGCTCAGTTGTTGGCTCAGTCTCATATTTACACTCTTCCAACACACACACTCTCACACACACGCACACCGCCTTTATCTCTCTATCTTTTGCTTACACACACATGCCCCCGCTTACATCAGCAACATTTTAATCTGCGAGGAGAAACACACTCTTGCTTACACACCACATCTCATCAAAGGCTGAGAATATATCAATCTCCTGTTGTTTACATGCTCAACGTAAAGTGCAGAAACACACATGGAAATTCTCAAAAACAAAAACGCAGCGTTGCGACACACACTGACATGCATACACATGAATTACGTTTATGGCCTTTGAAGAACACATAAAAATACACCCAGGGGCTCCCACTCATATGATCAGAGGGATCTTCCACCCCTGCAGGGGTTTTCTGCCTCCAGGTCTGCATGTTCCTGCACAGTGTCTCTTCTCTCTCTAAGTAGTCCCCCTGATCGTACCATGTTTGAATCCAATGTTCTGTTTATGTTCATGACATCTCAGGATTCAATGGCATGAATACACGAAAGTTGGATGGACTAGTAAAATAAGATTACCAGGGTAAGCAGAAGAGTGTTGATCAAAGCAAATTCTAAAGATTAAAAGGTGGTAAGGGACTACTTCAGTGCCTTTCAGTACAACAGACTTGAATAATCACTCCTGTCAGATGATCAGAGACTCCTGAGCACTGTCTCAACATCTTTCTCAATACACACCAGGCTCAGGCTACTCAAAATATTAAAGTGAACTATCACTGACTTCATCAGACAATTTACCTTCCTTAATTAAATTCAGTCTATAGCCAGTTCAACTCCAACAGTAGAACAATCCCACGCCATGAAACAACAATTGATTCGCAATGAATGCACAATATTAACACGCCGCTTCTCTATCAATAATTAATATTACCTAGGAAAGCCACTTACATCCGTACCAGAGCTCAAGTAGATGAAGCATATGTTTTGGAAGGCTTATTGAAGAGGCGTGACATCACATAGCAATAACCCCCAATACATGTACGTATGTATCGTCATCACGCTCTACGTGGTAAAACGGTGTGAAAATGATTTGTAGAAAAATGCAAAGCGATCCACAAACACAGATTTGATGCTTGAATGCACTCGTATCTCAAAAGGTTTGTTTGGTTACACCTAAAAACAGAAAAACAGTGGTTCTCTATCTACAAATAGAACATTGCATTGATTTAAATTCTGGTTTCACATAGAGACAGACAAACATTCACACCCACATTCACACATACAGGCAATCTAGAGTCACCAATTAACCTGTTAAGTGCATGTCTTTGGACAGTGGGAGGAAGCAGGAGTACCCGGCGAGAACCCATACAGAGACGGAGAGAACATGCAAACTCCACACAGAAAGACCCCAGCCGAGGTTCTGTGAGGCAAGAGTGCTAACCAATGCATTTACACTACAGTTTTTTATTTCTAAAAGAATTCCTGCGAAGTATGAACATACAGTGTTTAATTCTGTCTTGTGTCTAAAATCATTTAATTGATTGTTCCTGAGTGATTCTTTTAAAGAAAGTTGGCAGCTGGAGTACAGGAGGACAAATATCATTGTTTGCCATGACCCAGCAACAATGGGAATGCTTTCATGTCTAAAAGCTTTAAATAAAGATATTGATTTGGAGACGTTACAGATGTTTAGTCGGGGCTCAGTTCAAATGACAGCTCATGTAAATGAGTGACAGCTGCAGGAGGCACAAACTACAGGAGGGTGGGGCTAACAGCAGACCTTCCCAGAAGGGTCGAGTGTTTCAGCTTAAGAAGAATGAGGATGTGTTTTGTCTTTTTCTCCCTCCCACTCTCTCTCTCGCGCTCATTTGCATAGACATACACACACACACACACACACACACACACACACACACACACGTACAGGCCATCTGTTGTAAGGGCAATACCACGCATCGCTAACCTAAAGCGTGAGACCATGTAGCAGGAACACACAGAAACGGGAGAGGACAGAAAGAGGGGCAAGGGAGGGAAGGGGGTGAGGGTGGGAGAAAAGGAGGGAAAGGGAGGAGAAGACAGGAGAAGGGAAAGGGGAGGGTAATTCAAGGCCGCAGGTATAGTTTACCTGTCGTGGCAGCCAGACGGCAGGAGAGCTGCTGCATTAGATCACTCTGCCAGATAGGAGAGAGGGAAAGGGAAAGAGAGAGAGGGGTTTTTATGTATGTGTGTGTGTTTTGTGTGTGTGTGTGTGTGTGTGTGTGTGTGTGTGTGTGTGTGTGTGTGTGTGTGTGTGTGTGTGTGTGTGTGTGTAAGAGAGTGTACAAGAGCACAAGAGAGTTGTCGGGTTAGATTGCCCAGTCCGATAAGTCTGCAGTTCCCATATGGGAGTAGGAAGGTAACAGGTAACACTAGAATAAGTGGTCCTCCTGGAATAAATAAAGGCTTCTCTTCAATGAAAAGGGAAGGGGAATTGGGAAGGCAATTGAAACGTTTGTGGAGCTGAGGTGAGCTGCTGAGTGAGCCTCTAGTTTTAAGGGTTTGAAGTAACAAAGAATTAAGACAGTGTATTCCAATTAAATCAATTAAATAAATAAATAAAAATTGGCATTATTACTGGAAGATTATGTGCAAACTCTCATCAAAGAAGTTATCGTCATTCTTTTATACATATAGATACATTTTAAGTTAAAGAAACAAATCCCACAATGCACTGCAACAGCCGCCACACAGGTCAAGATACTGTCATTGGTCAAGACCTGTGCACGCTGCTGGTTGTTTATTGACACACTTATCAGCGGTCAGCACATGAACACGACATTAAAGCCCCCCAGAAAATGACCAAACGAAAAGTTGACTTTGAGAACAGGGACTTTCAAAGCAGGCGGGAGGCTACTGACAAGGCACACAGGCTTACCGACATAGGAGGTAAACGTGTGTGTCTTGTTTGTGGAGCTAATGTGTCCATACTATGATGAGCATACTATGCTAATTTGAGTTTGACACATCTGCATTAGACAATGACGCGTCCCAGAAGTGGCTTTCTGCGGAGAGTACGTGATTCTGATCAAGCTAGAGGGAAGTCAGACACAGAAACAGCATAAAGAATCCTGTCAATTTTCAAAATAAAACTGTGCAGACTCACGATCGTAAAAAAGTTAAAAAAGTATTTTGGGCAAAACACTCCAACGCTTCTGAAACGCTCCTAGTGGGGTATGAAGAAGTCTTGTGGAGAATGGGCCAAACAGCAATGTCACAGAGAGTTAGTGAGAATGGATGCAGCTGGAAGCTGTCTTTAGTAAACATAAGTGTGTTCACTGTGTGTTTAGACAGAACACAAGGCAATTTTCAATAGTCCGTAGAAAGACATGCCTTAACACAAATTTGCCCAGGGTGGTGCAAATGATGCAAAGACACGTGTTTGAAGTTGAAGGGAAAATTTGCATCTATCCTAAAGCTTTGTGAGTCTACTTCATAAATGGACAGAGATGAGAGTAAAAGAGGACAGAGACTGGAGAGACGTTAAAGACAGAACTGAAGTTCCTGGGGAGGCTGAACTGAACACAAACGCTCCTACAGACATGGTCAGTGTTGTCTTTTGCAAGCTAGCGTACAGGTGACATCCATAGAGTGCATTAGGAATAAACAGTGTAGCAGTTAAATTCACATGACTCATGGTAAAATTCTGCTTCCACACACATGAATTTGATAGACTAATTCAATCTTACAGCTCTTCTAGACTTTCTAAATGTTCCTGGACTGAATGGGTCACTATGAGGGATTTCTGGCACCAATGATTTGGAACTTTTTGCGTCCATTGATGCTAGAGGAAGTTGCAATACCCCATGCAGCCATTATACCAAACTCGCCTAACACCCCTGTGTTGTAGCTGGAGGCTTGATTAAGACAGCCTGCCTATATCTGCTTTCCAAGTCATTTCTGTATCTCTGATCTCTAAAATAAAACAAGGACCATTGTTTGACTTGTTTGAGGACAGTGCACTGTTTGTTCCCCCAAAACAAGACAGTAAATGGAATCAGGTGACCAATTAATATGATGCAGATGTGAATCATCCCACACTTTTGTTTTTTTAATTCATATTATGGCAGCATCTTAAACCCAAAATGACAAGATCTGGCTCCTAAGAAGACGGTTGCATAAGATTTCAGTAAATCATCCGTACAAATGGGGCAACACTTGAAGTAATATATACATCAAGAGTGATTATGAATTTGGGTAGGACAGCTTTGAATATAATTTAGTGGGTGGAATGATTAAAAGAGATGTCAGAGAGAGGCGTGCAGTTGGCGTCTGTCTTGCAGCCATTTATTCCCGAAGTTCAGTCAATGACTAACACACACACACACACACACACACACACACACACACACCTGTCCTGGACCTGAAACTCTGAGTCGCGGATATCAGAGGGAAAAATAGAACACATTTCCTCCTTATGATCCACATAGTGTCAAAACAGGTGTACAGGGCATAGCGTAGGAATGGCAGAGGCCCTGTTAACCAGGGAAGCATCAAAATGATAGGGAAGCTGTTATTCTAAGGTAGACATGTTACATAATGTTGTTTTAAGATTACAATCTCATAGTAAGTAAAAAAAAAACAACAACAGTTGTTTGTGTTACACTTACTGACATATTAACTGTGTGGATATTGGAAAACATTTGTGCTGCAGCTGTACTCATGTCACTAAGCTTCAGTTATCTCAACACTCATCTGATATTTCAGAACAGAGTCACGGCCGAACAGGGAAAGGTTTGTTCAGGTGAATTTCACTGCTTGACTGATTTTAGTGTTTGACAGATTCAAGGATGAAAAGAAAAAAAAACACAACCTTGATTAATTTCCTCATGTTTTGAAGTTCACTGGTTATTGCCATGTGAGAAGAAAGAATGCCCTCTTCACCGTCAGTTAGCGCTATGATTTTTATTTTTTTTCTCATCCCTGACAAATTGAACCAAGCCACAACATGTGTTCCAGATACTTGAGGTTTCTCTTATGAGCTGAGGCAAAGTTTATACTCTTCAGTCATTTCATGTCATAGCCAACACTGACATATGTTCACCCTGGGAATATGCAGCAATAAAAAATTTAGTATTGTGGACTTAACCACCGTGACACATTGTGAATAATCACCAGTATATACAGAACAGGTTGCAAATATTTCATGACAGCACAACTGAGTTAATCTTTTCTTAACTCGAAGCCAAGATTGAGAGAAAAATATGACTTCTTACTCTGTGATCGACTCTGAGAACACAGAGGGAATTTCATTTCAGTGACGTGGATGCTGTTGCTGTCACAAGCTCAATACTATCCATCCAGTTGTCTAATAATTTGGTTTACCTGCAAAACTCACACACATGACATTCCCATCAGCCTCAACTGTTTGTGTTTAGTGCTAATTCCCAAACGTTAGCATGTTAACATGCTAAACTGAGACAGTGAACATGAGGAACATTAAATTAAATCTGCGTAACATTGTCATTGTCAGCATGTTAGCATGCTGCTTTTAGCATTTAGCTCAAAGCATCGCTGTGTCTAAATGCAGCCTTACAGAGCTGGTCTTGTTCATGTACATTAAGACAAATTTCTGGTTGTCATTTGAATTGTGTCATCCATCACTTCCTGTGCAGGAGAGGATTTTTTCAGACCATCTTCCACAACTGCAGTACTGCAGACGTTACATGACTATAATCATATAACATATTCATTTATAGATCTCATATACAATCTATTTTTGGTCATTGACCTGTTGTAAATAATCCAGGTACAATATGGGTCAGAGTATACAACCAAAATCAGGATGCTAAGGGTTCAAAATTTGCATTACTGCATTCTGGATTAGTCAGTAGTGAAATACATTATCAAGTAGCAAAAGCTGGTGAAGTATATATATAAATTTTGTCTCTTCTATTTGCATATTTGAATTGTTAAATGTAGCAGATAACAAAGAAAATAACATATACTACAATCTTAAAATATACTGTACTTATATTAGTTATTGTAAAATACAATCTGATGGTTAAATTTGCATTTTAAAAAAGCAGAAATTACACATTGCTGCTATTAAGAAGCTAAGTTGTGGTGATAATGTTCCTGCATCTTAGCCTGAGGTTTATCCTCAGTGAAGTCGAACATCCATTAGAGTCCAGCTTGTAAACTTAAGGAAGCATACAACTATAAAACCGTCCTGCTGCTCCTACCGGCATCAATTGCATGAGTGTTTACAATCACCATAACCACCGTACAGCAACATGCTTTCATACAAACATGCTGGAACCGATTAAGCAGCAGGCCATAAAGTGGATGCTGAGAACGGGGGAAACATACAATGGAGAGGAAAAGGGTGTTGCCTGTGGAGAATTATGTGGGAATTGAGAGTGACAATACAGCAGGCAATCAAGAGTAGAGGTAAATGCAGACAGGAAGGGTGTAATGCATGAGGACAAAGTATGTTGCGTAGCCTCAGTCCTTAAGGACAGGGAGGAAGGGATCTATTGAACGTGTTCACCCACCAACCTGTTGTGTTTCTTTTCTTACACTAAACTATATCGTGCAGGATGGCAGGCTTCACTGGCTGCTGGGTGGGACTTTGCCTCTACCTTCAAAAATAATAACCTGAAATATTTTCCATAGGAATCTGGGAATCAGCAAGTAGGGTACAGTGAAACTGGTTGGTCAAACAAAAAGTTTTCAAAGCCTGTATTTCAAAGCATTCATATCCTCCAAGTGTCACTTCAAAGGTCCACAAGTCTTGTGTAGTAACAGCAAAACAACTCTGCTTAAACTACACTTGTACATAAAGCACCTGTTGTTTTGTCCCATTGAAATGCGTGTCACCTTAGGGTGAGTGATGCTGGCCATCTGGGGTCTGTTGTATAGGGTGTGGCCAGGTGGGGCATCACCCTGAGGGGAGTGACAGTGTGATGTGCTGCTATTGTGTTAAAAAGTCCATTTAATAATGTTGCTCATGTAACATTTATGTTGGTTAAGCAGAGCGAATCTACCCTGACAGTAGCAGAATATAAGAATAAATCCTGTGTTAATAAATACTGATGTACTGAGCTAAGCTTAAAGGCCTGTGGGTGGATGTTTCGAGGGCAGTGGTTGATGGACATCTGAGAGTTAGTGCTGCTAGCTAGCCTATCCCTACTGGTGATGTGCTACTTGACTGTAGATCAGACAGGATAGTCAAGGAATGTTAATTCAAGACATTTGTCTTTTTGTACTTACAACATTCCACATTTGTTTTATTGCGCTTAAGTTTGTATTGTACAAACTTTTATGGTACTGTAAAGTCGGTAACAAAGGGTAGGTGGGTGAGGGGGCATTTGCATTAAGACCTGAAGGTCAAGTCCACCAAACAAAAGGATAGGAGGCAGGAAGGACACATATTTGGCATGTCAACAGTCGTGGGCTGGAAGCTGTTTCTAGACGTCACTTGATTAGCGAGTCTTTACTGATCGATTTGTTGATCAAAGGACCAAACCAGTAGGGGCTAAAGGTTGCCCCTAGACATCGCTTGTTTAGCAAGTCTCCACTGTTTATTAGTTCCCCATTAGAACAATGAAAGGTAGCTTTCCACTCAGAATGTGGAAGCTAATTGGACTAGCTTGCTAATGTTAGCACTTGGTGGCGTATTTGTTCATATTTTTTTAACCCTTACTCAATGTCAGCTCCCACACATAATTTGCTATGTCTTAATTTGCGTACTTACACTTGTTATTTTGAGTACACGGACGGTGCATTTATAACCAGCCATTTTGATATGAAATAGTATGAACACAGGTGTTTCCAATGATACAAATTAAGGATGCATTTAGGTCATTTAGGTCAAACAACACTTGAAAGGCTCTGCTGCATTAAATGGAATGGAGCCTTAATTAGTATCATGTCAAGTGTCAAAATGGCTGCTGTGAAAAGGGTCTGTTGTGTTTCTCCTACATTACACAACGGAGGGGGGTTAGCCTAGCATTAACTTCATAGGCCATTTGTGGTGACTGTAAATAGCTAGCAAGCTGAACCCAGCAACAAGTTTTTTTTTTGTTTTTTTTTGATTGATAAACCTGATACATTTTAATAGTTCTAACAGTGCAGCAGCCTGCCTAAACAGTGCAGAGAGGCTGACAAAAGCTATTTTAAGAGAGAAAACAAGATAATGAACTTTGATTAGTAATGGGATAGCATCCTGTCAGCTCATTAACCACAATCAAAATGTCCTCAACGTGCCTCTAACATGTTATTGCTTATTTTAATCAAATACTTGGAAGGAAGAACCAGGTAGGACGAAGCGTCAAATCAAGGTGAAGTTTAGACAAAGTTGCTGCAGTGTAGGTGGAGCTAAAACTGGCAACAACATGTTTGTAGATAACAGCGTAAAGTGATACAGCAGAGAAAGAGAGAGGCTTCTACCCTGAACATCGACCTTGAGGAGAAAGGAAGAGAGAAATGAACAGGCTTTCATTGTCGACTTGACTTTCCGTCTCTTGTTCTCACGGCAGCGCGGTGTTTTCACCTGCTGGAGGGTCAGAAGGAACAGGAAGTTTCCTCTCAGGGTATAGGAGGGGTCATCGGGTTGAAGCCAACGCCCGGATTGTATTATTGCTGAGGCCTTGTTTATGCATTTATCTGCTTTGAGTTGAGTATTGCAAACAGATGAATTATTAATCCACATGTTCATTTGCTCTTTGTCACAAAGTGCTTGCTGGACTGAGAGATCAACTATTATTAAAACAGTATGGGACTGTAATGTTTTATTTATGTGAGAGAAGAACATTGCTCTCCAGAATCAAAACGATTTAATATATTTTATTTATTAAGGATAGATTAGTTCAAAATGAATGCATCCGGATGAAATATCCAATAATCTCTTTGAAATGTGCAGCAGAATTATCTGTAACTGACACGAAAGAACAAAAGCATGTCTTGACAAGGCCTTAATTCACATCTTTATGTTTTTTGTCTTGCCTTGGTCGTTGCTGTTTATAATTGGCATAGTTACATGCATGCCTTAACCGGAATATTTGTGATTCATTACTGAGTGATAGCGTCCTGATCCATGCCAACAAAATCCAATTCACTGGAAGAGCAACTTAAATTTGTGAATTGTTATTCCTCCGACATCTGACCTCAGGAATGTGTTGATAGGCGATGCCACTCATACGCTGAGGAGGAAGAATCAAAAGTAAATAATCAGAATAAATTCTCTTGATGTCTGTTTTGACTTGTGTACTTATTTGGATAAAGACTGCAATTAGCAAAATTAATACATTTAAGTTTGCAATGCAGTCTGTGCCCAGCCGAAGTATCCGAGTACTACCGAGTAATTACAACCCTAACTGTTGATTTATGGCAAAGTGACAGCTAATGCTAGCTAAACTCCATCCTTTGAATGATGTTTGACCATCACAGTGCTCATTGTGCAGCTAAAACACAAACATAAAGTAACATCCATTGGTCGTCTGTACATATGTTAGCATGCTGGTCCAGTTGGTTACTATATTTTGAGCGTAAGCTGCAAGTACTGTAGTTAGCCTAGCTTGCTGGCTTCCAATTACCCAGTGAAATGACAAATTTTAATAAACAGATGACTAATACTATCTCTGGCAATGCTGGCTTTCAGCTGTCAGCCATGGGCAAATTTGGCACATTATTGCAGAGGAAACACATACAGGAGTACAGGTGCTGTGCCAATCAATAGATACTTTTCCAAGAATGCAACTCTCAAACTGCCAAAATAAGAGCAGTATAATTTTGCGCCAGGAAAACCGATCATTTGAAACTGTGTGTGGCATGGCAGCTTCTACCTGATGCCAGATAACCTCTGACCAGCCATCATGCAAGCACTACGTTGATACAATCTTGACGGGTTCTTCTCCAAACTGGTGTACGTGACTGATAGGTGCAAACATTTCCAGTTGTAGGCCTCGACACCAGGCTTATTTGCGCAGGACACGTTCTAAACACAGTGCTGTATACCACATATGGAAAAACCTGCTCTAGCTGATGTCTTGCCAAAGATTCATTTGCTTTTATCGACTCTGCTATGTCACTTTGAGCATATGAACCTCTAGAATCAGACATGCTGGAATGGGTAACCTGAGCACAAAGACTCTGAATAACACTGTTGCATTTCTGTCATGATTTAAGGACACACCCAAGGCATCCAAAACCCTGATCATTCACCAGACCACTGAGCTGTTGGAGTGCTTCGGGCGTCACCTGCAACCGTCTTCTTTTAGCGGGTTGGGCGGGTCCAGATTCAGCTTAATTGCGGGTTACAGGTTGGATCCAGTACAGGTCCAGATCTTTGGAGTCCGGGAAGGTTTTGAAAAGTGAACCTGTGTAGGACTCATCAAACTTTCCAAATCCAGTGGGGAGGATGCAAAAAAAGGTTCAATTACTTGTTACTTCTTGGAGACATGGAGCTGTATAACAAAATGCTAGTTGTAAATCTCTGTTATAAATGCCTCCAGTGTCCAATCTCTTCTCATCGGTAGTCATTGTTGTTATTATTCCTCCTTGGTTGGCAATGCTTGACAACAAGTAACAACAGCTTGTCAATGGCGTTATTCCCACACTGTGGCGCTCATTGGACTGATCATGTTTTTAATCAAGAAACCGCTGTGTCATGTCATGATGCCAGACCAGAGAATCAATCAACTTGGCTGAATGGGCAGATTTGATGGTCTGGATCCAAGTTATTTTCATTAATCTGTTAATATGTGCGATTTTTTTTTCTCATTTAAGAAATCTAGCTTCAGTATCACTATCACAAGCTATAACTCTCATCAGAATCAGAATCAGAAAAAGGTTTATTGCCAAGTATGATTTTCACATACAAGGAATTTGTTTTGGTGTCATTGGTGCATAACAAACATTCTCTAAAAATATAAGATAAAGAAAATCAAGTATTAAAAGTATAAACAATGTACATATATATACACAATATGTTTTAAAATAAAAAAGAGCAGTACAGCTGTGCAGGAATTTTCTGGCCAGCACTACCTCACTTCAGAGAAATAATGAAGAATGAAGAGTGTTGCATATATAATTACAGTGTGTGTGTGTGTGTGTGTGTGTGTGTGTGTGGGCCTGTGCATGTTTGTAGATTCCTGGCAGAACACACAAATTAGACAAATTAGACAGCTGACATCTTAATAAAAGTGTACATCCTGTTCTTTGGATTCAGGCTAGTTAACTTTGAGTTGAACTGCTAGTGTTGGCAAACCCTCAACTGCAACATTAACCCTTTGAGGGAAACACGCTCCGATAGTGCTGGGTTCATGTTACGGACACGTCTTAAGTGGAGTTTCTCACATCACAAAATGACAACATGAAAACAAGCCTCACCATCCATCCATTCATTATGTGTAACCTCTTATTCTCATCAGGGTGACGGGGGGCTGGAGCCTATCCCAGCTAAAAACAAGCCTCAGAGTAAGTAAAATATTTTTCTAGCATTGGAGCATGAGAACATTTTTGATTGACGTATTCATTTGTGAATTAATCTTTAGCTGGTTATGTACATACCGTCGCCATACCTTGTACATTGCCAACTCTGTATGTATGTGTGTGTGTGTGTGTGTGTGTGTGTGTGTGTGTGTGTGTGTGGGTGAGTGTATGAGGAATTCCTTTGACACATAATACACCTGGTGACTAAGTCGACAAGTATTTTCACTATGCTTTCATCAAACCAGAATGTTTTCTCTGTGGCTTATTATGTGTCACTTTGTGTTCTCTGTTGTGTTTTGACTAGAGATAATCTGTAGTGCTTTTTTAGAAGTACTTTGACAGAGTTTATTTTCTTTGCACTGTTCTTTTACCCTCCGCTGGCGGTCGGTTTTTAAAGCCCAAGAAACACCCACTCTTTTTTTTTCTTACCATTGCTACTGAAAGGAGCCGGTTGGACCTCCATATTCAGTGCTGACATCCCGGCCGTGTTTACCTCAATGGAGAGGTGTTATGTCACATCATCAGATATCTTTTCAAGCATTATTTACTCAGTGAGCTTTTTCCAGCACCGCCCTGCTTCTCACACAGAGTTTCCTCACGGTGTAACCTGGGCGTGAGCAGCACATACGTAGCTGTCTTATGTAAATCCTCCACAACTGTCCATACTGGTTCCATTTAAGCTACGCATTCAAAAGTATAATGTCAAGACTGATACAGAATCAGCATGATTGTCTTTCATTTATATGATTAGTGATGAGTTGACATACCAATGGACTACGAACTTGTAAGGTCATATATTCGTCCAGTGTGTAACAATTAAGGGGATCTAATGGCAGAAATGGAATATGATAACCATAACTATGTTTTCATTTGTGTATGTTAGCATGAAAATAAGAATCATCATGTTTTTATTACTTTAGAATGAGACTTTATATCTACAGGGGAGAGGGTCCGTGGAGTCCGACATGTTGAACAAACGGGCTCTAGATAGGACCTTTTCTGTGTTTTGTGAGTTTCACAATCTGAAACTTCACTACTAGATGCCACTAAATCCTTCACACTGTATGTTTAAGTGAGCCCCAGTTCATTTACTCATCGAGAACATTCAATTTAATTTCCCAAATCATCTCAAGCATAGAAATCAGCTTTTTTTTTATATTAAATGTTAAAACAACTAAGTTGGAAAACACCATCAAATTAGTGTTGTAAGATGAAGGACATGAAGGAAAGAGTTAGCATGATAAATAAATTGTAATGCAGAGCAAAACTATGCATCCTAGCATCAAAACTAACAAAAACCACAGGTACAGCAGTAACCAGGCTGGCAGCGTGGCTCTAGGGATCAGTCTTTCGGCTGGTAAATGGACTGTACTTATATAACACCTTTCTAGTATTCCGACCACTCAAAGCGCTTTTACACTACATATCTCATTCACCCATTCACACACATTCATTCACTGATGGCATTGGCTGCCATGCAAGGTATGCTCATCAGTTTTAGGAGCTAACCATTCATACACATTCACACACAGATGGCACAGCCTTCAGGACCAATTTGGGGTTCAGTATCTTGCCCAAGGACACTTCAACATGCAGACTGGAGGAGTCAGGGATCGAACCGCGATCATCTGATTAGTGGACGACCCGCTCTACCTCTGAGCCACAGCCGCCCATCTGGTCCACTGGTCCAAGTCTGAAATATCTATTGCTATGCCATGAACCTTCTATGCTTCCCAGAGGATAATTCGTACTGACTTTCTTCCTGACTGACCACCAGCAGGTAAAGGTTTTCATTTAGGTATCCAAGAGATTTTTGTACCTTCATGGTAAATCATGGTTTTTATAATTTGAATCCCAATAACTTTGATGATCCATGATTCATCCATCCAGGACCATTATCAGGTGAACACTTTAGTTTATGCAGTTCTTTGGTTTATGGCCAAATACGTGCAAATCTAATGACATTCCCATAAGCCTCAGCTGTACTTTGTTTTCAGCAAACATTAGCATGCTAATACTAAAGATGGTGAACATGGTAAACATTATACCAGCTAACTGTGCCTGTAGCCTCACAGAGCCATTAGCATGGCTGTAGATGCTTAATTTTGGTAGGATCAAAGTTTGGTTAGTGGAACTAGAGGCTATCCAAAAAGTGGGATGGGGGACTGCCCGGTGGTTGACTGCAGCTGGGTGTTTTTATAGCAACTGGGTTGTCCAAAACACTCTGTAACTACACTGGTCCAATGCAAGGATGGCCACGAATCATACAGATGTCTTTTTATTTTTATGACGTTTTATTTCTCTCCCTCTCTCCCTCTCTGATCATCAAACACCGTGAAAACTAGAAAAGAAATATGACTACAAACAGTTTCAGGTTAATGTGCTAGTGTCCGTTGCTCAAACATGTTAACATAACAGAAAGTAATCTAACACAAAATCACAGAAACATTTACATCGTTCAATATCAAACAAATAAACCTTCATATTACACACAAAATAGCTAACTGAAGTATAATTACCGTGTGCGCTTCCTGGACCACATGCAGAATAAATAAATAAAAGGTTATGCCCCTAGAAAATACGTTTATCGCTTTTTAACGCTGTTTCAGCCGCTCCGCGTCGCTAGTTCAATTGCAACCATAGCAACCAATAACCAGTGCATGCTGGGAAACAAAAGTAAAAAATTGCTACAGTTGGGCGTTAGGCAAAACAAAAGAGGCTTTAAATATCTAATTTAACAATTCAAACAGTACATATTACTGTTAAATATTACCCTTTCAACAAATAATGTAAACAATCCTATAAAACCTGTCTCTAGGACAGTTACACACTCCAAAGTTGGGTGTTAGCATCAAAAAAGTGAATACTTGTAAGTCAAAGCGGTGATCGCTTGCATGGAAACAAGGCCACTGTCACTGCACCAATGTTAGTGTCTGTCTATTTATTGTCTTGAGACAACAATGTGATTCTAATGTCTGATTGCTACTAGCACATGACAATAAGATACCGTTGACCTTAAGTCTTACAACAGGTGAACCCTGTGGAGGCCTCAGTCTTTTAAATTACCAATAGATTAGTGGGAAGATTTCATTAATTGATACACATCTGAATGTCAGTTATTCACCGTGAAGTAAAGAGAGCAGAGCTCGAGGTGATGGGAGGATTGCGGAGATTGAGATGTGGAGTCAAGAAGGTGAACAAACAGTGGGAGTGATCGACCTTGAGCAGCCCCTCAACACCCCCGCACACACACACACACACACACACACATACAAACAGCTGTATTGCTGGTCCTTATCAGTGATTAAGGGAGATGAGGCACTTGTCATTGTTCTCCCCTTCTCTCTCTCACACACACTTTTAATCAGAGGAAGTCACAGCTGACATCTCCCTGCCCACACAGTCACTTCCTGAACGACCCTGACACACTTACCGGCAATAATGTACACTGTTTGTGTGTGTGCCCTGAAAAGCCAAAGAACACACACTGGATTTGTGTAGTCGTGACTGAGGAAACACTTTTGTTATTCAAATACTGCTTTGCAATGAGTCTGTCCATTTACTGAAGGAGTTCCTGTAAAGACTTCAGTCTCCTCTTAAAGATTGAACTTCAAAGGTTTGTAAAAAAATGCATCAAATGTAATTATTGTTCTGAAATATTATATAGCCACTACCAAAAACTAAATGTTACTGGCTTCATACAGTAAGCAGTTATAAGCAATATTCTTATATGAACAATGGATCATGTGTGAAAGGCGTTTCGTAGAGATGAACCTAATGAGAATTATCACCCAACCCTGCTTCCTGAAGCTTTATGGGGCATTTTAGCATCTTTTAGCGTTCAGTTTTGGTTGTACAGCAACAACTACAACTGTTTTGGTTCACTGTCACTGCGCTAATGGCTTCCATGCTTTGGCCGCCGTTTTTAGCAAAAGCTCTAATATCTCACCCTAAGAACGAGCTTAATGTTTCCCTCAGGAGTTGGTGGAGGCAAAACAGAGCTGAAAGGAAGCTGAATATTGGACTGAACATTTGCCAGTTCACCAGAACCATGACTCTAAATAACTATCAGTGTTGCTCTGTGTCTGCTTTTCTCTTTGTAGATCATTAGTTTTTACTTTGTGGTACAGGAAATACATTTAAAATATTTCCTTAAGAAAACTTCCTTGAAGATCAAGATAAATTTGAAATCAAATGCTTTAGATGCTTGACTGGTTTTCAAAAAGCCATGAGACAGGGGCTGTACATGAAACATGTGAGGGGCAAGACACAAGACAAATGGAAAATATTCACCAACACATTCAGGCAAAAGAAACATGGGCTGTCACACATGTCCACATGTACAGACAAACTCTGACAGTCTTACAATACTTCCACATTCCTCCCAGTAACCTTCCTCCTCCTTCCCCAGTCAAACACAACCCCTCCTTGCATATTCATCGACACACATACTGCTCAGTCCATTTAAGTTGAGTGTTATCTCGTCCTTTTCATTTGTAAGCAGAACAAGCAGAGCACGTCTTTGGTGTGGCTGAACGCTCCGTCTGCTCTGTTGAAGAGACAGAAACACTTAGAGGAACCTTGATGTGGAGCAGCTTACCTACAGCAGAGATTAATGACGTTTTGTTCTTATTTTATTTTGCAGCATGTTTGTTGGCTTAAAGTTTTGTCCACCTTTCAGCATACTGAAAACTAAAAACACCGGCCTTTAAAATAGCAAATATTACTGTGAGATCAGTTTATTTTAATGGAGTCACAGAGATTAGTCAATTTACTCATGGAGAACGGGTGTTTCAATTCAACTTCAGGACTATTTTTTACCACTAACCACATGGTAAATTAGAACAGAGTGCTCATGTAACACAGTCAACAGTCTATCACTTTTTAGTTTTTAAGGGGGTGGGGGGTATACATGCATTTAGATTGCAGAAGAAGACTGGACTATTGTCGTTGGCCGAGATCCACACCAGCACCCTGAGTGCCCCTTTGGTTTGGTTTGTTTTTTGGCTGTCAGCTGTGTCACAATCACATCCTGTAGTATTATTTTAGGATTTAAGCCAATGCACGAGGACAAAGCCAATGTTTTCTTGGTCACAGTGAAATATTGACAAAAGGAAACCTATTTGCCTTCTTAGGTCTTACAGTACATTTACACCTGCAAGAAGTATGTAAGACTTTATTTTCTACAGAGCTGAGATACCAGGTGAAGCTGGCTGAAGGCCAACAGGCCAGCACCTGTTCTTGAGAGCTTCAGCCTGGTGCCAACATAACTGTACATGAGCAGCTGAGCATGAGCGCCACCAAGGTGTGGTGTGGATTTGCCCCAGTGCATGTGGAATAAGCAGGATTCAGCTTATTTCAAAAAATATGGCTGGCTAGGGACATCTAAACCAAGTACATGCTAAACAGGGTTCCATTTATGGGAAAGGACGAGACGCAGAGCCGAGGTCAGCTCCTGGGAGAGAGTTTGGCGCTGAGACTGGCAGAAATATTACCAGTGATTATTTATTTACTTGGCCATTGCCTTACAGGTCAAGAAGATCAGTCTGGGTAGCACCCGGGGAAAAACCAAGCGTCAGGTGACCCCTTCCAGAAAAGAGCAAGCGGAGCTGTTCAACACAAAGGTGCTGAAATGTGCCCATGTCACACTGACCATATAAAGCTGAGAAGGGTGTGTGCATTCTGTGCTCCACACACGCAGGCATCACTGATGGGCCAAAGGCAAAGCCGGAGAGTATTGTGACATACTACAATAACACCAAGTACGTACTAGATCAGATGGTTAGCATTCTGTGAAAGGCAGTACATGTAGATGGCCAACAAGTTTGTGGAGGGGAAAAAAACAGTTCAGGGTCTCCTTTGTTGTATTATTTTCATAATATTTCATAATGCGCCAAACATTTTCAATAGGTGAAAGTCTGGACTGCAGGCCGGCCAGTTTAGCACCTGAACTCTTTACTACGGAGCTCCATGCTGTTGGAATACGTGCAGAATGTGGTTGACCATCGTCTTGCTAAGAAAGACGCGTCGTCCGTTTGGTAGCATATGACGGTTTTTGGAAGTGTTCCTCAGCCCATGCAGTGATGTCCACGACAGAATCATGTCTGTTTTTGATGCAGTGCTGCCTGAGAGCCTGAAGATCACAGCCATCCAATATTGGTTTTCGGCCTTGTCGCTTGTGTACAGAGATTTCTTCTGATTCTCTGAATCTTTTAATGATATTATGAATTGTAGGCTAATTCACAGATCCTTTGCAGTTTTATATTGAGAAACATGATTCTTATTACACCATTTTCTACTGAAACCCTCCCCATCTTTACTTCAGAAACACTCGCCTCTCTGGGATACTCTTTTTATATACAATCATGTTGCTAACCTGTTGCCAGTTTCATTGTTCAATGTTTCACTAGATGTTTTCTTTTAGCATTTCACAACTTTGTTGCCACAGTCAAACTTTTTTCAAATGTGTTTCTGGTATCAAATTCAAACTCGGCATATAATTTTCCAAAAACAATGAAACTTCTTCATGGTCAGTTGTCTTTGTGCTATTTTTAATTAAATATGGAGTTTTAATGTTTTGCAAATCATCATATTTTTGGTTTCTATTTACATTTTAGAAAGCGTGGAAACTTTTTGGGAAACTTTACTTCCAGTATCTGAAAAGAAAGCATACTTTGCTTTGATTTACACAGTGTTAAACAGTGCAGCAGGCCAGCAGTAGATTCTCATATCTGCCACGTGGAATATGAGTTTTTTAAGGTGTTCATCTCTTGCTGGCAGCTGCATGGTATTTCTCAGCTATTTTCATGCAGCAGTCATGAAGTTTACAGGCGCAGCTCACTAAAAAAAACTCCTGTGTTTTAGCTCCTTCCCTCAAAAATGAATAGTTTAAAGACATCGAAACTTTTCCAAGAGTCAGACATCACATGGAACTGTTTGATGACTGGTTATTTCAGGACCATTTTGTATTGTAATAAGATTTTGTTAGTTTGGCTTGCCCATAGTCATAAAGTGAGATTAATGGCAGATTAATGCATGGGGGGCGTTCCCACCTACAGTGAACATTTTATTATGTTTCATTACAGTTGGCAGAGACAGAGAGAAAGGAAAAGTCTGATAGAGAAGTTGATAAGTATATGAAGGAAGAATGAAAGTAATGGAGGGAGGTGGAGATTATGAAAGTAGGGGCTGTTTTATATTAGTCACCTTTTCTGAGCAACAATTACCACTGTATTTACAGCCTTTTAAAGCTGTATGTTTGGCAGTAAGTGGAGACACGGTGTCAGCACAAAACAGCAGCATGACGTCATATTCTAAATGTAACAGTGGAGAGGTCAGGGTTTTTGTTTTGTTTTTTCAGTCACTGATTTTAAAGAATAAATCTGCTGCAGTTTTATCTTTTCCTACAGATTCCAAATCCAGCAACAGATGAAACCTACTTACAGGTATTACCTGTGCAGATACAACCTGATAGGACTTTGTTCAACAATTTTCTAAATAAACTACTGTTGAATCAATTTTAATCAGTTTGTCTGTTCTGGGCTACTGTACAAAAATGGTGGTCAGTCTCTAATACAAAATAATACTTGATTCTGTAATTTTACAGCATTTTAAGGGAATTTATAAAATTTTGCCATAAATATGATTATAAAAGTTTAAAAAAAAGGGGGCAGCTGTGGTTGCCAGAATTTTACTGTACAGGGTAAGAGAATATTAGTACTGTTGATTTCACATTTAAAGTTGCCATTTTATTCCATATCCAAGACTGTTTTGCTATATAACTGACATGAAAATACCATAAAAATGCCATTTATATAAAGGTTTTGCCATGGAATACTACAGTTTTACTGTACAATTAACAGTCTCTAATATAAAATTATACAGTGTACATAAATTTGCCCATTGATCAGTTGGTGCTTATTATTAGCTGTAATCTAGCTAGCAGCCTGTGTCTGTCTCATTTCTCTCCAGTGTTTTTTGTTTTGTTTTGTTTTTCATATTTCATCTCACTTCTTGAAGCAGATTAATAAATGCACAGATTTTTTGCTCAAGTTACACTTTCAACTGGTTGTGAGGCCAATTTAGCGGTTAACATTTGCGCTAATTAGCAATAAATATAAAGTAGAGCTGAGGCTGGTGGGAGTGTCATTAGCTTTGCATTATAAAGAGATGGGCGTAGTGAGATTTTGACCTGATCTTGATGCTAAAAAGAAAAGGATCGGCAAAGTGATGAATTGCAGATTGCAAACAACTGAAGACCACTCACCTCACCTTCCTGTTTCAAGCATGAAAGAGAAACTATAATGACTGTAAAACCCACGTTAAAGTCCAGAGCCAGTGTTTGGTTCATCCCTTCTGGGCTATTGTAGAGATGTGGTTCAACATGGAGAACTTAGATATAAAGTCTCATTCTAAGTTAACAAAAACATAACGATTCTTATTTTCAGGTTAATATACACTAATGAAAGCATAGTTATGTATATTACATTCCATTTCTGCCAGTATACACACTGGACCTTTAAGTTTTGTCTTTTGTTGTTTGTTTTTTGTTAGGGGTCATGAATATCTGCGCAAAATAACTGAAATAACGACGATGCAATATTAGTTACTGACGGTGCCATACCGTTAGCACAGCTGAAAACAAGCGTTGATCTTCATCTAAATATTCACATTATGATTGTGTCATTAAGAGATATATCTATCAATGTGTGGGAGAAATCCTTTATTTTTAAATAAATGGAAGCGCAGCAAATTTTTTGTATTGTTGTATTCAAACACACCTTTTCATGTCTTCATTTTGGTCATTGTGCCGTCAAGCTCACAGTAATTCAAACATTACCTGGCAGCCTAAGATTTCAATTACATGGCATTTCCCTTTGTCAGGGGAACATTTGTGTATTTAATTTTCCATCGCAGCATATTTACCTCATACAGTAGTCAGTCAGTCTCTGAGTCTTTTGTCTGGCTGGGTTATGCGATGATGCTTTATAAACTTTTGAAAACATTGAGCAGTGCTATATATAATAATAAAGACATTATTGTAATTCAGTCCGGAAGGCAGGACCGCTCCCCTCTGCGGCAGTCCTTCATCTTCCTCTCACATGGGTGCTGAATAAAGACGAGGGAGTGGTGCTCCGACTAAACGGGCCACAGTGATCCATCATCTCATTACACTTGACTTTAACAATACCAGGCTGACATACTAAGTATTAATAAACACATTACTGCACTGCTGTCCCAATGATCTACAATAGCCAGTAATCTCAGTGCAACACACTCAATCAGGGTGAGATCAGCTCTGCTGAGACAAAACCAATAATAAGAGGTCAGTCTGGGGTCAGTCGGCCTCAGGATGTGTCTGCTTTCTGGAACTATTTTTGTGATGTAGAAATTAGTTTATAGTTGATAATCCATGTTGGGACTCACACACAGGGATGTTTGTTCTGACTCGCTGCGGATGGGTTTTGTCTGGACTGAAACAGATCAGACATGGGTCATGTGTAGGTTAAAAATTTCTTCAGTTCATTCCTTCAGTTTGAAAATCTGTGTTATTTTTGTCTCAGTATGACTTGTATTAATCTGTTTTCCTCTTGTGGTGGCTGCATGTTTTACTGTTCAACATGTGGAGGTCGACAAAAATCAATGCCCCGAGCCATTTGAATACCCAAGATTTTATTGTTGACTGCAGAAGAACATTACATTTCATGAGCAACTCAAACCCAGAAAACAAAAACGAAGTTGAAACGCGTGCTGTGGAAAAGTTCATGTGTATGCAGTCATTTCAAATTAACGTTTTAAAAAAAACTTTGTGCTTCACAGAACGACTCTGCAACCTCAGGATCCTTAGTTAACACATTTCTAAAATGGCCTTGGCTTGCAACCAACTCATCATGCAGTGATGGAACACTGCCAAGTAAAGCTTCGCTGTGATTGATTATCTATTGCATGAAATCAGTGGAAACCCATATCTGCCTGGAAAGCAGGAAATGAGTTCACACCGCAAGGGCTTGTGGTATGTTTTGGAAAATGGTGGCAACCACTGTGTAGCATTTATTAATCTATAGCATGTAAACCCATGGTCACCTCACTCTGTTTCATTATGTGCAGTACCATTTTGGGGGGCCTTTACTTTCCTATCATTTAGCAACTTTTGGCAACTGTTTTAGCTGGCTCTAGATAGGGCCTTTTGCATTTTTCGCAAGTTTCGGGCCACCATAGTTTCCCATTTAATGCTTGGAAGGCTGAGGTGAGCCATTTTCAACTTCATCGCTACATGCTATTAAATCCTGCACACTGGACCTTTAACCCTTTACAAAGAACAAGGACAGATCAGGATAAATATGTTGCAATAGGCTACTGTCTACATTTCTGTACATACTTTAGGCCCAGTTTCCTACAGTTACTCATATCAGCTCTGCTCAGTGGGGTGTGTTGGTGATGATTTGAACGGCTGCTGTCTTCTTCTGCCATTTTACCCTCAGTCCTGCACTGAAGCTTATCTCGGGCCGACACTGGAGCCCAAAATGATGAAAAACAGACATTTTTCAGCTTGGGGGTTCATTGGTTAAAAGCAGACATATTGGCATCTCAAACATTTTCCACCGTGTGTCTGCCTTTCTGCTGTTATCTTAAATCCTGTTTCAGAAATCATTTTCATATTATACAGCCATACAAGGACATGAATGAATGCTTGGATTGTTTTTATCCGAGGAAAAATCTTCAAAATTTAAGAAAAAAACAACAACACACGCTTTCATAAACTGACTCATGGCAAAACATTAACATAAAAAAACATACACAGCACAAGTTCAGACACTGGTTGATAAAATCAGAGTGTACATTCAGTTGAAGATTCTGAATAGTAATTGTAGAAAGTTTTATTTATAAGCAACAGGAAAAGGAAAATTACAGTGTTATCAAGCTCACTTTAAAATATCCCCCAAGACATTAGACACACACATACAAGGAAATTACCATGACATCACCAAGCTGAAGTAGTGAACTGCAAGAAAAATGTGTTGTGTGTGTGTGTGTGTGTGTGTGTGTGTGTGTGTGTGGGGGGGGGGGGGGGGGGGCACTGGTTGCTTGACCCACAGCGTATATGTGAATACATGAATATGAAAGCCAAACGATGCTTTTCAACTCTGACCTCCATGATTACTTCTGCTGTCGATCAAGATTCAAGTTTCTCTCTTCCGTTTGTCACACACAGATGTTGGCTAATACCAGAAACAGACTTTTCAGGGTCAGTAAATTGAAAGCAGAAATATTGACTCATCTAATCTTGCTTACTTTAATCTGTGTTGACAGCGCTCCTCTTTGCTTTTCAAATATGTTCACTCACTGCAAACCACACAGAGAGCGGGTCATTCAGGACAGTCAGAGGAAAGTGCTCAGCATTTGCGTAACTGTCTTTCTTTGGGTGACTCGATACACCAAAACTAACACTGGTGATCCTGGATGATAACCAGTATCATGAAGCTGGTTATCACCTAGATCTGTCAACACCGAGGTTTACAGCTACAAGTGGAAGAATGAATGAAGTATTGAGATGAGATAAAACGCTCAGGTGATAGTACTGATAAGAAAACTCAGCTGGAAGTCATCACTTCATTTCAATGTGAAAAGGTGCGTTGTGTGTGGAAAAAATGTGTGTGTTCGAGGGAGAGACTCAGAGAAAGTATTGGTGTCATTTACCCTGCAGGTGATCGTACAAATCCTGACCCTGATCCTGACCCTGACCCTGAACCCGACCTCTGCAGGGCCTCTAGGCATGCTCACTGACTCTGGATCATGTTTCTGGGTGTTGTATTTCATGGGTGTGTATTACAACAGCAAGTCATGTTAAGTAGTGGAATGTAACTATATATATTTACTGAAGTTAAGGTTAAGGTACTTACTTCTACTTTTACTCGTCTACATTACAGAGTTAGTGTTATGTATGTAATGTTTTGTTAATACATATAAAAACCAACACCCTATTTCCTTTCCTAAACACTTTTCCTTGCCCTCAATGAAAGAATAGGTGTGAAGGAGAATTCATGATTATTAACATTTTAAAGCTTTGGAACATGTCACAAGCCTGAAATAGGTTCTCTGCAGGTTATTTCTACATTTATTCAGGTTTGTCGTGGTGAAACTACAAATGGTGCATTGCTTTAAATGTTCTGCAAAGCACTTTCTTTGGTAAATGGTGGTTCAGACCAGCTAAACCGAGACAAAGTCAAGACCAGAGTGTATCAAGGCCGAGAAAAGACCAAGACTTTGAGGGGTTGAGGCAGAGTCAAGACCAAGACCAGACAGTATATAGCATACTTAGGTAGCTAACATGTGGCTAATATTTACCATATCTCTTTGGGTGAGACACACGCCTCGCAGCCTTCTCAGTAAGCGTATTGCAGGATTTACAGACTGCTGTGTGTTTTCTTTTGGACACTGTTTTGCAGATATCCTATAGGAAGTCAAATTTTAGGTTTTGGCTGACAATCACTTTCTAGGAGTGCGTGTGAAGGAGGGCAGGGACGTCTAACAGCCGTTAACAGTGACAAAAATTTAAAATTAGAAAGGAGTAAGTTATTGGTGTCATTTGAAGCAGGAAGGTTTGCCATAAACATATTCATTTCTTTTTTAATGACATGCTTCATAAAATACTGTTAGTTAAATTTAACTGCAGCTGTTGGCTCGTGGTCTTGTGGTTAAACCTTGGCTTGACCTCTCCTGCCCCCTTTTTTTTGTGCTACGCAACTGTTTGCTGTAAAACTACAGACTGTAGAACAACTTTTTAAAGTGTAAAAGTATTTTTAGTTAATTATGAAACTGTGGCAGGACAAACTAGAAAATATTAAGTGAATGATATCCCCACAGCTATGGTCTGGACTGCTCTGGAAATAAAGTTCAGAGTCCTCTTTGACCAAGGCCGAGACAACACTGAGTAAAGATGCAGTCGATTCCGAGACGAGACAGAGAACTTCAAAAAGTGTCCTCAAGACTGTTCTCAAGACCAAGACAGGGACAAGAAGCAATGAGGCAGCTTTCCTGAGAATTTAAATTTTGCAGCCTGTTCTTTTTTTAATGTTTTTTTTTTTATTATTCGTAGCATGTTTCATTGGAATTGTTTTAGATTTTCGTTTGTGTTTTTAAGTTGGCGTTGTTCCTGAAAGCTGTAGCGTGTTTTATTCCTGATGGAAATGTTTTGGGTCATTGTTGCGTGTTGGCCACTGTCACACCACCTCTGTCATATTCAGTTAAATACTCAGATTAAAGACCAACGTGGTGTCATATGGAAAAAACAACTTTGCTATAAATCATTTTCATGAATATATGACTTTAATCTGACCAACCAGAGATCTTTAGAAATGTTCTGACTCACAGAAAAGTAATGTTGGTTTTAATAAAGTTTCCATCCTTTCACCCAACACTGTAGGTCACTGTAGATCATGCTAACTGCTACAGTAAAAATGCATGGATGATGTTTTAACAGCAGGAAGGCCGAGGTCAGGTCAGTTTAAACTAATTTCACATTTGTGTTGCTGCAGCCAAACTACAGATGTTTGCAGAAACCTGAAGAATCTCGGTGAGGATGGAGTGCAATGTGCGTGGCTACAGTGTCCATCTGTGTGTCTGCTTTTACTTAACTTCTGATCATTTATATTCATAAAAGAAAATAATCATATTCAGAGACATGAGCATTTTATACAACGTCTGTAATCGAAAATTCTGCAACTCTTAACAAAAATATGTGTTTGTGCTGTCAGTTGGCAAGGTTCATGGTGGAACAGAACATCATCCACTGGCTCATGTGGAACAATAGTTAACAAATGAGTGCAGCAGGGATCTAATTATGAACAGGCACCCTCAGTGACATGTAACATCCGTGTGAATTAGTGTGTAATAAGTCATTAGATACATATAATAAGATATCTCATCTATGCCTCAGGTCTGTTCTGTAATAGACATAAAAAGTCATGTCAGAAATGTCACAAACGGCGATTCATTGAGTGTGTTATCCTTTAGCTGCCCTCTGCTTAAAGCAGACGCCTGTGGACAGATCAGTGTGAAATACTGATGTCATTGTTTCTTCTGTAAGCTCCTTCAAATCCGTATGTACAGAGTGTGATATTTTCACAGGACAGTGGGTCAGGAGTCACATGATGTACAACGTGTGCATCCTCTAAAGACCTGCTTAATGTTGATCTGGAATACATCATTCTGTTTCTCTTTTGTCCCGCTTGTCTTTCTTTACACATATCCATTACTCAAGTTTACTGAAGTTTGAAGCAAAATGGTTTCAAAATATAGTGTACAGTATGTGCACGTCAAACAAAAGTTCCCCTGAGTCACGTGTTACATCCTGTTTATCTAGAAACCAACCATTTTGCACAGTTGAGAGCTAATATTCAGGTTTGTGTGTGAAATGGGAAATGAGTCCCATTTCATTTTCTTTTGTCTTGTTCATACAGTATTATAACAGTTTAAGAGAGTTAATGTTCCATGAAACATCTCTGATTTATTTCAAAACTTGGAATGGACTATTGATTTTGATGTGTCCCAGTTTGCCAAATTTGCCTGAAAAGAATGCAAGACGGATTTAATTTGCAACCCCGTTTCTCAAGAAGTATTGTTAATACAAACAAAACATGATGATGTGCAAAGCATTGAACAAAGACAGGTGCTGAGAAATGTTATTGTTGTAATATGCTCCTTTTGAATTTGATGCCAGCAACACATGGTGGAACATCTCACAAATAACGAGGGTCACAGGTTAGACCGTCTTTCTGAAGTGAAGATGGAGAGGGTTTCACCACTCTGTGAAAGATTTGCAACATAAGAATAATGTTTCTCAACGCAATATTGCAAAGAATCTGTGGATTTCATTGTCTACAGTTCATAATGTCATTAAAAGATTCAGAGAATCAGAAGTCAAACCACATTGACCCTTAAACATGACCCTGTCCCAACTTTTTTCAAACATGTTGCTGGCATCAAATAAGTTATCATAAGTTGTATTTTTAATTAAATGTGGAGTTTCAGTGTATTGCACATCACAGCGTGCCAACTTTTTTGAAAATGGGGTTATAGTTAGCTTTTTTGTACTTATTTTACATTGTTAGAGTAAATGCTTTAGTCAGTGATTTATGAGTTTTCTTGTACTAATGATATCCAGAAAATTGGACTGTAAAACATGCTTTAGTTGTTTCTCTATGTTCACTTGCACTTACTGGAAGTAATTGCAGATGAACTTTAATACGACAGAAAATGCTCTTGAGCAGCTACTTTCTTAGAAATACAAGCTAGTGTATCCGCTCACATTGTTTTAATAAAGAATAAAGACATTAGACACACTTTTCTACAAAGAGCTGGTGAACTTTCAGGAGTTGTGCATCCTTTTGCCTGCAGCTCTTGAGCTTAGTGTGGCTGTTACATCTTGTTCTGTTGAAGAAACGCAGTGAAATGATTGCAACTTTAAACATTTTTTCTCAAATACAACTGCAATTTGGGTTAAATCTCTGTCAGTGAACTCAGACATCTACTGCTCTAGCTGTTCCACCAGCTGTGTATCCATAGACAATCCCATCTTCTTCATTTCTGGGGGCATTTAATGCCTTTATTGATGTTTGATGGTAAAAACAGATGACAGAAAAACAAGAGGAGAGGCATGGGGTACGTCACGTAACACAGCAGATTTGAACCAGGGACATTTTGGTTCATGGTTGCCATCTTTAAATTCCTACAACACCGGGGCAGCCCAAGCTTTGCCATTTTTAAATTTAACATTTCCCTTTCCCGTTTTCTTCTCGTCCTCCCTTCATTCCTTCCTCCGATTCTGTAGTTTCCCATTAAATCAGCTCAGCTCTGTCACAGAAACTCCTGTTTTCCTCTCTTTCTCTTTCTGTAATTTCCTCCTCTTTCTCCTTGTTTTCCCAGGGGGTGACCCTTCCTCCTCTTCCACATCCCTGATTCAGAACAAGAAGGGCTGTAACCCCAGACACACACACACACACACACACACACACACACACACACACACACACACATACACACACACAAAGTAACCTCAGCGTCTCAGGATCAATTACTGAATTAGCATCCCAGACTGGAGTGCCAGGAACAGAATGGGAGAGAGAACAACAGAGAGTTTTTTTTTAGTTTTTTTTATCATTCTCTCTTTCCCTTCCATTATTGTTTCCCTCTAGACTTCCCTCTCCGTCATCTTTCTGACACTACAGCCTGCCCTCACTTGTGTTGTCTCACAGCGAAATCATAACAAAATTCACAATTTCAGAGGATCCAAATTCATGTTCATCCATCTTCTGCTGTGTTTCTGCTCTGAACTGTACTTGTAGTAAAATCCAGGAAATACCACACCATAAATAGACAAAAGTCCTTCCCTATTCAGCACTGATTAGATTCACACACAAATACACACACACACACACACACACACACACACACACACACTGTCTGGCCTGTAACAAGAGCCATGTGATTTTTTGACAGTAACATGATCCTATTCCTTTTTAATCTAATGTATAGTATCATGCCCCTATAGAAGCTACCCTCTGGTTATTTTCACTGTGTGCGTAGAGAATGGGAAACGAGGTGGACAGACAGGTTTTATTGCTACTGTAAATGCTCCATATTATTGTATACGTCAAGCACCACACTTATCTCTGAGTTATAATGGGTTATAATGAGATTACAACCGACAACCTGCTAATCACAACACAGTGGTTCTCAAAATGGGGTCCAGGAACTTGATGAGGAGCCCAGGGGGCCTAGAAGAGCTAAGTCAATGCTCTACCACCAGGGGCTCCAATGTTTGAAGTATCTGTATTACCTCATGTACATTTGGCTACATCATGCTTCTTGGGCAGATCGGTTATTATGTGATATCAAACAAGACTAAGAGACTACAGTTAGCAGCTCTATGAAGCTGTGCTGCTATGAGCTAAATGCTAAAATCTGAATGCTAACATGCATGACAATGCACAATTTTACTCTAACATGCTGATGTTTAATGTGTTTACCACCTTAGTTTAGTGTGTTTGCATGCTAACATTTGATAATTAGAACAAAACACACAAGGTGCAGCTGAGGCTGATGGGAAAATAAATAGTTTGCAGGATGAAACAAGATATTGGAGAAGTTTACATTTTGACAACAAGTATATGCAACCAAAAAGCCTAAAGGAAGATTTACAAACTCATAAAATGGTGGAGATTCACCAGATCTCATTTGAACACTTTTCGGCCGAAGTGTCTCTACCACCATCATCAAAACACCAAATGAGGGAGTATCTTTTGAAGGAATGGTGTTCATTCCTCGGGTATGGTTCAGAGAATAATAGAATCAATGCCAAGGTGCAATGAAGCTGTTCTGGCAGTATGTGATGGTCCAACACTACTAAGGCACTTTTGGGATGCAGTCAGGATGAGAGTCAGCACCTCGAAGTCTGAGGCCATGGTCCTCTGCTGGAAAATGGTGGAATGCTCCCTCTGGGTTGGGAGTGGGTTGCTGCCCCAATGAAGGAGTTCAAGTATATCTGGGTGTTGTTCACAAGTGATGGGAAAATGGAGCATGAGATGGACCGGTGGGTTGGTGTGGTTGTTTCCAACCCTCACCGTGGTCATTGCTTTGGGTAGTGACCGAAAGAATGAGATTGTGGATACAAGTGGCCAAAATGAGCTTCCTCTGCATGGTGGCTGGGTTCAGCCTCAGAGATAGGGCAAGGAGCTTGGACATCTGGAGGGAGCTCGGAGAAGAGCCACTGCTCCTTTGCTTCGAAAGGAGCCAGTTGAGGTGGTTCAGGCATCTGATTAGGATGCCTTCTGGACACCTTTGGAGGTGTTCCGGGCATGTCCAACTGTTAGGAGATGCTGAAGAGACTATACAACTCATCTGGCCTGAGAACACCTCAGGATGCCCCAGGAGGAGCTGGAATGCTTTGCTGGAACACCATGGTAAACCTATACCACTACAACCCGACCTCGGATAAGTGGAAGGAAATGGATGGATCACACTTTGTTCATTTTTCCTTTAATTTGCCCCCCATCTGTACATACTCATCGAGGCCACACACTCATTGACAAATCTCTCTGTTCCGGGCATCAAGATTTGAGTATTGCAACAAATTTTAATGATTGGTTTTTGATCTCTCTTGTAAAGTAAAACTGTGTTTATTTGCATTGAATTTTGCATTTGAATCACATTTTCTTGACTTAAATCTGTTGTCAGGAGTTGGATGTAGGATTTTAGACAGCAGTGGATTCAGTCTTCAAGCACACATACACACACACACACACACACACACACACACACACACACACTCCCTGTCCTGAGTAAGAGTGGTATGCTAAAAGCAGTTGGCGAGGCAGCGAAGATGCCAAGTTTTGACAAGTCTCTCTCCGTCCCACACACGCTCTTTTCTGCCTCACTCTTTCACTCTTGCCATCCTTCTCTCCCTCTGTCATCCCCTCCTCTACTTTCAGAAGTTGCTCTCCTCCCATCTCCTCTTGTCCCAGACATGTCGGCAGCATTTCTTTTCCCCTGGGAGGACAGACACACAACATGAATTATTTCCACAGTCCTGTCCTGTATGAAGAGGCAGATGAAAAGATTCAGGACAGCAGAGGCACTCTTATCTCACATTTTGAAAAGTTTCCTTTTTTTTTGGAGCTCGAGGAATTGAAGAACAAATCCATTTTCCGTCACCTTTTTTCCACAATATCACATCAGATTGTGGTATTCAACACAGTTAGCCATAGATGGTTGTAGACACACCCTTAAGGCATCAGTATGCTTTCACTGAGATGCTTGTCAAATGGTTGGACAGGGTCTAACCACAACACCTTTCTGACCTGGGAATTAAATATAAACTGGCAATCCAACAAGCACGCCCACTTCCTGCAGTGTTTTCCAGGTGTGGGGAGTTGTGAAAGAAGGCTGGGTTCAGACTTCTTTCTGTATATATCACTTTTTATATCACATATGTCACTTTTCCTACAAACAAGTGGAACACTATGAAACAACATTGTCTTGGTTAAAGATCTTTTCTGAACCTTAAACCTACAATAACTGATTTTTGACCATCTGAGGGCACCAGAAACAACCAACAACAGAACACTGACATCACCTTAAAAAAACTTGTTATGCTTTTTATACATCCAGCAGAGTAACATTACATTCAATGCTGCCTCATCAACTTTCTTGCCAGATTTGGCGAATTTTCCCCTTCACCACCTTTAGCTAGCGTGGAAGTGCCAAAAACTGCAGTTCCTCAAACAGCTGTTTGATTCTGGCGACAGAATCAATAAGCTCAACGTCTTTGCCCAGTTTTGGATTAGCCCGGAGTCGGAGGAGGCAGGACTGCAAAGATGGCGGCTGCCAGAGCCACCACACTGGCACTTTAGAAACCTGTCATGGAGATGTCGTGGAGACTACATCCTATATCCAGTCTATAGAAGAGACACTTCAGTTCCATGCCTATACAATAGAATTTTATATCAGAAGTTGATTTAAATGCATATTGATGAGAAGATACCAGCTTTAATGGTAATTATAACCAATGATTAAGATTTGGGTTAGTTAGTAACATTTCTGTGATGACATCACAAATGTACAATTTAGTGTGATGTGATCTCATGTTGTTTTGGTCTACCAACTCCTGAGGGAAATACACTATATGGGCAAAAGTCAGTGACATTGAATTTAGAATGGGTCGTAAAAAGAGCACAGCGACTTTAAACGTGGCGCTGTGCGCTAGAAATTTTCTGCTCTGTTCGGTCAACTGTAAGTTCTATTTTTTGTGTGGAAGTGCCTCTGAGCAACAGATAGGAACTAGCAGTAACAGGGGACCTCAATGATTTAGAAGTTACCCCCCTACACACACATACACACATCTGTGTTCCATGCGTCGCATGCACACAGGATTAGCGAAGGCTGTATTTTACTCAAATTTACTGACATCCTCCAGTCGGTATGTTAATGAAGCTACCTGCTGTGCCACATGCGTAAATGTAGACATAACTCAATTTAAAGACACAGCCAGTGGTGGACAGCAAGCAGGACAACAGAACAACATCACTGTAAGAGTCGTGCGTTAATCAAACATGTTTCAGACCTGCCTGAGTAACAGTACTGAAGCCATGCAAACTGTGTCGTTCTGGACCAATCTCTGCTGAAAGGTGGAGAAAAGCCTGAAACAGTGGACACGGCTGCAGAACCCACACCAGTCACCATAAAGATTCATGACCTGTATGTGAGTGGCTGGAATATTCATTTGCAGATCTCGATTAAATCAAATCCAACCCATTTCTTGCTTCTCCAATTTCCACATTTTTTAAGTAATGTGTAATGCTCACATGCAAATTCTTTGATTGAGAAGAATCTGAGCTCAGCCCCTGATGGTTAACAGTACAACCAACGCCCCAAGTGATCAAATGCCTTAAATTTGCCTATTATCTGTTTCATCACTCACTACAGTGTTACAAACTGCCTCTGGAAGCAACATGAGCACACAAGCTCTGCGTCCGGAGCTCCATGAAACGGGTTTCAATGGCCAAGCAGTTGCACGCAAGCCTCACATCACCATGGGCAATACCCGAACATCGGCAGCAGCAGCATAAAGCGTGTCGCAACTGACTCTGGAGCAGTGGAAATGTGTTTGAAGTGATGAAGCACACTTCATGATCTGGCAGCCTGATGGATGAATCTGGGTTCAGTGATTCAACCACACCCAGATTCTTCCATCAGACTGCCAAATAGTGATGGACAAATCTGGAGAACGTAACCTACTGGAATGCATAGTGCCTTCTGTAAAGTTTGGTAGAAGAGTTACTCTGGGACTGTTATTCAGGGTTTAGGCTCGGCCCTTTACTTCAAGGGAAGGGCCTTCTTAATGCTACAGGATTCAAAGACATTTAAACCAATTTTGTGCTTTCAACATAGCGGTAGAAGTTTGGGGAAGGCCATTCGCTGTTCTAGCATGACTGTGTCAAACAATGCTTAAAAGAGCGGTGATAGTGAACCAAAACAGTAAAGTAGTAGGCACTAAAACTAAAACAAAGAGCTTAAAGATTCCAAAACGCTCAGTTGAACTGAAAGGAACTGCAGAGTTGGGTGGTAATTCTCTGCAGGCTCATCTTTGATCCATTGTTTGTATATAAACACTGACTATAGCTGCTTTAACTAAAGTTTAAAAAGCATAAACACATGCCAAGTCTTGCTTATTAATGGCACCTAAGGTGCATACCTAATGTGTACATCTATGTTGTACATATATTTGAATGTTTCACTATACAAACATTACATACTGTGTAGATTGTATGGTCTAATTATGGTCTTTGTGACCTGAAGTTTCATCTGACAGTACAAAACGCTGAGCATTTAGCATGTGAGCATTAAAAGCTTTCTTTATAAATGTTCACTGAATGTGGTGAATAAAGTCTCAGCATGCTATTTTTTTTTTTTTCTTGGACATGACTGCTGTCATGTGCCACAACAGTTTGGTAAAAGTTCCCTCTCAAGAGCGGAGAGCATGAACGATTTTGGAGGCAGAAGTTGACGAGTCCGCATCTGTGTGTGGGGAGGTGATGAAGGAAGAGGGAGATAATGGAGAGGAAGTGTTGGGGCGGCCAGTGGACAGCAATGTCAAAACTTTGTCTGGTGGGGAAATGATGGATAGAGAGAGAAAAAGAGAGAGTAATTATGGCATCCACTTAGGAGGATGGTTTGGAAGTTTTTTTGCCCTCATTCATCTTTGATTGTCCTCTCCTTCCTTAGTCAATTGTGAACATATGTGTGTGAGAAAGTAGTTACATTTCTCTGTTTCAGGTCTCATGAGTTTTTGGTTTCACTCAAAATTTTTCTTTGATTCCTCACAGTGGGTGATTTTTTTGTTTTTTAATGGAATAAATCTGTTTGTTTTCTCTTGATAAGCCAAGTGCCTCTGCAGGCCGTGTGACGAGAAATGATAGAAGATCTGATTTCAGTTCACCACAAGGAGAAATGTCAGGGATTTCAACGCATGCATTTCATTTGCCGCAAGAAGACAACAGCAGAAAACAGTTGGCTTAATTTCCCAAAAAACAGTATTTGACTTCTAATCCTGTTAAATCTATATATAGTAAAACCCTTTTACTAAAGTGTGTAATGAAGGGAAAGAATGGTTGGTAACACCAACAAAAAATGGTTTGAATAGTCTGCCTACACATTATAGTATTTGTTACATCTCAACAGCTTTTGTTGAGATGTATTGAGGTTTAGCAATTCAACTGTTTGACAAATAAAACTGTTTTCTGATATTACACCATTGTGTTTAAGTTTAGGTCAGGTTTAGTTTTGGTTAGGATATGTCCAAGAATTGTCACATATACTCTGATTTCTCAAAAAAGTTGACAGTTTAGGGTCATGACGTATCCACAGCTTATTCCACGAGTATTTTGTCATGAATTGTTCCAATCTGCTTTTCAGTGAGCTCACTTTTCTTTCAGCTGACCTGTCCAGATCTACTTACAGAACTTAGATTTTCTACTTGTACTTCAAGACTGCACAAGTTACAATGTTTGAATGTTTAACACATTTTGGGTAGTTCGGGATCGAGTGAGCAAGAGTTGAACCCCCAACCTTAGAAAATAGTCGTCTTCTTCTTTGTATGTGTATAACTGTTGGTCCAAAAAGCCTTCGAACTTTGAGCTTGAAGGAATTCATTTCAGAATCTGACAATCGAGTCTTTCTTTTTCTTTTTATCTTCCACCCACTGACGAGGCAAGAACGTTCATGTTCGATTCTGGTCCGTTATTTTTGTTTGTTTGGTTGGTTGCGGAAAGGTTGGGGAAAGGTCATATTTATAGGCAAATAAACTATGATTGAGGTATGGTTGGGGTTAGGCAACTAAAACAGTTAGTACCACTGGGAAAACCATTAAAAAGGCAACATTTTATTCCAGGTCTTTGATGGGACATGAACTTCAGTCTCCTGTATAAAAATGAATCATGCTACATGACCATCCACCACCTTGACCTCCACACCATTATTTTCTTATGTATCTTGTGTCCTTTGACGTAATTATCCAATATGGACAGTTGGCTGGAAAATGAGGAACTTTAACGTGTCATGTGAAGGACAGGAGGTTTCTACTATCCCCCCAGATAGTATCCTTCACCATGTAGATGCCTGAAACAACCAGTTAAAGTCACAAGTTCTTGGAAAAAGATTTTGTGTGTTTAAACTAACAAAGTCATATGATTTTATGTCTGTTTTGTGAAGCACTTTGTAAAATAGATTTTAAAAAGTACTGTACAAATAAACATTATCATTATTACTTTATAAGATGGCACTATCGCTGTGTCTTTGCAGTGGTTAGTGAGAGAATTCTGTGCATGTGCCCACTGCTGACAACCTCAATCAATATTTCCAATGAAAATGGTCTGGGGAAAACTGTGACTCACTTGAATCTAGCCTTTAAAATGTTTAAATCACACACAGCCTACACAAAAACTGCAGAAAACCATATGCATCTGCTTTAATAAGACTCAAATACAGTAGCTTGTTCTGGACCTGTTTACAAGAGAAAATGACAAGCTATCATTTCCCAGGAGAGAAATATTGGTTTAGCGTGTACTTTAACGAGAAGCTATGGGACTGAGAGCTAAAGTTAGTCTTCCTACTGTTGACAAAGTCATCTGGAATCCGCATCAAAATATTAGCGTGACATGAAACTGCTGCCTTAGATTCCACATTTTTAGAGTGCTTTATGACCAATTCAGTCAATGATCACACCACTTCAAATATATTAAACAGAAACAGTCAAATCTGGAGGTTTCCTCAGTTTTATTTTGATGTGGTCACCCTGCTTCACCCCTGCCATTGGTGAGTGAATCAGAAATTTGACATACGGGAAAATGATTAATGTGGCTTCTGGGAATGGCTACAAAATTCTTTCCCATGTAGATGACCAGCATGGGGCCATTCTGTTGTTTCCTAGCTTACCATGCTAATGCCAATGCAGTGTGTGTACAAAAGTGCCAGAGATTTTAAGTATGGAGTGGATGTGTAAAAGAAAGACATCACTTCCAGCAGCCATTATGATGTTTGATAAAAATGAATATGTAACCATTAGTCATTTAGAACTGCTGTTTTCTAGCACCACAATGTTGTAGTAAAATAAAACAACCATGAAGGGACAAATATAGAGCTATGAGGTATTTATGGAGTTCTCAGAGGGCTGTCAAATAGCATTCTGGGAAACATAGGAAATCAGAGTTGGAAGCAGAAGTAGACAAGGGAGAGCAAAGGAAGCGGGGAAAAGAATGTGGATGACGGTTCAACATTTTTGGCATTTATTCACAATGCTCCAGTAGCTGCTTAGCTTAGCTTAGCTTAGCTTAGTTTAACACAAAAGAATGAAGACATAGGGACACAGTTAGCTTAGCTTAATAATAAGTTGGCCTGCATATTATGTCTTGTTTGTTTCATCCATACAAAAAAATATATGTAAAGACGCATGTTCTGCTGTTACAGTGGGTCATGTGCCGGACTATTTCTTGCCAACTGACTTGAGCGTTTTAGTACAGGTTAAACAAATGAGATATAATGTGTTAAGCTTTAGAGGTGCTGGTGGGCAGATTTAGTTCTCTTTGGACAGAGACAGATTTGCTGTTTTCCCCCGTTACCAGTCTTAGCATAGCATAGCTTCATATTTACCAGACAAATGTGAGAATGCTATCAATCTTCTCAAGTGTATTTTGCAAAATTTCCCTTTGAGTTAGGACTCTTAACTGGAAAAAATGCAGCCAAATTTAGAAATGTATAAGTTATGACAAATGAGTAATAGGATGTCTGTCTTTATTTAGTTAGATAGTGGGAAAGTAGAGAGGGACAAACTACTGCAGTCACAGCAGAGAAGTCACAAAGTGGAATTAAGTCTCCAGGAGGAGAACATGTGGCCCTGACCCACTGCTGTATGTCTGGGAACAAATGCATGCAAGAACCAGGAGTGTATACAGATGGTTTAAACTAAAGACAGAACAGATACTTTCTGATCAAAGATGGCAGTCTCAAAACCAAGATCCCCTGTTTCAGGAAGCACCCATGCTTCTTAAGTCTTTGAATTGTCTCCTGAACAGTCTCTGACCTTTTGGAACAGATAACTTCCCAGGAAGGATGACAGAGTATCATTATACAAACAGACCGCTTTAACACTCCACTCTGAGCTCTATAAAGTCCTCTAAATCCAACACATACAGTATTAATAGAAATACGGGTCTTGTCATGATACAAAATCTAGTGACGTCAAGGATCCTCAAACTGCATGCTAACCGCATCAAAGCACCTCTCAGGAGTTCTTGTGAAGCTCTTGTGCGGTGTCAGAGATAGTTTGGGTTTCAATTGCTGATACCAAATGTTTCATTGTTCTGTGACATCTTGGCAATGAAAGAGGCCTAAGATTTAGTTTTCTGGAGCCTCTAGTCTGTCCATTTCCTGTTATGTAATCAGGTTTTTAATAGTGAACCTCTTTCATGCACATATATAGAGCAAAGCCCTGTGCATAACTAAATCAGGATCAAACATGTCTGCTGACAGAGGTGACCTAAGGTTCATTAAAATTGCTGAATGTTGTCTTCTTTATAGTTCAGCCTCTAAATTCAGCCAGACTATTCAGCTAAATATGCTCCACAGCAGCAGAATTTAAAGTCCCCATGACCTCAAAATTCATGTGTTTTGATCATGTGTTTTATAAAAGATTTATTAGGTATTTCCTAATTGTATTGTAGAAAACGTCTAATGAAACGTTTTTTGCTTATGACACTGCCAAACAGTATTTTCTGAGAGCTGCCACATGTTTACGTGGCCAGGCCTCACTGAACACTGCACAAAAGCACTTTATTCATTAACTTACCTTTATGATGAAAATAGACCATATTTTATAGGCAATATATTTGCTGTTTCCCTCTGATGTCCTGTCCTTGCAATAAATGGATCAAAAGCATGCTGAAATAACTACATCATGATGGTGATGGTTCGTCTGCAACACGACAAGCAGCAGCTCTGGCGCTAACGCGAAATTTGCATATTCTGATTACCCATTTCGCTTCAGTCATGTTAGCTGGTGCAATGGATGTACACTTGCATCAATTTGCGCAAAGCATTTCATTTATTTTCTGTGTGAGCACACCCTTATCCTAAATACTTGCTAAAGTAGCAAACCGTCATTTAACTGCCAACTACGACAAAGCCGCGAGCTCAGTAACCAGACTGACTACAGCCTCCAAGATCAACATGGAATAATGGAACAGTACCAAGGTGATTTACAGACTACCCTGATGAAAAGACTGCTAAGTAGCGAGCCACTAACTGTTATGAGCTAAGTCACCTGTGCAGCTAACCGACCTAATTCTGCCAGAGATGTCAGGAGCCAGACCTAGCCAGAAAATCACCTCGGTATGATGCTGTAATCTCTGTCAAACTGACCACCACTGGTTTCAGAGGTTGTATTCAGTCCAAAATACCACTCTGCATTTCCATTTTGATTATATTTTAATCAGCTGCTAATTATTATTTTGTACACTTCAATGAAACAGGGTTTTTTTTTTTATTACATAGTTGATGTATTAGCTGTCCAAGTAGTGTAAATGCTTGCAATGAAGTAATGATAAACCTATATTAAAAAAACTCAGGGTTACATGGTATTAATGAAATTAACAACAGTATCATACATAAAAGCTGAATGGAGCCATATGGAAACAGTAGCCAAGTGTACGTTTAAGCTATTACAATAAGACTCTGTTTTCAACCATTACTGAATCTTGTGACGAGCATCCCGGTTTGACCGTAGGTGCCAAAACAGGCTCGGAATTACATAACAGCTGCAGTAAAAGTGTATTCCCAGAAGCAGAGTGTTTATGGATATCACAGGGAGCCTTTAAATCTCAGTGTTATCTGCTCTGTTGTATTTTCTGTGTTCCAGCCTCCTTCTGTCTCTTTCTGCTGAGTGCTACAGGTTCTCATACCCTAAAAAAAAAACTCCCTACTGCTCAGAGGCTGAGCAGCTGTCTAAGATCGCACATAACACATAAACACAAAATTGTTTTTAATGCTGTCTTCACACCACATGAGACGACTGAAATCATTGTGGTGCCTGTGGTTTGGTTGACATTAATGGAGCAAGTGTTATGGAATCACAATCATTTCCTAAGTCATCGTCAGATACCATCTGATTCCAGTTATTTACACAAACAAACAGCAGTAGACACACCAAAAATAATTTGGCGACAGATTGTTCTGTCTGTCTGACTGTCTGGATGTTGTCATTTCTGATGCTCCTGAAGCTATGATTTTATTAAGATGATTTTATATAAGATAACATTTTGCCTTCATTACACTGTGTAGAGAGAGACAGAATCAAACTGCTGGTATCTAACAAACATTGCAGGTATGTGACATTCAGACCACCGAGTGTATGAATTTAGTGGCCTGAATATATGAATTTTAGTATTTATATATTTTAATTGATAAACATGGTTAGGCGACAAGACAATATATATCAGGAAACATTGTGAACGTGTGTCAGCTGTCAGAGATTTCACCGTACGCGTGGATGGATAAAAGCAGATTGGGTTGCGCATTGCATGATCTCATCAGTAGAGGTAAGTTAGTAAATGTTGGAATTGATATGCATCTATCTGATATTTGCATAATGTTCTTTGGTAACATACAGTATGTTTACACAGCTAACAGCCATGTTTAGCATTCCAAGTTAGTTGTAGGTTAGTTAGCTTGTACATTTGCTAGTTATGTTAATGCAGCAATATGTAACACTGACAGCTAGTGGTTAAAAATGGTACAGCAGTCCAAATTCAGTATTTTGAATTTGACTCGAAGCTCATGTAGGTTGCCAGATTGAAGACACTGAACCTTCATGAGCGCAATACAGTACAACCAGGTGGCAAGATGGTTTATTTCAGCTTTATTTCACCGAGCTTCTCTGGATTGCAGTCTGGGCTGCAAAATAGAGGTTTCATTTGGTTTGTTTCTGTTTATCTGAGAGAGAAATAGAGGACTGAGGTGAGGGAGTGCCAGTAGTCAGAAAAGTGGTGAAATTAAACGTTACTTTCTGGTTGTTTCACACCGGTTACGTTCAGCGCAAATAAACACCCCTCTAGAATTTCAGGAAATCTTAGGAAGTCAAACTCACATGTCTGTGAAAGGTAGCAGTGCTACAGGCTTCATAGTTCTTTCTGGAGCCATACGGACACAGTTATGTCTATCAATATTATAAAACATCTCCAAATGTTTCCGCTGGGCTTCGCTCCAATCTGTAAACCAGGACAGTAGAAGGTGATGTGATACATGTGGTTTGAGACCGTTCATGTGGTTAACAGCAAGACTGGACCAGATGTCCAGATGACCAGAAACACAGCACAGCCTCTCGGTGAAAATGGCTGTCTTACCTCCCGTCTCATTATGAATTCCTGGCACTGCAATCCATTGTGTTAAGGGGGAAAAACAGACTATTTCTCAGTTTCTCTGTAGCTCTCCGTGCAGTAACATGGAGCCACAAGCCCATATGTGCACACTTTATGTTCACGTTCATGTTTTTGAAGAGGTACTGATCTTGGTTAGCCACCTCACCTTTAAACACAAGTCCATTGTTTTGGCTATCTGGTTCAGGACAGGGTCATGGAATTGGGATTGACATATTAAAAATATCTGAAAGGAAGTTTGCAGACGTCGCAGTTTTGGTCCGTTCTCCACGTGTTTTCATATCCTACCATGTTTTGCCTGCCAGACTTTAACTTGCTTAGATTTGGTCGTTTTTAATCACAAACATTGTCTAGAACTGCAGCGATCAGCCACGGCGCAGCTGGAATGCGTCGCACCCATGCCTGGTGGAATTGAGCCATTAGATAGAGACAGGTCTCAAACAAAGTTAATTTTCTCCTGGTTTGTCTGGCGGAAAAATTACATTTTATTGTAAGAATGTTCGGAAGATATGTGGCTTGTAGAAAATGAGTCCAATATTGTCTTAGGTGACTATGGGGCAAAATAATCGCTCATAATCTGTCCTCACGTTCACTCACTATTGGAGTCTATAGACTCAGGACATCCGGCTTTAAAGAGGGCCTTAGTAGGCCCCTAAAGGAGTGTGGCATTAGTGAAACTCGTGACACAGAATTATGGTAAAAATATTAGCTGATATTACTGCCTGGTTGTTTTATCCATAAATTTATTTAATTGATTTTCCAGAAAATGTACTGTGTCAATATATATATATTAATTCTGCAATGTAAAATAACAAGCAGATAATTTTATCTAAATCTTCCACTTTAAACTCAAAGGATTTCTTCCCAGACTGTCCACATGAGAAATCTGGTGTTATGGGAACAGTCTGACATTTTGTGAGATATGCTTGTGTGACCTCTTTCCCTACATGACTGATATTAATTTACTCTGTGTGCATTTCTATTGGACGCTAGGTCCATCCTCTAACTGTAACTGGGTTTGGCAGCAAACTGGTGTTTCTTTAACAAGCTTAATAATTTCCTTGTGTCTGGGACACAACTCTTTATTCATTTATCACTGAGAGCAGATGAACTGTTGGAAGATTTGCCACGAGAGACGCTAAACAGGCCTGCAGGATGAAGACCCCACGGCCACCTGAAACACATCACAAGTTCATCAGCTGAATGATGTTTAAGCCACGGTGGTGACAGAGACGTCTAAGACATAATGATCTAGATCATTTACATCAACAGAAAAATAACCAGTGACAAGAAGAAAGAATGACATGATAAGAGAATATCTTACTGTCTTTTATCACCTGTCAAATCTCACGTTTTACCCACAAGGCTTACATTTTAGTATCTTTGCCAATATCTTTGAGCCATGAAATTAAAATTTCATGGACTGTCACGCTATTAAAGGGGGAAAAAAGTCTACGTTGTAATCCTTCTTCAGCAATATAATGCTGACCTGCTTTTTAGTCTCAATACCATTTTAACAAATTCACGCAACACAAATGCCAAAAAATACAATGAGTAGTAATATTTCATGTTTTTGAAGAGGCCAGACACAGACGATGCTTTTGTCATTGAATGAAACAGTCCAGGCAGAGGACGACTGGTGGGACTGTTGTCGTGATGATACGCACGATGCTCACAGACTAATCCACCAGGAAGTAGAGATGAGTATTAATCACTGCTCCTCTGACTGCACGTACACAAACCAAATACAGACACACACACACGCGTTTCTCATCATATTCGTACATTCTGCTTTATGTATAGATGTTAACCCATTAATTATAAATTGGGAAAAAAGTTTCATACTGCACTTTAACTTCAACAATTTCCAGAGTAAATCCATTTTTAAATGCTTCCCTGCCTTTCAGCTTTACTTTAACCTTAGTTTGTCATATGAAAATCAACATCAAATGTACAGTCTTAAATATCTAGGTTACTGTATTTCTGTGTCAGTGTTGCAAAGTAAATGAATTTATTAATGGACTTTTTAAGTTAAACAAAATGAAAGCTAATTGTAACAATTTCAAAATTTCATGCTGACATGAAATACACATTTTCCCATCAACATATGAGCACTGTGTAAAAACAGTAACTGTCTCTCTCTTGTCATAGATTTTGACTTCCCCACAGCTGTCTGACCAGCAAAAGCCCACAAGTCACAGCTGTGCCCCAAAGTCTTTTCCTGTGGGTAAATGCAGACATAATCCCAAAGTCATAATCTAACAGAGAGGTGGCAGAGCGAGGCCATTAATCTTCCTACAACATCATCAGGGAAGCCCCCACCATCAGCACTCCCCTCCTCTTTGCCCCCGCATGAGTGAACACATCCGTTCAGGCTTTGCGCTGACTCTCACTACTCTGACGAAGTGGAAAAAACTGGGCTGTGAAAGGGGAACGCGGTGAGAGGAACAGAGTGTGAAGAGGACGGAGGAAGATCAAGTGGACGTGGGCGGGTTTAGTATCAGAGATCTGTTTAAAATCGGACATAAGGCTTATGAGGCCTTTTCATCCGCTGAACAACAGACGTCCATTCATAAAGTGGTTTGCACGTCACAGCAATATCCTCTAGCGTTTGTCCCAGTGGAAGCCTCCTTAACATGACGTCAAAAGGACTGGACCATATGGACTGCTGTTTGTAATGATATGTGTAGTAATGCACATCACACTATACATTATGTTGAGCTTCTACCACATTCGGCGTGTCATCCAGACTGTTGATAGTGGTTAAAGCAATATTATGTAACTTTTGTACCATAAAATAAGACATTTTAAATCACTTTGATGCAACACTGACTTGTAATCAGCTGTCGTTCCCACTCTGCGCCCTGTTCTTCTACTATGTAACTTGGTGCCCCGGGTACGATAGCCCGCGAGAAATACTTTACTGCACTAAGTCACACATCCCTAACCCTAAGTCACTAAGTATTTCACTTATTTTGGTGAAGCTGGATCATATTTTATGGAATGGAGAAAATGTTTTCTCTGTTTTCTCCTCTGATGGACAGTTAAGTAAACTGCTGATAAAATATAGTTGCTGTTAGCTAACGTTAGCACAGTTTGATTGTGAGCTCAGAGCACTGTGGGAGCGTTTACGCTGATACGTCAGGCATTTTGGACCTCCAGGAAGAGGAGGTTTTCAGGCTGGATGGTGGTAAATGCAGACGAGGAGTGTCGCCGGAATGGGCACCTGAACAGGAGCCAAGCGAGCGGGCAACATAGGCTGACTCGAGTAAATCTGCGATTGACTTTCAGTGGTTGGTGCGAGCTTCATGAAATAAAAGGCTCAAAGACAGACGCTGAGCTCAACCTCTTGCTGTAAAGTAATATTAGCTGGCTGCATAGCAGCTTGGGTTGTTGTATTTGCTTGATGTTTGACTGTTGGCAAAGTTGTCGATTCGCTAGTTTTTCATAGTAAGTAATATAATCATATAATCAAAATACATATGTACAGCTGCCTATATTTATGACAGTCATATTGAAACTGGGGGGTCTAAAATGCAAAAAAATACCAGTTTCTATGTAATGTTGCTTTAAATGGTTATAGCTCGCAGAGGCTGCAAGATGTGCAGAGGTTTTCGCACAGTACAGAGTTACATAACAAAGGTTACACTTGGTAATAAAGTGTTTCTTTGAAATGTCTATTGAGGCTTCGTGGTTAAACCGGCTGATAAACAAGTCTCATTTATTTATTGCAGTGCTAAACAGTTTTTAGGTGTAGTAAATATTACAATGGCACCCTTTGGGAGACAGCCAAAGAAAGACTGCCTTTGTTGAAGGGGAATTTCTAAGTGACTATAAACCATTTATTAAAAAATCCAGACTCCAAGTCACTGCAGGTCATTGAGATGTAACAAAAACAGTTTGATGTAACATCTAAAAAATTAACTTTCAAGTTAACTTTGATGTCTTGACAAAACAACAAATTTTCTTGAGTAGACATGCTTTTCTATTTAAACATAATCATACTGCTCGTTTTATGAAAACACGACCACATAAGGCTGGATTAGCGACCCCATGTTGTCGAGAAGCCCTGAGCAATGATTCAATTTTGGTGAAACTGATCACAATGCTCTGGCTCACACTGACTATGAATATGATGCTGACAAAGACAACAGAAAAATATCTGTTGATACATGTATCTTATTCTGTGCCAGTGTATTTTTCCCATGAAAACAGTCGGAAGCGCTCAAGCTGAGGCATCGTGGTCTAAACAGTCATTTGTTTTCATACCATTCAGTTACATCAGATTACACTAAATGACATGATCATCGTTCCTCATCATGTGAACACGACAGCCTTCGACCTCTACAATGAAAGCAAACATAAACTAATTGAAAAGGTGATGAGTTTCTGCGACCTTTCTCCAATTATAGTGCGTTATCTCTTTATTTAACTTTAACTTCTGCCATGTTCACATTTCACATTGTTGCTATTCCTGATGTACTTTATTTACTGCTGTATAATCCTAAAGGCCCAGTTATGGAAAATAATCTTTTTCTGGTCCTCTGTACACAGATTAAAATAATGAAAATAACAGACACTGCTTTATTTTCCCAAATTCATTTGGGTCACTGTCCTTGGAACTGATGTGAAAAGAAGGGAAGAGAGATAGTCCTTCAGCTATTTCTATTGGACGACATTCAACTATTGTGAGTGATTACTACCCAACAGGAACATGGTAGGAAGCAGTAGGCTCGCAGCCAAAGTCAATACATCTGTCAGCAGCGCAAGCTCATTCTGCCACTTGTTCCTTATGTGCAGCAGTGCATGAGGATAAATACTCTTCTGGGTCTTGCTGCATTTCATTTGTAGAAGGTCCAACACCTGTTGGAGTTATTTCAAAGACTGTTAAATGTGGTTCCAGTAGAAAAATGTGGGGAATTACAGGAAATTTGACTCATCATCATATTTATGATGATTAAAAATGTTTCACTAACAAAACACAAACAGAAACAATCTAAAATTAAATATGGTTCCAAATATGCTCTGGCACATGCACACACTCAATAATTGAGCATATTTCTCTTCATATATCCTCAGACTGTGTCCTCATCCACAGTAACACAATCAGTCGACAGTCTAATTAAATAAATCCAGTCAGCCTGGAGGCAACTAATGAAGAGCAGGAAGAGAGAGAGCGGTAGAGGGCAGATAACAATACAGCAACATAACAGTGTTGGACACATTGCTGCAACATTATGAGTGACAACAACAAAATCCCCAAAAATGTATTTGTTCCATAAAAGGTTTTCCTGTTCAACCAGACAGTAAGTGTCACCAATCAAGTTGTACCAATCAAATGCTTTTTGTCAGTGGTATGGAGTAAGTAACAGTATAGGTAACTGTACATAAGGCTTGTGTATATCATATTAGACACGACCTTGTCTCATCTAATACAGTGACTTGTGTCTCAAACACAAGGTGGCAGTCTGAAAATGTTCCGCATGGATAATGGATCAATTACACTTACTTACACATCTCACAAGTTTCATAGTGCAACACAAAGCATACATTTGCATACATGAGTCACTTATAGTCACACACATAGTCACAACTAGGGCCGTGCCAACCACTATCTACGCACTGACTATGGATGAATACATCATACAACCCTACTTCAATAAAGTTTTCTTCTTGGGACCCTGAAAATGCATTAAAAACAGACTTTCCACCCTGTTTTCTTGCTTCTGGTGACCTATTCTGTACCACAGTGAGTTTACCGTATATGCTTAAAACATCTGTGCCTGGGACTGAACACTGACTTCAGTGTGATTCTGGGGAACCGTCACAGTTTTACAGTGAGCAGTGATCCGAGACGGTCCACACAAGTTCCCAGGGTTACATCAGTAAATGTGATACTGAGTATAGAAGACTTTCCAGTGAGCAGTGACAGGTTTATACACTCCACCGTAAAAGTACCATGATATGCATTCACATTTTAGGCGTCTACTAAAGTAAAATAAGCTCAACAAACATTACAAGCACTCAGTAGTTAAGAGGTCAAAGGTCAGATCCAGAGAACCATGCCTACTGTGGATAAATCAAGAAAGTAATCAAGGAGCTTGAGAGATTCATTGATTATGTTTCAGCTTTTGTGAATGTTACCAGAGAGGGAGTTCTGATACATGAATTCATATGATTCTCAAATGTTTTAAATAGAATAAAATGTTGAAGTTTACCTACTTAAGTGCTAACGTATCTGCAGGAGGAGGTAGCAGGACACACCCTGCTACAAAGTGTTAGCATGACATTAGAAGAGGATACAGTGTGCATTCATAATAATCTACACAGAAAGCTCTTGACAGAAAGCAGCATGCAGAGTGAGATCAAGTCCGACCTGATTATATGAAATGAACCACATGATGTTATGGCACAGAGAAATATTAAATGAAAGGTGCAATCAAGACAAATTTTATCTTTGGCCTGACTTAAAGTTTATTTAAACTGTTCATTTTTAATTGTTCAGATTTTAAACAAAATTCACGTGACGACTCAGGAGCAGCTTTACTGAAGTAAAAGTACTAAATACCACTCTGAAAATACTCCACTACAAGTAAAAGTATGCAAGCATTCTCAGCTAAATTTACTTAAAGGAGCAGTGTGCAGGATTCAGTGCCATCTAGTGGTGTAGTTTCTGATTGCAACCCCTTTGTTTTATTTTAATCTACAGCAATGCATCATATTCTCTAAAATTATCTTATGATTATGTCTAAAAAGTCAACTTTAATGAAAAAACAGCCTGTTTTCAGCTTTGTAACAATTTTACACTTGTAGCTTAAGAAGTAGGAGAATTTTCTCAACCCATAAAGCAACACTTTATCAACACTTGTAATATGTGGAGTAACTATAGTTGTTAAGAAGTAGTGGAGTAGAAGAATGAATTTGCATAAAATATGTATACTACTAATACTAAATAAGTACAAGTACCTCAGCTTTGCACTTGAGTACTCAAGTAAATGTACATTCCACTGTTGATTAGCCTGACAGTTCCAGGCTGGACACTAATTGATTAATTCATTCAACCTTTATTTAAATCTTGAAACATCATCCAGGACTCGTGTCATGTTCGATGATGCTGAGAGTAATACTAAGCAGGTTTGGAGTGTGAAAAGCGACTCTGTGAAGTATATTCAAACCAGACAGCATGCAGACTAAATATAGCGATATTTGAGCACTACTCTCTCACAATGCAATGCACGAAGGAAACGTAGGAGCTGCTAGCAGCTGAAAAAAAAAAAAAGATTGTATGTGGTGGTGAAACAGATTATAGATCTGAACACAAACAAACAGAACAAGTATGTGGCTTTGGTTTGACTGACAACTGACAATTCCTGTTAGTATAAATTGGTAAATTATGTTACATTATGTTCATGTTTTGTACAATAATTCCCACTAAGATTATTAGTATGTAGTATATACTGTGTAGAATTAGTTTGCAGTGTGGATTTGGGACATGCCTTGGAAACTTGGGTAGAGTTGGAGATTTCAGAAGGAAACAGGAAGGAAACACCATTTTATTCTGTTCACGTTTTCATCCGTAACATCCATTTCCTTTCACCTGCAATCTTTGGTGTTTTAAAGCTCTTTCCATCTTAATTTGTTGGAATAGTTCATTTCTAACAAACTGCATCATGGTTCTGCTGTTCATGTGACATATGCATGATATATTAGATATATTGTATGTATGTTATATAATATTCACACTAGTTGTTAGCAGCTACAGGCCAGCATTTTGATATGATAATTATATCATACATGACTGCATGTATCTTCCCATGTGTGTATTCGCTGCTTACCTGACATTGACTTCAGGACAAAGAGCCGGCGTCCTCGTGTAACCCTATAAATAAATATACATGCCGGCTTCTTTTCTTTACACAACATTGACCACACCTGCCCTACAGACAGAAATAGAGAATATCAAAACATCACTTAAAAACATAATAAGGACCACTTCAACTTTCAACATTGTTCTCACAACCTCGAACTTATGTGCTCTCATCACAGCGAAAATAGAAAGCACATTAATTCTCCTGACAGCCAGAACAATGTTTTTGACCCTCTCACCTACAGCCTGTAATGTTCCCTGTAATTGTCCCTCTGGAAGTGAACCTCTTGATCATTGCACGTTGATTTAAAGTCTGCTTATAGGCAATTAAGTGTCTGTGTTTTGGCATCAGGGCTTTCTTGATACCATCATGTTGGGACATCAATCCAGACGTCCGCACATGTCGCCTCCTGAAGTTTGGCTCAGCTGTTTTATCATTAGGAGTAATATTCAGAACAGCAAGTGCTTCAGTCTTTTTTGAATCATTTTAATTGATGGCTTGATGCCCTTATTGTGTCACCAGAGGTCGAATGTAACTAAGTACGCTTTATACTTTGTTATAGTTGTAATAGTTGTTTATTAATACAAAATATAATAAACCTTCAGGAACTATCTAACAAATATATGATGATGATACCTGGCGGTATATACTGTATAGCAGCTCTATCATGAGTTATGCTTGCATATTAATGCAAGCATGATCTGATTTATTAGTGGCAGTTTGCCTTTTTTTTAACATTATAATGATCATCTGTGTATAATGTATAATATCTGTGTTCATGTAAACGTAGCTAATGCTCACATTTTAAACGCTATAGCACCATCTAGTGTCTACTGTTAGTAATGACACATTTTTCACATTTCAGTGCCTATGAAACTTCAGTATCAGATGAATAATATTGGCTGTTTGCAGAGTTAGGAAGTTGATATTGCCACACAGCATGAGCTTCCCCTTCGATCTGAAGAAAATGTCAGGTCAATCCACTGAACGAATGTCATACGCAGAAATACAAACTTAACTCACAGAAACTGGCCTGGTAGCAGGAGGTGTGTTTCTAATTCCCATACGCAAAATAAAAACAGACCTTTTTTCACAGTAGACATGAAACAGTAGGTGTTTCCATCCATCCATTATCTGTAACCACTTATCAAGGTCACAGTGGGGCTGGAGACTATCCCAGCTGACTTTGGGTGAGTCGCCAGTGGGAGGAAGCCAGAGCACCCAGAGAGAACCCAGACAGAGCATGCATGAACCTGATGTGAGGCAACATTGCTAACCACTGCACCAATTATACTAATTAAGATTCCATTTAGTTGACCTGAAATGAGCCTTAATTAGTGTCATTGGCAACGCCTGTGTTATATACAGTATGTGAGTATTTTTAAATAAAGTATTTTGAAAAATACTTTATAATATGCTAATGCCAATATAATATGTAATATATTATATATATTATATATATATTATAATTCACATGATTATCATTTACATATCATTCAGCTGCTTTAGTCATATTTGCCTGAAAAGGTTGATACAAATGATAAACAGACCTCATCACAACACATCACATTAAATGCTATGCATTGAGTTCATGTTGGTTAGGTTTATTTATTAGAAAATCATCCAATATTCTACAAAAAGAATAAAGAATAAAGTCCAGAAAATAAATACAAATTTGTGTAGCAGAACTTTTTTTTTCTTCTTTCCTCTCACATGAATCATCTCACAACCCCTCAGATTCATCCTGTGACCCCCTCGAAGAGGCCTGGCCATTAGGATGGGGACCACTAGACTATAAAGGAGTTCAAACCAGCTCCATCACAAGTTATTATACTGCTTACACATTCATGCAGTATTAACAAACTATTGATGTCAGATAGAGTAATATCCTTGTCACATGGGACTTTTTATGTAGAACAAGTACTTTTACTTTTGAGCACATTTTGTTGTTAATACTTAGAAAGCAGAACTTTAAAACATATTTGGTTTTTCACATTAAGAGCATGTTTTGAGCACTGTCGCCTCACAGCAAGAAGGATCCTGGTTCGAACCCTGGCTGGGGCCTTTCTGCGTAAAGTTTGTCTGCGTGGGTTCTCTCTGGGTACTCCTGCTTCCTCCCACAGTCCAAAGACGTGAACTTAACAGGTTAATTGGTGACTCTAAATTGCCCGTAGGTGTGAATGTGATTGTGAATGGTTGTTTGTCTCTATGTATCCTGTGATGAACTGGTGACTTGTCCAGGGTGTACTGCGCCTCTTGCCCTAAGTCAGTTGGGATAGACTCCAACCTATGGATGGGGTATGTTTTGTAAGTCTAGTGAATGGATTGATATTTGGAGACGAATTTGTCATTAAGCCATCACTGAAGCTTTGTGCTTTTGTTCATTACTCATTCCCAAGTCATCTAATACTGACGCCTGATAAATGTCATCATCTCTAACTTAATTCAAGGAAGTAGCTGCTTCCTCTTTTTCCTTCCTTATTTCTCTTTTTATTGGTTTCAGTTTCCCAACTGATTTATATATGTCCCCAAATATGTCATTTGATTCACTGTTGCATCAGTTTATTTCAGTAAATCTTCTATTTACTGAAGTCCTGAGATAGAAGATGTGTATTTAGACATATTTGATTGGAAATGTGTGTTTACAACATAGAGGCTGAGAGTGGAAGACACTGCAACAGTGGTTTCTTTGTTGAGAACAGTTTTCTAGGAAACTAAACTGAACTTTGTACAGCCACTTCCTACTACAGCCCCCGGGTGGGTGTGGGTGTTCTATGTATTAAACTTGTGCGTGTACAGTAATAGACTACGCCAATCTGCAAGTTTCACAGCAGATATTTAGACTTGGCAAAGCAGCAGGGACACGAGTATAACTAATCCCAAACCCCTTGAGGCGACATGCATAAAGCAAAAACTCCAGCAGGTGGCACGGTAGTTCAGCAAAGCAGCACAGCAGGAGAGGTGAAGTGAGTTCATACACAGTACTCTCTTGTGATATTAAGCAGCTCCAGTGAAATCCAGGAAAAGTGCCTCAGCAGATATTATGTTAAGCAAATGATGCCATTGAACTCGTTCTCTTCTTTCATATTCTGGTATGCAGTGTTTATATCCAACTGGTGAAACGTGCAATAAATGAAGGCACAAAAACTTCATGTGCAATGTTACTTTCTGTCATTGCAGATATTTAAGTAAGTAAGTATTTAAGTGGCTAAATTTGACATAAAAACATAAAAACAACGGCTGTCTGTACAGTAGAAGAAAAGCACTCATAATTGTAAAACATTATTTTACTGTTAAGTTGTTTTTTTTTATTTTGCCCGGGAAAAAATGAACCTTCAATCCATGTGACAAACCCAGAGCTCTTCTCACAGGGATAAACAAACACACAAACACAGACATCGCACTGCAATGCTCACTGTCCTCCTCCATGCAGCAGACTCATAATCCTATTAGCTAACACATTTCCTGTTTATATCCTTGTCTGCGGCTGCGGCGTCTGCAGGATGTTGTGTCATTTCCACATGAGGCTGTGGGTACTCAAACTGAAAGTCACACCAAGACACTTTTGGTTAAAGGTGCAATATTTGATGTATTGAATAAATGTGATGTTTAATAACTAATTGTGACATTAACTCAAGCTAGTGGCTTCTTTAATTGGGTAGATTTAAGTGATTTTTAAGTTCAACTGGTGTGTGTTTAGTCGACTTACACCACATTCACTGTGACGGCTGCAGAAAATGAAAAGTATGACATCATGTTGCAACTTGGAAAGCAATTTGTTTGACTCACTCTCAAATGAGAACAAGCTGCAATAAATTTAATGTCAGTTCAAAGACAGTGGATTTTTGTTTTATGATTATGAAGATGCTATAACATATGGTTTGGATTTTTGTTGCCTGTGAATGCTCTCATTGGTAGATTAGTAATGTTTGCCTCCCAGTTTGGCAGCTTATGATGCCAGATATTTCTTTTCAGTCTGTTTCTACAGTCTTTTGCCTGAAGAGGGCGCACCTTCATTTCATATCAGCTCATGCAAAACAAAGGAAATGGGGAACTCTTCATTTTCCTTCTAGTCACATGAGTGCCTGACTCACTCATCTGCGTGGTTAGTGAAAGTGAGTCATGCTGGGAAACCTTCCAAAATAGTTTATTGTTGTGTATGTGTGGTGTGTGCGCGCGTGTGTGTGTAGTGATTTTTTTCATGTTATTTCATCTGAATTTCCAGCCTGTGTGATCTCTGATCTCAGCAGAAAGACTTTCAGTTGAGATTACATGGTTTATAAATTTAGGATTCAGGTCGCACTGATCCCAGCACAGACAGACCACCGACAGTCAGACAGACAGTCAGATTAAACCATAACCCACAAACACACACACACACCTACATCCACACAAATTACTGGGTTTACAATGAACTCAATGACCTACAGTGTAGTTTAAAGTGCTGCAGAGGAGGGTTGAACAAGGTGAATGTGCTTTTCTCTGTCCAGCTGTGAAGTCACACACTGCAACAATAATATTATATAATATTTTAATCTCCAAACATTACATTTCAGTACAAACTTCACTAGTTGTATTGCATATAGTCAGTACTTTAATACCAATACATCCAAAATTGTATATAAATACAGTAAGATGATTGTTTAAAGGTCCATCATTGTCGAAGATTTTCTTTGTAAGTTTCAAGGAAATTAATATGTAATTAGATACTAACTGATTGTATAGGCAGTTGTTCATTTCCTAGAAAGAACTGCCCCATTTCAGCCCAAATAAACATCCATTCATTTTCCGTAACTGCTTATGCTTATCAGGATCATGGGGTGTTAGAGCCAATCCCACTGACATTGGGCAAGGCGGGGCACACACTGGACAAGTCACCCTCACATGGCTGACACATACAAAGACAAAGCATTCACACTTACATTAGAGTCCCAGATTAACATTCATTCATTATTCACATATTGTTGGAAACTTTATAATCCATATTTGTTCAACAGTTATACTTGCCTACTGCCAAATGTCACATTTTGCACGTTCAGCAAACCTGACACTAACAATTAAAATGGACCTGTGGTCACACTGTCTCCATTTTCCCTGTAAATTGTACCAAATTACGGAGTTATTCCCACAAACCTCCCTATAAATTTACAGTTAAATGTCAGTTCCTTTTAGAAGGTGGAAGCTAACTATAGTAAACTATGGGACCTGTAAAATGCCACAAATGGGACCCATAAACTTTAGCAGGGTTTAATAACACTATCGGTGTGATATTTAAATACAAGCACACACTGTGTCATTAAAATGGTTTGGGGAAATGTGCTTTTTCACTTTCTTGTAAAGAGTTAGGTGAGAAGACTGAGATAGCAGCCTACAGCCTGTGAGAGGTAGCTAACAACACATAGCAACTATGTGTTGTTAGCTACCTCTTTTTACTTGAGCTAAGCTAAGCTAACTATGTGCTGGTAGCCTCAAATTTACCATAAAGACATGAGAGTCTTCTTATCTAACTCAAGAAAACAAATAAATGTGTTCCCCAAAATGTCAAATTATTTCTTTAAGAAAGTCAAAGCACTAGCCCACGAGCTAGCAGGCATGCTAACTGGGACATGTAAGAAGTGGAAACAGATGGAGAGAAGTGAAGCTAGTGGACTTCTGGTTTTCATATTAGACACCACATCAGTCAACACAGTTCACCAAACCTTCATATGATTCATCGATCACTTAAGTCATCCAACCTCTCGTGTGTATCACACACACCAACCTGAATTCATCCCACACAGCACACTGAGTGCCACGTACCACATAATAAAGACGCCTATCACTGGTTTAAAGAAAATGAGTTTGTCTTCATTACCACCACCCACAGACAAACAGCTAGAAGAAGGTAAAAAACACAAAACAGTGCAAAAGAGACCAGAAGACAGAGGCCATGATTGATTAGTAAAAAGGAAGTATTTTTTCAATCCACTGATTGTAATACATGACAGTGCTAATACAATGTGTTATGGGACATAATGAAGCCTAAATCCCCTTTTTACTGTCACCTATTCACTTGAGCTCTGCGTGTAATGTGAGGTGCTTTCATTGTATGTAACCACATGAAGTTGTCCAAAAACACTCTGGGTTAATTCTGTATTTGAGACACGATGCAGTACAGTACAGACTTTCAGTCTTATCTTGGTGGAAAAGTCCCTTAAACACCATTGAGAGCATTAAGGAAGAAAACACCTCTCCACTGAAACCAGAGTGATTTTTGGTGACATTTTTGGAAGTTTAGCAACAGTTTGATTGAAGTGTCAGTAAATCACATGGAACATAAACTATTATGACCAAACTTCCATTTGACGCGACAATCTAACCACACCCTATTCAGCAGAGATAACAAGCCAAGCCAAGGTGTAGGCTCTGACGGGCGCCCTTCAAACACCTGTATACACACACGTCATGTTTTCTGGAGGTATGTAGCTGTAGACAGGATGGAAACAGTCATATCAAGGTGTAATGTCAATGCTGTAAGAAACAGCTTGAAGCTACTAATACATTTGCAAGTCTTAGATGTACACAGATCAGCCATAACATTATGACCACCTGCCTAATATTGTGTAGGTCCTATTTCTGCCGCCAAAACAGTCCTGACCCGTTGAGGCATGCACTCCACTAGACCTCTGAAGATGTGCTGTGTTATCTGGCACCAAGACCTTATCAGCACATAAGTCCTTTAAGTAAACAGGATTCATCAGACCAGGTCCAGTTCTGATGCTCACATGCCCATTGTTGGTGCTTTCAGCAGTGGACACCCTGACTGGTCTGTGGCTACACAGCCCCATATGCAATTTCAGCAATTTGAGCCACAGTAGGTCGGCTGTTGGATGGACCACACAGGCCAGCCTTCACCTTGGCTGTCCATGGGTACGGTCAAATAGTCAAAAAACTTAGCTCCTAAGTCCTTTCCTAACCACTTTGGTTTTCACAAAAATGTGAAGGAGAATTCATGAGGAGTTCGGAGAAGACGGCCGCAGTGTTTAGAGAATCCGACTGCACTTACACTAGACTACGTTATCATGCGACGGCGAATGTTATTGACGTGACCTGTGGTAAAACTACAAAGTTCAGAAGATGGACTACAAAACGCGCATCTGAGATACTTACTAGATACTCCCTGTGCACTCTTAGCATGTAGTTTAATGCAGGAAATATAAACGTGGACAACCCGGTGAAAAATATGACTTCATTATCAACGTCAGAATTCAAATAATAAATGAATATTGTCCACCTGTCACAGAAGTCAAATTAAGTGTTTGTTACGCTGGTATGGTCGCTCACCCTCCTGTCCACTCATATAGAAACATATTAACAAGTTATGGCAAAGATATATGATTAATCAGCAACGGTAACTTCATGACAATCTGCAGGACGCTGGATGTCACAGTTACAAACAGTTTTTACTCTGTGTGTGAACGCAGCTCCACAGTCAACAACAGAACACACTTCATGATCAAAGTTTTACATCATGTCAACACGTATGTTCATATTCACACGCTCTCTCTGCTGCAGGCTGCATCACACTGTTTAAATACATCAATGTTTTCTTTCTTATGTCTGGTTGTGAATGACTGAACGGTGCGCCGTTTTTTTGTCGCTGCCGCAAGGAATTGTGGGGCGGCATTACCTCCTTTCATTTCGTAAAGGATGGTTCGGTGTATCCTATGCTAAAGGAGATAACAAAGGAAGCATTGAAGCTCCTTTCCTTAACAGTTTGAGAATTCGAACAGCTCTTATCATGGTGGCTACGTTAATACTTCCGGGTCATTTCATTCAGTTAGGAAGGTTCCTAAGCAAATTTGACTTTTCGACCGCACCCCATGACCCTTTTGCTGGTTCACCACTTCTCCTTCCTTGGACCACATTTGGCCCTTGTTGAAGTTGCTCAGTTCCTTACACTTGCTCATCTTTCCAGTTTCTAACACATCAGCTTTCAAAATGTTCAGTTGCTGCCTAATATATCCCACCCTGGACCCCTTGATCTGGATACACAAACAGCTGTCTTTTGGTGAAATTAAGAGTTTGTCTTGGTGACAGTTTCTAACTACAGCATAAAGAATTAAAGCTTAATGTCAAATTTCTACGATGACCTGCGCCATATGTTCTACTTACAGTAATGCACCATATAGAGATCGGGGTTATGTTAGTGGTTAGTGGGCCATATATCCTGAGAGCTAAGAGGATATACGGCACACACTGTCATGATATGTTGAGTAGTAGACCTGCTCTCACACAGTGATTTAATAGATTAAGAAGGAGTTAAGTGCGGAGCGAATGATGTCCAGATTGGCTCTGCCAGTTTGTCAGTTAAGTGGAAACAGTTGCCTGGAGATAGAGTTGAAAAATGCATTTATGTATAAAAAGTTATACGTTTTCAATGTCTGGGAGTTATATAGTAGAAATGGTGAAGCAGAGACGTGCAGATAGAGAGCAGCGTTGTAAAGGATCCTGGGTAAAACCATTAGAGCTGCCTTACAGCTGAGAGGGCAGAGGATCAGAGAGGTTACGAGTTTCCCGGAAAGATCCACCTGCTGTGACGCTGAACCAACGGCTTAAGTTCACACACGGCACCACAGCTACAGTTAGCTTTAGCTTTGGTTTATGTGCACATATATGTCAGGATTCCTGGTGATTATAACTGTCTCTCCAGCTGCAGTGTCATACACATCATAAAAAAAACAGATGTGTCGGTCTAGCCTAAAAGTCGATAAAGGTTGGAGATATAAGAGGAAATACATTGGTACGTGTTATTTTCACTGTTTTTTTCACAGGTTCACTTCTCAACCCATAGATAACTTAAACCTAAACTTTATAAAACCACAAAGATTGGAGTCAGGGGTGTCAATTAGCTCAGTTGGTAGAGCATCCACCCCATGTACGAAGGCTCAGCAGCGGCCCAGGGTTTCGAATCCGACCTGCGGCCCTTTGCTGCATGTCGTTTCCCATCTCTCTCTCTCCCCACATTCCTGTCACTCTTCAGCTGTCTCTGTCAAAAATTAAGCTTGAAAAGGCCAAAAAAAATATCTTAAAAAAACCCATTTCACATTTCGTGGGAAGTGGCCCTGTCACACTGAGTGCAAACTGAGATTTCAAAAGCATTTACATTTGCAGAAGTTATTTGTTTCAACACCAGGAACTACGCATTTAGTTCTGTCATTTCAATCAGAATCATCACTTATGTCAGTATCACATTTTGTAGAGCATGACTATTGTGCTTCACACAGCTTCAGATGAAATTCTTTAGCGTATAAGTAGAATAATGATGCATTGTGGCTCAGGACAATACAAAGGTTTTGCAATGAATCAGATTGATTTGGGCATTTGTGCCTTCTGACGCAGCCAGTGACAGCCAACTGGACGTCAAGTTAGGTATCAGGAATTGTGGCGTCAGACATGAAATATAAAATATACACAAATCACATAGTGTTCCGGAAAGCAGTTGTGACCTGCTCCTGCTCCGTGTACCTTCACTGAAGTTCACATTTGAAATATTTTTTTGACCTCTGAGTTCAAACAATTCAAAAATGCATTTTAATCTCAGTGTGGTGAGGTGTTTTCACACGGTCACATCGTATCTCATCTTTGCCATTCATCCTCCTACAAGCTCAACTTAACTCTCTACGCCTCTCATCAAATCATACCTGTATTTTTTCTTTTTATTTCTGTCATTAACATTCCATAGTCACTCTGTCACACTCATGTATTGTGGTAGTGTTGAAAACCTGTTCAACAAGACAGAAGAGCTCTCAGCTCGTCATTCAGTTTGTTTGGTTACTTGTTTCCCTATGATTTATTTTCATAAACAACATTTTGACTAATCTTGAACTGTTGTGGGACACAGTCATCTAAAACAGTGACACCCAAACGTGGCACATGCCTTGGAGTACATGGAAAGATTGTGTAGTCATTAAGCATTTCAAATAGTTAGCTAAAACTCATTTATAAACATTTTAGCTGAATAGCTAAAAGTATGCTAATGGATAAATGGTAGAAATATCCAGTTCTAACACTTCAAGTGGTTCCAGTATGAATGAAGATTTAATTGGCAATTCATAAATACATCATGTTTATATAAGTAATAACATCATTTAATAACATCCAGTTTTTAAATCAGTTCAAATGAAGATATCTGGAACATGATGATGGGGTGTCAGTGAAAGGATACCTGAGTTCTTCTGATAGGGCTAAAGGCTGTGTAACCACTTACTGGCAATACTTTTCAATGTCTTGTTTGCAGATGTTTTCCATCAAAACCTCATTGGTCTGCAGGTTTGGATGGACCAAAGCAGAATTTCATGGTAAACATAACCACTGTCTACCATCACCATGTTTGGTTATGTTTCATGCATCACATGCTGCATCCTCTTCACGTGATGTTGACATGCTGTGGTTTTTCAGGAGCCCTGGGAACTAAAGTTTGAAGTGTAGCAATTAGTGTTTCAAAATCCAATTACAGCAATCTTAAAAATAAAGAAGTCGATTACTGCTATTCAACATTTCCCAAGTGTCTCAAGACAACAAGACAACTTAAAGTCTCAGAAGTAAAGTTTGAAGAACAGGTGACCTCAGGGTCAGAGGTCATTTGCATACACTACCAATAATATCAGAGTGACCCCTCGACTAAGACGCACCGCTTGAACCTCCTGTTGCAGTTGCGTAAGATCATTAACTGAAAGCCTGAAGTGTAAACAGCGAGCCTTTGTTGGTACACAGAATGAACGGGTGGCACGATTGGCTCCGTGGGTGCGTTGGACCTGTGACATAAGACAATCTGCCTCACCCCAGGGTGCACCTTCTTCTTATAGGCTGGGTGAGAGGAAAGGTTACATTCCTCTCTAAAAGCACCATGCAGGTTTGGAGCATTGTGATCTTTGTGTCATTTAATTCAAACTGGAAAAGTGATATATAAAACAATATGAATTAATTCACTTTATTAATCCCACAGTAGGAAAATTCACTCAGGTTTTACACAACCAAGCCTGAAAGAAAACCACACACACACACACACACACACACACACACACACACACACAGAGGGCTCGTACACATGCAAATGCGGAGAGATGTTGGAGTGACAGGCAGCCACGTAGTGGCGCCCTGCGAGCAGTTAATGCTTTGGTACCTTGCTCAAGGGCACAGGAGGTGAACTGGCACCTCTCCAGCTACCAGTCCAGACTTGTGGTCCGTGCTGGACTTGAACTGGCAAATCTCCTGTTCTCCGGTCCCTGAGCTTCTGCCAGGGAGAAACACAAACAATAAAGTAGAAAATGTGGAAATAATGTGCTTTATTATCTGGTTGTAAAAAATTATAAAATGAACAATGAAAATAAAGTTTTTTATGTCATACAATCCATGGACCTGGCCTCCTCGGGCACTCACATACACACACACACACATACAGATGCAAACACAATAGCTGGGGGCCACTCAGAATCAATGAACTCTTAGTGCACTGAGAAAACATCAGCGTGTCCGTCTGGGTCACCAGCGGAGGCAAATTTAGTTCATTCCAGTGATTTTCCTCTCGCTGAGCACACACTGAGTTCTGTCCAAACACAACCTATTGGCCACATTTAGTCTACACACACTTTCCCTCGTGGGCCAGACAATCCAATGGTCCTTTTAGAGGAGGTGGTACGCATCACTACACACACATGCATGTGAAACCTTGCGCAGAGTGTTGCACGGAGGTTAGGGTTGGGTTATCGGTAGTTTTATATAAAAACCACCAGTGGCGGTGGAATGTTTGCCGTTTGAGCACCAATTGTACTTTTGACTATGCAAACTTGGTGTGAAATAATGATTGTTTGAATTCCATGTTCTGAAAATGTGTCCAAGCAGCAGGAGGCGTCCTGGTTACTGCTTGTTCACTGTTAGTCCATGTACTTTAATAGATGTACATAAGCTTATAAAGATGCAAGTGCTGGCTTGGGTAACTGAACCGGAGTCTGTATGAAGTGCAGCCAGTGACTTGCTGTTTGAACATTATATCCTGTTTTAGGATGAAAATACAGCAAAAATGGAGCTTAAGTAGACAAAACTGTACTCTGAGAGGATCTGTCACTTTGCCCCGTCAAAGTAAAAGTCACCACAAATTAGTAAAAGTGAAAGTGAGTCACTGTTCCTGCAGTCTGTTTCAACAAGACAACTAATCAAAAGCAAAACCTCTGTGTGAATTGTTTTGGTTTTACGGCCTGCAATTTGACTGTTTTGGTTGAGTTTTATTATTTATATATATATATATATATATATATATATATATATATATATATATATATAGTTTTATTGTAGCCTGGCATCACCAAACCAATTCAGACATACAGGAATCGTCTCAGTTCATTTTTTTGGTATCAACAGTGCAGATCAAAATGCATCTAGAGCAACAAAATGTGTGTCACTGGTAAATTTATCTTTACGTATCTTGCCAGAAGTATGACAAACACATCTTCCTTGTCAGCAAGATCAACTTCCTTCTTTCAGAAAATCAGAAATCATACTGTTCCCTTTTTTTTTATTACTGACAATTATGGATTCCAGAGAATCAGTTCCACATGAGCGACAGCCATCTTTGTTATTTGTAAAATAATTTGACATCTGCAAACAAGACATTGAAAAGTATTGCCAGTAAGTGGCTACACCGCCTTTAGCCCTATCAGAAGAACTCAAGTATCCTTTCATTGACACCCCCTATCATGTTCCAGATATCTCCATTTAAATTGATTTTAAAACTGGATGTTATTAAACACCTACTTATATAAATGTGGATGTTGTTACAATAATGTATTTATGAATTCATACTGGAACCACTTGGAGCATTAGAACTGGATATTTCCACCATTTAGCCATTAGCATACTTTTAGCTATTTAGCTAAACTGTTTATAAGCTAACAGTCATGAAGGTTGCACTCCTCACTCAAGACATAATATTTCTTAGTATGTTTTCATTAGTGTATAATAACCTGGAAATAAGAATCGCTGTGTTTTCGTTGTCTTATAATGAGTCCTATAGATCTACAGTGAGAGCGGGTTCCATGGAGTCGGCCATGTTGAACCACCATTTTTCTACAGTAGCCTATAAGAGACAAACCAAACACTGATCTAAATATGGACTTTTTGCTTTTAATATGAATTTTGTTGCCGGAGTTTTTCTTACATGCTTGGAAGAAGAGAGTGAGGCATGGGAGAGTATTCATTTGGTTGCAATCTGCAACTTCACCAATAGGTGCCACTAAATCCTACACGCTGGACCTTTAATATGTCACTGTTGTGTTTACAGTTTATTCACATTGCCCCCCAGTGGCCAAAAAGTCAATAACTTCAGCACTGCTTTAAAGTTAGATATGGGACAAACTTCCTGAAGAATTATAAAGGTTGCCTGGACTTAACAATGGTAATAGAGGAGACTATGGAACCTGGACACACAGACAGTCCTGAGAAGAGTGTGTATGGCTATACATAAACTTTAACCAATCTAGATTACCCAACCAAACCAGATTATCTTTCCAAAGGATTCTAATTAGCATTATTCCTGCCTGCAGAGCATTCTTCTTTAGCCTTAACTACTAATTTTCATACTGATCAGTGTTTCCATAGTTGCTCAAAAAATCCCCTGATGACATTGTGTGCTAATTACAGAATATATTTCCTGTCAGTTTTACTTTGAGCATCAGTTGTTCTAATTTGTAACTAAATACAAAGAAAAAAACCTGGAGGTCAGGTCTCAGTAGAGGAAATAAACTTTTGGCAAGCTGACATAAATGACTCCATCCGATGAGGTTTAAAACCACCAAAGTTATTTTTTGTTTTTACCATGAATTTACTATTTTGAAACCCTACATGGTTTCATCATCATTTCTCACTGCTTTGATTACAATGGAGGAAACTGATGTCCCAACATGTAGGTGTCTAGCAGTCTTTCATCCCCACTTCTGCTTTTAGTTCCCTCCCTCCCACTCACTAGTGGGTATTACTCCGCCTTAGTTTTTTCTCTCTCTCTCTCTCTCTCTCTTTCTCTCTCTCTCTCTCTCTCTCTCTCATGCTGGGACTACGTGAGCCTTCACACATCACTCTCTCAATTATTCATGTAGAGGGGAAAAGAAAAAGAGGAGGAGAAAGATGAAGAGAGGGGTTGAAGGAGGAGCAATGTATGAGAGCCAGCATGTTCAGGTGGACGTGACTTTGGTCACGCTGAACGAACGCCATTTTTTGGACTGTCTAGCCTTTCCACTTGTTAATTCATCCAATCTTTTCCACTCATAACTCCTTTTTTCTCAAAGTTTTCTTTCCTCCTTTTTCTTCATATTCTCTCCTCTCTTATTTCTAACTTCCTCCTCTATTCACGTTTTCTATTTTCCTTACTTCTTTCCCCTTCTTACTTCCTCTCTAACTTTCTTTGTTACCTCCTTTTCTTCCCCATCTTCTCTTGTGTCTCACCTACTCCTCTCTCCCGTGTCCTAATGTTGCCATGTCTGCAGCCGGAACGATCCTATTAGTCTGCTATCTCTAACCCAATAACTTGATGAGGAATTAGAGTCAGGAACGAACATGAAGCAAGTCAGTGTTGTCTAGTAACGTCAAGAGCACTCTGTAGCCATCCTGGCAATTGTCCTTCTTGGGAGATTTAGCTCTTTTTCAATCCAGAGACTAATCTAGTGTCTATTTGAGCAAGAGGAATGATGTTAATGCATCGACTGCCAAGGAAGCTGGCACCTGAATCTGACTTATCTACTAATTTAGATGAGATTAGCAGCCTGCAGAAACAGGTCTTGGATATCGACACTATGGCACAGTATCTGTTGCACTGTGGAAGTTCTTCTTTCCGCTGCAGTTTGTGAAAGCCAACATCAGTAGCAGTCTCTTTTATGTACTAATGCCTGTTGTCGTTGAGTCGTCTTAATGATTGTTGTTGGTTGTCTTAAATTAGCTTTTTTTTATTTGTAATTCTTTCTGCCGGGGGCGTTCCATGTAACCACAGCATCCTGGTTTCAAATCCCGCCAGGAATATCTATCGCCTCATTTCTTTCTCTCCGTCAATATCCTTCCTGTTGTTGGTTTCCACTGCACATTATCCAATAAAGGAATTAATACCAAAAATAAATGATATTCTCCTACAAAAAGGCATCCTCCTAAACCTCCTCCTGCATGACCCAAGTGATGTCACTAATGTGTTTATTTGAGCATTAGGTGTGTATAAGAAGTTATGCCCAGGTTTTAACGGTATATTGAAGACAACTGAAGTTTTAGAGAATCAACCTTTGTTTCCCATTGCCAAAGATTTCAGTTATCTTCGTAATCAGGGGAGAAAATTCATCGCTTTCCAGCTTGGTATAGCTAGGAGACAGAACTTGAACTCGATGTTTGGACAACAAAGCTTAATTTATACAGATTTGACCACTAGAACTATTTGTGCAGTTTGTGTTTACTGCCCAGGTGATAGCTGTAAGCTGGGAGGACTCTGGCTTAACTTAGAACTCCTCAGAAACTCCAGTTGTCTGTTCCATGCACTTTCTCCCTTTTACTCTTTGTACATTTCTGAAGTATATTCAGAAAGCTCCAGGATATGCGCTAAAAAGTCATGTGTAAGAATATTTTTTTCTTAGTGTCTTTACATCTTTTTGCTCCGCCTCTTAAATTCAGCCCATATTTGGTCTGAAGACACAATGAATTGGAGAGTTTCAGAGCAGTCTGATGCAACGTATAAATGTGAGTGTCATCCACATAGAAGTGGAGACGGATGCTACAGATTAGGTAACCAAGAGTGACTAAATTAGATTAGATTATGAATAGTTTGTGGACTGAGTACAGATCCTTGAGGGAAAACATACCACTAGGTATGTTTGACATTGCAATATTTCCTCCTCTTGTTTAACTCTGAGATATGAACTTAATGAAAAGTATGGTATAGCAAGTATAGTATAACATATAGTATAGCAATTGATGATATCTAGCTAGCTTCTAGCTGCGTAACAGTACACTTGCCTTTTCTGCCTTACATCTTATCCCATACAACGCTTTAGTTTTCTTCTGAATTTGTTGTGACTTCCTGTTTTGTAACTGCTAGCTAGCTCTCTTTATTTCTGAGCCTAACACACAAAATACACACAAACCTATTTACTTTTGTGTTTCAGACATTAAAAAACAACTGTATTTGTTAAAGCAACATTGCATAGAAACTGGTATTATTGTGATTTAGTGCCCCAAAAACTAGCAACAACTTTGCTAACAGGAAAAGCAAGGTCAATAACGACATATGTCTCATCAACGACTAAAAGTCTGTCCCAGATTTACTCTTGTCCAGTGGTCCTTGCTCAGTCACTGGTTGCATTGCCAGCTTCTCCAGCTCTAGTTCTGGCACAATACCGACTATACCTGCTGTCAGCATTCACCTGCACCCCGATGCTGAAAATCTCCTCTTCCCGTTGGCCTGTGATACAAACACTCCCCCTGTGCTCTGAGCTCACAGTCCAGGCAGCCCGGCTAACAAACAGAGCTAACATTAACTAACAGCAGCTAAAGTTGGCAGCAGTTTACTTTACTGTCCATCAGGAAACTCTGATCAAATTTCACCAATATCAGTGAAATAGTTGGTAGTGTGTGACTTGCTGTAGAGTGTTAGGTACTTGCAGCACAAAGTTACATACTGCAGAAACAGAGGTACAGATCACAGAGCGGAAATAAAAGAGACACCATTTACCTGATTACAACTCTGTGTAAACATGATTTATTTTGTGGTACAAATGTTACACAATGTTGTCATTTGTAATGTTTTTTTTTGTTGTTGTTGTTTTTACAAATTTAGGGAGACCTTAAAAAGTAAAGTAGGCGTACAGTAGCAGGGGATACTTTCGAACATATGATTGCTGTGTTGGAGTGACACAAAGGAGGTCGGAATTTCCTGATTAAAAATTCCAACTTCCGACCTCGAAACTGAGAAACTCGTTGAGAAACTGATGCTTCTTTGGCAAGTGTACATGGAGTTTAACTCTTCACGGTGCAGCCCTAGATACTGTATAAACAGAGAAGGATTGAGGTAACACACACCATTACACATTATATTTCACAGCACTTTTTTTATATCTCAATATTTGATTTAGTCGCCTAATACAAATACTGTAGTCTACAAATACACAAGCCAACTTTTAGTGTATTCACACAGTGACAAAGTGTGTGTGTTTCTGTAGTAATTCTGCTGTTATTTAGCACATTTTAATATAATGTTAATGTTACATTTGGGGTTGTTAGTTTTATTATATTTAATATTTCTTAACCTATATTCAAAATGTATATTCACACTGTCGATTTCCTTTTTCTATGTGCTGTCATTTACTACAATTTTGTATTGGATATAAAATAAAAACTCATTGCTGCTGTCAAATCCATAATCCATTCAACTCAGTGTGACACAAAACCAAACATTTGGACGTTTCACAACATTAATACAATTTTTTGGAACGATATTGGACCTATGCAGAGGATCACGTAACAGGGCTTTTATTTCAGCACCAGTGTAATCAGGGATAACACATAGTCTATTTAATCTGCTCTGTTCCATTCAAGGCCTGCTGAATGACTTATCCTCTCCATTCAGTCCAAAATCTCCCCATCAATGGCCTCTACACAAAGAAAGAGGGATGAGTTTTCACTCCAGCACACAAATAATGGAGGTAATGCATTCTTTGAAGGTCAACTTGAGCATATACGTATACTATTTCATTTTAACACTGCTTCATATTCATATGCATAACAGACTTTTACAGTTCTGGGACTGTAAACCAAAGCAGGGGGGTGAGGTTTTTGGATTTTCCCTGTTGTATTTTTAGATTTTTAGGTTTAGGTATCCGATGTCCTTTTGACAATCAGACTCAACCAAACAAAACAAACAAAAAAAAAAGTCCACATCCTTAGCTATAATTTGACTTTGGCCCATTTAGGCAACAAAAAAATTAATGTTAAAGAAAGAAATATTCTATGATTCAGCTTTTTATTTTTTATTTTATATTTTTTTGAAAATATCAACATGAGAACAACTATACTTCAACCATGTTTATAAAGACTGTAACATAATTCTACTAGCTCAAACCAGTTTGGTCCAGCAGGGCAGGAGGGTCTCTGAAGGGCAGCAGGTCTGGTGAATCATAGTCTTATTGAATAAGTCTGGTGAAGTTTTCCAGGGGTTTGACTTAGTAAACTTCCACTCACAAGCCTGACAGGAATGTGTGACGTTACTGTGTCCCCACAGGAAAACAGCCATGTTTGACAAAGACTTTATGAACACGTGATTGCTGATGTGCAGCAGTCATAAAGACATAAACATGCATTTACTGGCAGTGACGCATTGTAGGTTAAAGGTATCTATGTATGTAGGCCAGTAGTTTGCAACCTTAGCCCCACAGGGCTGTGGAACTCTTTCATCAACACTGCCTGTCAAGTTCCAAACATGTTCATTTGAATATAATAAACTGGATATTAACCATTAGATACTTTACATGCAATTCATCTGTCACGGTTAAGGTTGAGCAAAGTTTATAGAACAGCCACTTAAACCTCCAGATTAAGCTGGAAATTTCAACCTTAAATCCATTACTATACAATATGTATAGAGTAATTTACTTATTTATATTTGGCTTATATTTCAGTTTTTTGACTTATTGATATTATGTGATTTTAAATCTTATTATTGTTGTAGTTTCTGTGGACCCTAAGAAGACCGCGTGACCACTTTGGTGGAGCTAATGGGAACCCAAATAAAGAATAAAGGATAACATGTGTGGTGTTCAGGTGATGTAGCAAACTGTCTAACTCATAACTAACTCATAGAGGTTATGTCTGGGAGTGTGTGCATGGCTGTGCATGCATGTACTCGTAAGTGAAGGGAACACGTAGCCAAGATTATTCTGAGCTGAGACTGGGACAGAGACACATGACCGGCTAATAAGGAAGAGCTAAGCAGGTAGAGGAGGATGGGCTGCTGAGTCATGATAAGGGAGCAGCAAAAATAGGGTGAGACATGATGTCCTGTCACCGGGTGATGCTGAATCAATTTAAGAAACACAGTGTGTAGATATTGGACGTACTGGAAGATCCAAGACTGGACTCCACAGAACTGGGCCAGTCTCCATTACTTTCTTTGTCTGACATTAACCTGAGTGATTGGGAGCACACACAATCCTTCGTCAGCGCAGAATTAGGCAGCTATTTGTGGAGCTGCAGGCTTAGCGCTGCCTGTTGACAAGCCTGCGTACTATTCATACGCCTGACACAGCAACTCCTCTCTCCCACAGAGATTACACAAACACCAGTATAACCACCAGTACCAACACCAGACCACATTCAAGTTTACTTTAGGATGAGCACACATAGTTAGAGCCACTTTTCATTAGGTTCATATCTCAGAGTGAAACAAGAGGAGGAAATATTGCAGTGTCATGTGAAGCAAACATCCTGCATGCACTTGAATAGGTAAAGTGTCTCCATGTGAACAAATATAATGCAAAGTTAAAATGCAAAGTAGCTTTTAGAGTTTCTGTGACGTTGTGACGGCCGAGGAGAAGGTAGACCTGTCAGGAGTCACATACACAAGTGTGTATCTTTGTGTATGTCTGTGTGTGTGTGTGTGTGTGTGTGTGTGTGTATGTCCGTGTGTGTGTGTGTGTGTGTGTGTGTGTGTGTGTGTGTGTGTGTGTGTGTATGTGAGGCAGAGCAGTAAGTGGTGAACCTGACTGTAGTCACATAACCAATCTGTCCACATGATGATCTGTCTTAGCCAAGACACTGAGTATGCCCATGATTCAGACTTGAGGAAATACCACATTCAACTGGCAAATGCAGAGTCCCTATGTGTGTGTGTGTGTGTGTGTGTGTGTGTGTGTGTGCGTGTGTGTGTGTGTGTGTGTGTGTGTGTGTGTGAGTGGGTAGGAGAGAGACAGGGAGAGGAGGAGAGGAAGTGGCATGTCGCCTTATACAGCAACTATAATGTTCAGCTCATTTATGTCAATAATCGGTTAGCATCAAGCTTAACCTCAAACAAGAAGTTTGGAAAGCCACTGCCAATTAAAATGTTATAAAATGTATATATAATAATCTGTAATCATCTTCTAAAGGACCATGACTTAACTGGCTATTCCAGACATTTGCAAAAACTATATAATATACCTAAACCATCCGATTTTGCAGTAGCCTTGTCTGCAGCAGTAGCAGATGAGCAAAACACTCACCCGTTTGAAAAAAGCGTTTCCCAAAGCAGGAAGCAATAAAAGTATCAAATCATCCACTTATGGAAAGTGGTGGAAATGTAACCAAAGACCTTTGCATTTTAATACCATGGGGTAAGTTTCAACCAGCTGCTTTATCTGTAAACACAACAGTGTGTTTGCCAGCGTGCACACAAGCAAAGTGATAAAATGATAACTGGCTGAACTGGTTCAGACTAAAATTCCCTGGAGTGACAGGAATTAGTCTAATTATAAACACTAAACCAACATCTTGGCATTAGCAGGTAGATGCTGAGTTATATTATATTTCACGTTCTTAAGTGTTCCAGTTGAGGATCCATCCTCTTCCAAACACTTTAAATATGGTCTGTGATTAATAATTTCCAGGAACTCTCAATCTTCATGAATTCATATTCATCATTTAATTAAAGCAGAAGTATGCTAGAAGGGCAGTAACATAGCAACAGCACTGTTGTGTTGGTACACAGTCATGTGAAACCTAGTGCAAACATGTATCCGGATATATTTGTTTGATATTACAAACAGTTCTTACTTAACTTCTTTACTCGGGCACAGCGGTGCTTTCAGCTAAATGCTAATGCCAGCATGCTAACATCTTCACCATTGATATGGAAACAAAGATACTGCGTTTGCAGTTTGATGTTTGTCTGTACGGTCGCCATATTGGGGAGGTCAAGATCATAGCTAGTACACAATATGAGATGCTGCAGACTTAACTACAGACTAACTGTAACTTGCTTAACTCTGAACCAATTGTCATGAAATTAGCTTTGTTATAAACGAGAGGAACTGAACATGATGCAGCAAAAACATGATATATATAACAGTAAAATACTTACTCATAAATAAATTGAATTGATTAATTGTAACATGTTAGCAGCGAGCAGCAACCTCGGGGGCTGGGAAATGAAGCTAAAAACTGCAGTTCCTCGAACGGCCACTTGAGGCTGGCTCCAGAAGTGAGTCAGTCTCCATAAGTCCCCATATTAAAATGTCCAACTTCACAGCAGAAATAAACATGTTTACAGCCTGGTACAAAAAACAGTTTTGGTCTCTATAGCTAATTTCCCCGTTCATGACAACTGTACTGAGGGTGAATTTATATACAACTCACCTGTTCAGATTATATTAAGGCTTAAAGTTATGCATTAACAGCATGGCCATTTTGACTGGCAGGTGGGTGCTGTTACAGATGGCTTGTTTGAGCACCCAGGCTTCACTCGGCCCACCTCAGGTCCACCAATGATCCACGTCTTTGCCCATTTTTAGATTAGCCAGGAGGCGGAAGATGCAGGATTGGCAACATGGCGGCAGCCTGAGCCACCACACTCTGAGCTTCAAAACGACTCTTCAGAAACCTGTGGGTGACGTCACACATACGCTGTCTGTTCTTTATACTGTCAGTGGTTGGCAGCCGTATTGTTCTGCACTTTATCTTTTCAGAAACACAATGTAGATAAATGTTTCATTCCAAAACTTATACAAGCACTCCGTCCTGAAAGTATTTTTTTTAATCATCTTTAAAATAACCCCATTTTGTGCTCAATCTTGTTGGAGAGAAATAGCTCTTTTATTATCCACTCTGATACAATATCCTGAATACACTCAGTCACGATTTCTCTGATAAGCAGCATGCGACTCAGGCTGTGACTCATGGGTTTTGTGAATGGGTGAGATAGTGAAAGGAGGTGTGCCAGAGCACGCTGTGTACCCTGCAGATTGTCTCCATAAATGGAAACACAAAGAGCGGACGTAATATTAATGTTTGACTATGTAAATGAGCAAACAACAAACTGGATGTTTTTCCTGGAGTTAATTTATTGGTCCAGCAGATGCAAAAATCAACTGTACAACATACTGTCCTCTCATGCATAGTCCTCTGATTAAAACAAGGTACTATTGCTCCAAGCAGTCATTCGAAACTACATAAAAATAAATAAAGAATATAATAAAACAATCTTTTTACAAAAGAAAAAAACACATTTCAAGTATCTCAAGCAAACACGTTAACAAAAGTTGTACTGAGAGAGATAAGCAACAGGTCGTGCTCTCCATTCAGTCCCAACACATTAGTACAAAACACTGACACACATTCTCATGAAAAGACTCCCAAGTCATCTCCCATCCATCTCCAGTTATACTGTATGTACACTAAGATTTACAAAGATATTATTAACAGCACGCATCGTTATCATAAAAATATAGGTGCTTACATTTGTGCGTAGCGGACAATGACAGCAAAAGGGAAATCGAGGAAAACAAACTTGAAAATGAAGTTTCCTGTTAGAGATCTCTGTCAAATGATCAGCAGGTACTGTAGCACTGAAACTAAACACTGTGAAAAATAAATATTCATAAAGGTGAAAATAAAATACAGACATGATATGTGGAGTTATTAGGTGAAACGTGGTGCCTCTCCTTGAGCAATCAGTTCCAGATAAATGGCAAGAGAAGCAGCTTCGGGCTTGCAGAACAAGCACTACAGGCACTCTACGGCGAAAAATCACCTCCATTACCGTGAAGTAACGTGACACGAGACACAAAGTGACGCAAAAATCGAACACATAAAAATTTGTCCCCACTGTGCAAAACAATCGCTTATTCTGTAGTGTCATCTTCATTTTTTTTAAGAAAACCATGAAAAACACCAGTGCTTCCAAAGAAGTGCCAAAGAGTTTACGACGTAAACTAAATACTATCTCCGTCTTTTACATAAACAGTGCAACCATACGTTAAAAACAGGATGAGCTGAAAGTTTTATCCAGGCGTGAAGCGTGGTCTCTCCAAATAAATGAACCAGAAGAAACTGGTTTCCTGGAGAGCCTGTCGTCTGAGCTGTGAGACGCAACAGGAATGACTGTTTTAAAAAAGAGTCACAGTTTGCCTCTTTCCGTCTGAATAAATGAAACACGTGATGTTAAAAGTTAAAAGTCAGAACACAGATTCATGAGTCAGAGCGAGGAAATGTCTGACAAAAGCAAGAGAGGATTTAAGAGTCTTGCTTTGAAGTCACATGTCTTCGAACATAAATTTGATTTGATAAATATCTGATAGGACAGCAATTAAATAACCATTTTTCAACGATAAAAAGGTACAATAACTTGTGTCCTCTGCTGACAAAGTGTCAGCATTTAACGAACTGATCCGTTACATTTAACAGACGTTGTGAAAAATCAGTGAGTCTTGTCAGCAATCCACTTTTTGGCTTCTTGAGCCGCATGACACATCGGTGCAATTTCACTGGCATGGCTGCAGGACATCATGGCGACCAGATGAGCTTCTCCTCAGGTTCTGTAAACACACACACAAAAAAAAATACAGTAACGTTAAAACTTTAGATCATCAACCTCAACAAGAGAACAAAAGACAGCGCTCTTGCATAAACAGTAGTAGTGTCATGTATCCCCCGGCTAAATGATACATGATTGCTTTCTTATGTAGTGAAAGTTACATCACCCGCGTTTTCTCAGGCCCTGATTTCCTCTTTATTATTATATCTTTAGCAGGCGTTCATGACTGTGTGAACAGGTTGCTACGGCTTACTCTGTGTGTGTGTGTGCCGAGTTAATCCTCAGGTGATTATGAATGAAGCTGACAAGATCCTCACCGCACCCAACATTCTTACCAACACTTTTCCACTGTGCCAGCAAAACTAGCGCAGACACGCCATTTCCCCTCATGTAGTTAATGAAGTTAACGCTGCCTCACCACGGTGTCTGCTGTGCTGTCTACAGACGGCACGCGCTACAAACCCAATTCACAATTTGGCGGTCATTTTTGGAGGGCATTTGGTAGCAGTGGATGGCTGCTCTTTTGAAACTCTTCTAAAAATCTAAAAAAAAAAAAAAATAGCATGCTAACTAACTAGCTAACTATGACTGTGAACACATTTGATTAGCACAAAACAAGCACTTCTAGTGGAAGCTAGCTTTGGCATGTCACATTTGAATTTTTGCTAAAATGTCTGCCTGCTAGCTAGTTATTAAGTTAATTAACAGTTATGTCTTTTTCTGAATATTGTTAACAGACTTGAAGAGCACGAAACAAAAACATTTAGAGTACGCGTGTTACATTTGTGTCTTTGCTAATTGAGCCTGCTAGCTAGTTAATAAGCTAATATTGACAATGCTGTCAGCGTGTTAGCATGCTAACTAAGCGACCATCGTTTTATTGTTAAACTTGATTAACACAAAACAGGCACATCTAGAGTAAGTTAGGTTTAGCACGTTCAATTTGTTTCTTTGCTAAATGAGCCTGTGGGCTAGTTAGTTAAAGGTTTGGTCTAGTTTACATCTTCACAAACACGCCTTGTTTATGAGAACACACTTGTGGTACAGTAGTAGTGTCAGACGTGGCTGGCGGCAGAACTATGAAGCAACTACAAAGCCTCTACAGTGTGTTTACCTTTGAAAGACTAAAAGGGAAACCACTTTGAGATATTGGAGGACGGTTCGTCTTTAAGTGACAGGACAAGGCGGGCCAGAAATAAAGCAAACATAGAAACAAGAACATGGACGGTGAGCATGAGTCAGCGTAGTACAACAAGCAGATTGTGTTGACGACAATGAAGACGGCAGAAGAGAGGAATCTCAGGAATGTGAAGTGAGAATTTCTTATGAGCAAATGTGAGAGGAAACAGTGCTACTCCTTCGTATAAAGTATCATTTCCCATGAGTCAAGCCTGAGACAGTGCATAATTACTGTTAAAGTGTGTGCTCAGAATATCCTGACACAAAACAGGAGTTTATGTTATGAAGTATGTGATCAATAGAGCTAAAAATTTGACGTTACGTTGAATTTCTAAGAAAATATGTATGTTTGTTCTTCAAATGAGATCTAGGTGTGAAGAAACACCCTTTTTTTTTTTTTTTGCTGTTCTCGGTTAAGTACGGGAAATGAAACATCAGCAGTGAACACGAGGTTAAAAAAAGACACAGGCGACAGGAAGAGTGCGGAGGGGTTAGATAAATGGAGCAAAAAAAAACAGCCACAGATGGTGAAGTGAGCGAATACTTACAGGCAAACTTTGCCCAGCCAGTGCTGCAAGGTGCACAGGAGGAAAACGGCAGCAGAGGAAAAGAGGACGGGAAACAAGTGAGCGAACATGACACATGCAGTCTGTACAGAAAGGCTTGTCAGAAAGGAAACAGATGAAGGAGACGTCCTGTCTGCTTTTTTTTTTTAGTGAGAGGTTTCCTGTAAAAACACACCTCTTACCATAGAAACTCTCCAGTCGAGTCATTCTAACTCTAAAAAGTGCGTTTTCTGTGTGTGTTTTATGAGAATCCTACCTGTCCAACCTGTCCAGCCAGGGCGAGGGGGATGTGTGAGGGGCTGCAGAGCGCCAGCGAGGCGACAGACGGGGGCAGCTCCTGGATGGGAGCCTCGTCCAGGTCATCGATGCGAGGCTTCTTGATGTTTGACTCGGGGCTGGTCAGAGGAGTCACGCTGTTCCTCCTGATCAAGGTGCCGGGACCTCTCTTCACCTCCTGCAGGGTGACAAACATCAAGATCCAGTTAGTTTTGTTTTGTTTGCAACATTTCCGCTTGGATGAACTGCCGTGCAATAGTCAGACAGGATGTGACGGTTCCATAGGGATGAGCGTTACCTCTGGTCTGTCTCTGTGGGTGTTCACTGCCTCCACATTCAGACAGATGGACTCCACTTTGCACCCATAGGCGACCGGGGTGAGCTTCAGCACTGTGTGGAGGGGACACTTCAGGTAGGGCATCTCATCTGGAACAACCAAACCGAGCATGAGCACAGTTGCATCAAGACTGTTACCTGTCTTTTATTATTGTGACGCTACAAAAACAGAGGGCTTGTGGGAGTTGTAGTACCCACCTGCACTCTTATCGAGGAAGAAGGCCAGCAGGCAGCGCATGACGGCCTGGTGGCAGATAACCAGGACGTTCTCTTGCCTCTCCAGCTCCATGATGACCGGCTCCACCCGCTGGACCAGGTCCTGGTAGGACTGCAATCAGAAGGGTGGAGTTGTTAATGACTGAGTCTTAAACTGTTAGTTTGCGAAGTTTGATGGTGTCCGGCAGTGTGTGTACCTCTCCAGCAGGGTAGCGATAGTAGAATTTGTCCTCGTCTCTCAACACAAACTCCTCTGGGAATTTCTCCTTCACCTCGTCATACGTCATCTCTTCACACACTCCCTGAAAAGAACACACACGAAGCAAAATACTTTTAGTTTAGCAACAGTAAATACAGCCATGTGAAGTGGTCACAGTGTGTGTTAGAAAGATACTCACAGCGTCTATCTCGTTGAGAGCCTTCCACTGTTCGTACGGGACTCCCAGGTGCTCGGCGGTCTGGATGGTGCCGCACAGCTGGCTGGTCCAAACCTTCAGATCCTTCAGCTGCTGCTCCTCCACAAACCGAGCCAGGGCTGCAGAAAACTACAGCAGGGAAGGAACAGGGTTTAACACCTGAAGCTGATGTTAAAAATCCTGTCATCTTGTTGTCATCGTCTCCTGCGGCTGTCCGTACCTGTTTGCCCCGCGGCGACAGCCCCGCATCGCCTCCCAGCCGTCCCTCCAGGTTGTCGGTGGTCTCTCCATGCCGACACAGGTAGATGGTTCTGGGCTGGACGTGGATGTTCATCAGGTAGTAGACGATCTTACTCTGGATGTGATCCTGGATCCGGTTGACGAGGTAACGCCGACCTACGTCTATCACTTTGATGAAGGAGAGATCCCTGGAGGAAGAGAGCAGGGCGGATGAGGTGAGCGATCACTGACAGAGTTTGTGTTGGATGCCCTGACAGAATCGATGCTCAGTGTTTACCTGTCATGCTGATCAGGGTCCAGAGGTTGGTAGCTGGTTTTATAGCATTCAATTCTCCTCTGGAAATCCAACATGGCGTCAGTCTTGTTGCAGTCGCGGTAGTCTGGACAGGACACCTTCACTTCCTGCGCAGGGAGGGAAGATTGTCAGACGGCAAACAACACGCCTGATTCCAGAGAGTTATGATCTTTTCATGTTTAATTTAAGAACACCAGGGCGCATTGGGATGTCATGTTTGCTACTCACCATGATGTTCGACGCGATGACGTTGGGGTCGTCGCACACGGATTCGATGAAGAAGATCTGGGCACAAAAAAAAAAGAAAGCAGTTCAACGTCTCTGCAATGTTGACAAGGTCATGCTTGGACTCCTCAGTGTTGCCATAGTAACGCTTACCTTGAAGCCGTTCTCATTGCCAAATTGAAGGATCATCTCTCGCCTTTCTCTCGTCGTGTTTGTGGCGTCGAAGACCTGAAAGAAACATGAAACAGCGTCGTAAGACGGTGACGCTCATCGTCATGTCCCGCATGGGGACAAAGTTTGCGAAAAGCACATGATGCATGATGGGAAACTCACCGCTACTTGGCCTCCCTCGTCTTTCAGATAGGACTTGACATCCCTCAAGGCTGCTAAGGCACACTGCCTAAAGAAGACAGTGGAGATGTTCGTTAAGCATCAAAACACACACAGTAGATGACTCCAGTTGTGTGTTTTTGTGTCAAACTTACTGCCTGATTTTCACGGCACACTCATTATCTGGCTTGAAGAAGTCATAGGAGCTGTAGTTCTTGACCGCCTCCCTGCGGTACTCGCCGACATTAAAGACTACAACACAAAGGAAGAAGAAGCAACAAGTATGAAACGTTTGTCCAAAACACATCAAGGACATGCTGTCCTGTAACTGATAGGCTACTGTATAAACTGTGCTGCAGTTTACGTGTGTGTTTGCAAGTATTGTGTACCTTTGGTGGGCATGCCGATCCAGTTGAGGTATCGGGTGAGCTTCTTGGATATGTACGTCTTGCCCCGGGCCGGAAGACCCACCATCACGATGACCGTGGGGGGGTTGGCGAGGTGTGGGGCGCCAGTTGCTGCAGAGAGAGATGGCAGGGGGGGGGGGGGTGTCATGAAAGTGGTGCCTGTTTACAAAACTGTAACAAGGACAGAATTAACATCGTGAACATGTTGTGCCCTGCAACCTGAGAGGGAGCCGAGCTGCAGCCAGAGAGCTGGCACAAATAACGACGAGTCACCAGGAGCTGCAGCCTGCCTGAACTGACCCACTTCTGTGCACTGAACTGGCTTACCGGAGCCAAGATGAGCTCCAAATATACTGTAACCCCAGCCCTGAGGAGATATTACATCATATCATACGTGAGTCTGCAGGCAGGAGACGGGTACAGGGTGCTGATTTTAAATGGAAAATATATTCTGTAGGTCAAAAATGTGAACACTTTTCGTGTCTATTAAAGGTCTTTTTCATCCAGGTGTGCAGGATTCTTTTTCAGTCTGCATCCCTGCAGGTGTGAGCGTCATCGCCTGATAATACACTCCGACAGGACCTAATGTACCCTTCCTCTCAGCGCGTTGCTAATCTTGTTTCCATAACACAAGAGCCACGTTGCTTCAACGGAAAAACGGATCACAGTCTAAGTCCATCCTCAGATATCTGGTTCATCGCTCCCCGATTGATCCAGCTCACCCGCTGCACCAATCCCCATCCCGTCCTACCTCACAGCTCTCGTTTAGGGACATGTTTTTATGAAAAATGAGATGAGAAGCCAGTCCTCCATCATGAACTGTGCTCTCCCCCACCCTCATCGATCAGTATAGCACAGCATCCCATCAATAATCAATGAGCAGCAGCAGAGTTAAGTGGTCAGCGTGAATCCAGATGTGCAGCTGCTCTGTCTGAACACCTCTTAACATTTTACCCCTTCTCTGTCTTGCATGTTCATTAAACAGTTGCTATTTCTCAGTAGACTTAATTAGTTAATAAGAAATTAGCTACGCTAAACGTCTCATTTTTCCTTTTCTTGGTTTAAATGAGCAGATATTTTACTTCTTTCTTTATTAACAACAGGTTTAAAAATCTTCAAAAGCAAATTAAACTAAAGGAGGAGACTACTCGGTGACATTTAAGTGAATTTATGTGCTGCGCAAACTTTAAATTCATCAATAATCTCGTCCTTTGTGGTCTCTTTGTGGTGTGAAGCCAGAAAACGAGACAGCAGCCGGGTCGCGCCATGCACACGCGCTGCCGGCTGACCAATAAGAAGACGGTACCCCTTTCAAAAGCACTGTGGTAACCATGGCGACCGGGGCGCCGTGACGTGCCGCGCGTGCTGATGGAGACCACCAATCGATAAAACGAGTCAGCAGACCGGCGTAGGAGGAGAGGTGCACGCGACTGTAGCTCATAGCGAGCTGTAGCGTAACTCTATCGGAAATAGTACAATATTAAAATATGAGAGAGTGAAAGTGTAGATTTAAAATTGCTGTTTGATTCCACAAAACTCAAATTTATCGCTCATACTTTGTTAAATGTTGTATTAAGGAAGTAAAAGTAGCCAAGGGATGCTACAAGCTCTGTACCACCGGCACGCACTTCGTCACGTCCATAGCCGTGAGAGATGAATGGAGCTGTGCACTGCCATGACACATTTAAAACACGAAGATACTGTACTAATACTGGAGCTATTACTGTAGTGAGTGTAAGAGGAAACTATAAAATTATAGTCATTTTACAGGCTTTTACCTCTCCGGGGCGCCGGCTTGTCATCTTTGGTGGGAATCCAGATCTTTTGGATCCTGTTCTGAGTCAGCTCTCTGGGCATTCCTTTAGGGACTGAAGAGCCGCGCCGTAACACGAGAACTGAGCCGCTTAATCCGGGTCAAAGAAAGACTTTAAGTAAAAACACACAGGAGCCGGTGGTTGTTCGGAGCAGAAGCCTCCTCCGTTCAAGGCGGAATTAACCGGGACTGTTCACAATCTCTACAGAGCGCGTTGAGTCGGAGTTAATATGCCGGTCCTCCACACACATCCGCTATTTAACTCCGCCCGGCCGGCCGGGAAACAACGTGACCGTCGTGACGAAATACAAACACGCACTCAGCCAGCCTCACACAGACCACCATAGAGACACACACACACACACACACACACACACACAAGCGCCCCCCTGTGGTACACTGTATTAACACTGTGCGTCATTGTGTTTGTTACATGTTTATTATTACTCTCTCTCGATATATTTTTTAATTAATTTGTTGCTTGTTCGTGTAGTTTTATAAATGCTTGCAGAGGTATCTCGTCCATTTTTTATACTCCTTTATCTGTTTCCTTCCTGTTCAGGCACGTTTACTGACACAGCTCCTTGTATTGCTGTAACATGTGAATTCCCCCTGGGGGTCAATAAAAGTTTATCTAATATTATTTAATGTCTCACTATTTTGTAAACTCCACCGTCAAAAAAGACCATTTAATAATTGGTTTGCCTTCATACCCTCGTTTGTTTGGATGAGGTTTAATTTATGTTTTGAAATATTTCATCACTCTCTCTTCTGCCTCAGGCTTGAACAGAAGCTCCTCTGTAGAGATAAAACCTGAAACGTGCAGTCTCTCACAACCACACTCTTACTGGGGTTATACCATTGAGTCATAGTGGGCACGCTCATAACAGTATATATTTAGTGACATCAAGAATCTCACATTGACCACATGTTTTAATACAGATGTGTAAGAACTGAAGATGACAAAGAAAGTTTGAAGGGGGGTGTTGGAGGAGAGCCAGACTTCCCTGATGAATTCAAGTAAAATAAGCTCAGAGTGTTTGAGTGATAGCTGAGGGACCTGGGGAGCTTTTATAACCTCCTGTAAAAAAAAAAAAAAGAAAAAAAAAAGATATATACTCCACTTTCTCCACCTCTAAAGAGTTTATCTTAAAAATCATGATTTTATTTTATCATGTTATTATTTATGATCATATATTTAAAGCATTTCAAGCTTAAACCTATCTGAGCAGAGACTAAATATAACCCTGAGTTTCTGCTGGTTTACAGTTTCACCCTGACAGCAGCCTGCAAATGAGCAGAGTTCCGATAAGGAGACGTGCACACACACACACACACACACGCTATTACCTTGCAATATTTTTTTATTTATAAGTTTAAAAGCTTTTTGACATTCAGTGAATTATAATGAAACAAATCTTGTGCAAAAGTGCATCTATGTTGCTCAGTACTGACTTTGCACTCACTTCTTATTATTGATATTCATTATTTGTAACCTCTTTATTATTATAGATCTACTCATTAAACTATTAGTAACTTATATATCTGTCTACAGGAGTAATATAGTATTTCTACCAGTGTGAGGACTTACTGTTATCTGTGACTGCACTGTAAAAAAAAAAAAATTATGCAATTCTAAATCCTTATGCAACGATTGTGGTTCATCAACTTTTTACACTGTACTGAATTTCCTCAGTTGCCACAGTTTGTACTCGTACTTTGTAAACCTGCTGACCTCCATCCAGTCATCCACCAAAAACCTCATTCTTTAAGGCGCTTGTGAAAACAAGGAATCATGGGTATTAGTGGCTGCTCCAAGGCAGGATGTTTGCAAGTTTAATTTATAATGTTGATAGAAAGTATATATACCTTTAGACAATGAAGAAATCTTTCATGTATTGAAGCTGAAAGCCCATGGCTAAGCATTTCAGCATGACTAAGTTGATTTCTAATATATAGTTTATGAGAATAATTACATATATTGACTCAGAACACAGAACACTTACTCTATAATGATAAAGAAAACAATAAACTAGACATAGATTACACTATTTTTGTCTTGACTTGAAAACCCTCTGAAGTCCCCAAAAAAACTTTCTTTATGGCTCTCCTACTGATATCCTGTTTATTTCATGTAGTTTCATCAGAGTGACAAACTCTTTCCTGTTGATCATGCGAACAAAGAGCAGCTGTGAGACAAAAAGAGAACAGCACTATAGTTCTGATATTTATGTGTCGAACGTCCTTTCAAAACTTACAAGTACAAGGTCAGGTTATGATCTTTTTTCATACGTCGTGTCACAGTCTGAACTGAAAGTGGAGAAGCCGCGATTGTGAAAGCAAACTTTGGTTTGGGTCAGTTGTTTGTCCTGATAGAGAAACACTTTTTAAACTTTGCTTTAGGAAAAGAGTGCAGGAAAGATAAAGTTTATAGGAACAGGGATGCAGTTTGTGGGTTTTTAGAGGATAAGATTATCACCTCCAACTCAGAGTAACACACACACTTGTCGCAGAAGAAAAACATGACTGCTGGATAAAAGCTGCTGTTGACTGAACTGAGGCTTTTGTTATTTCACTCTTCTTAGAAGTAAGGGAAAAAAATGTATCATCTTATTAATGCTGAGTCTGACAGTGATTTATATTGTGTTTTGTCTCGGGAGGATGAACTTCATGTATGTCTTGGTTGAACTTCCCTAAAAATAGCTGTGAATCCAAATAGGGCGAGGCGGAGTGTGAGGTAATTAAAATAATGTTTGTGAGGAAAACACTTGATTAAGTCTGAAGTCTGTAATAAAACGTATTTTGACTGCCGTCTCTCTGAACACAAAGTGGTTCACTCTTCCTGCTTTGTTAGTTCGCTTTATAACAGAATATAGAAAATATACAGTTTATAGGTTTGCTATAAGATATATGATATAACTTGATAACAATATTTGTTACAACAAGCACGTGTCATGTTTCAGATGTCTATGAGCTGTTAGCAGTTCCACCAGAGCAGAGGTCCTTAAACTGTGGAACTGGAGCCCATTCAACACAACTAGCCTGATTTCTAATATTAAATTTAAGAGAATATTCAGTTACATACTCTCTAATTGCAGGAGATTACAGCGTCAAGCTTTGGCTTCATTGAGTGGAAACCTACACTAATAATAAAGGCTCAAAATGTTAAATGAAGTAAAAAGCAAAAATTAAACTAGACATAGATTATACTCTTTTTGTCTGGACGTTGACTTGAAAACCTTCTAATGCTCCACTGGTGGGGAAAAGAAGCTCTGCAGTTATGGAGTGATACTAAGTTGAATGAATGTGACTTATGTGGGGAACCAAGAAACAAATGAGGAACTTACTGCTAGTGAAGCATTAGTTAATGAGTAATTCTTAATCAGATTTTATAGAGTAGCTAATGATTCATTAATGAAGAAATGAGTGAATGATGATAATGATGAATGTTTTATTGTCACTAGTCACAAGTACCAGCGAAATGAGCCATCAACCCGTCCATACAGGACAGGGAGACAGAGCAGTGAGGAATGACTTGGTAACTGATGATGAATTGTTAATAAGTACTTCTCTAATAATGTCTAATGGAGGACTCTGTTACTATATTAATAAATCATTAGGTGATTAGTTCATGAATATCTGTGAATCAGTCATACTGACCACTTTCTTTTAATCTGTGAGTTTTTGTCCGTAATTTTGTTTTACAGTGCTGTGAAATGACAATAAAGAGATCTTGAATCTTGAATCTTCTTCATGGGTGGTTCATGTTGAACTTCATCTTCACTTACCCCTAAAGTAAAGTGGTGCATCATACTAAGGAGTTTCTCATTACTTTATGTTACATCATTATCTTATGATTACTTACTCGCTGGCCCTGTTGCACCAGTGAGAGTCATTTCTCCTTTAAAGTTTAATTTTAAACTCATGAAGCACCAAAATATTTCATAAAGTCCTCATTTCTATTCATTGATTATTAGTTGATCTGAAAAAAGGTGAGTAAACTGATTTCAAAGAGGTGGATGAACTGAGTTTAACCCCAACCTGCCCATGGATCATCCATCCTAGTCTGATGAGTCAAATTTGACATTTTTGGTTCCAACTGACATGTCTTTGTATCTGCATGTGTGGTTCCCACCCTGAAGCATGGAGGAGGAGATGTGATGGCGTGGGGATGCTTTTCTGGTGATTTTTTTTTTAAATTCAAGGCCAGCAGGTCTACCATATCATTCTTCAGTGACACGCCATCCCGTCTGTTTTGCAATTAGTGGGACCATCAGGACAATGACCCCAAACACACCTCCAGGCTATGTAAGGACTATTTGACCAAGAAGGAGGGTGATGGAGTGCTGCATCAGATGACCTGGCCTCCACAATCACCTGACCTAAACCCAGTTGAGATGGTTTGGGATGAGTTGGAGCACAGGATGAAGGCAATGCAGCCAACAAGTGCTCAACACCTCTGGGAACTCCTTCAAGACTGTTGGAAAACCAGTCAGGTGACGACCTCATGAAGCTGATTGAGAGAATGTCAAGAGTGTGCAAAGCTGTCATCAAAGCTAAAGGTGGCTACTTTGAATAATCTAAAACATAAAACATATTCTGGTTTGTTTAACATGTTTTTTGTTTACTACATAAAATAAGAGAAGGTGTGTCCAAACTTTTGACTGGTACTGTATATGAAGGAGTTAAAACTACAGTAGCTCTACATCGGTGCAGTAGTACATGTGCTAGCTAGTACTTTTCTTCAAGTAATTTCTTTTTTAAATGTCGTCGGCTGGATGTTCACAGAAAAAACTGGTCACAACATATCCAGGCCATCCTCCACACACAGTGACTCCTCAGCCACTTTAAGCCACACGCATCGTGACCTCTCGACCCCGTCTCATGTCACAGCCACCAGTATTTAGCTCAGGGTTTAACAGGCCCACTGACAGCCAATCACATCAGTCTAACTCTGATGTGCACGCTCAAGACACGCTCTGACCATCAGTGTCATGCCTGGTTCCTACATATCAACACACACACACATACACACACACACACACACCACATAGTTCTGCTTCAGGCTGCTGACAGGCACCAAAACAAACCTGCAGCTGACCCTGAAACCAGCATGGCCAGCATGTATTGTTTTACATTCAAAACTGCATAAAGTTCAATGTTTTTTTCCTCCCTGTGTTGAAACATGGCTGCATTTTATTTTGTAATTTTCAGCTTTTCAAACTAAAGGTACTTTTATCTGTGCTTGACATAATATAATATGCAGCAGGGCAAGGGCCAGAACTTGACCCAGTCTCAGGCCAGTGCAGTAAGGACTCAGCCTTGGTGTGGTATGCATGCTACCAGATGCTCCACCAGGGCACCTCAATAAATTGTTGACTTCAGCAGGATGTTTTAGTCCTTCCACAGTCAGTCAAACGTCTGTCTTTATTTCTCAGTTTCATCCATATACTTGACCTTTCACTCCTGCAAACCTGCAGTATGAATAAAGGAATAAAATCTTTCAAACAAGTCTCTCTCTTCTCGTTTCTGTTTCCATCCAACCCGTTTCCCTGATCTGAACTAAACCTGCTCCGGTGGGATCCTTCCCTCTGACGTTTTGCAGTAGAACCTCCAGGGCTCCTTTTACATAAGTTCTGAATGAGGCTGAGGCTGCGTTCACCGTCCCAGTCCCCTTCCCATAATCCATCAGGGCTAAGTTAAGACTATGGGACCCTGGGGATGTGTTAACACTACTGAGGAACCAGAGTTATGTCAGACAAAATTCAGAGGGAAACTAGGCTTCAAGGATATTAGGAGCTGCTTCATAACAGGATGTGCATATGTTTGGAGTCAATTCATGATTTTGCTAAAAAAGTGTTGCAAAAGAAATATGATGCAACCATGATGAAATACATGCACATTCTGATCTTGATAAACAAAAACAAGTGCAGTCCAGTCAGCATGACTAGGCTAATTTCTAATTTCATTTTCAATAATTATCTAGAGATCAAAATGTTAAAACCAGACACAAAAAAACAAAAAGCATGAGTCACAGTAAACAACATAGTTTAGACCGTTTATTTTGTTTTGATATGAAGGTATTTTTCGTCACAGGAAAAAAAAAACAACAACAACCAATCTACAAGATGGACTCATGACTACATACAGACCCTTCACTGCTTCAGGAAATATAAAAAAGGTTTATTATGTACAGGTGGGGAGGTGTTCACAGCATCTGGAGACATCAGACCTGCTCGCCGAGGTCCAAAACCCGAAACTTGTCTAGATTGTAGAAGCAGGCCTTGACGACTCGCCCGCCGAAATAACGTCCGTTCAGATCCACCACGGCTGCAGAGGAGAGAGACAGTTCAGGTCAGACTGTACCCGAGTGCATAGATAAAGCTTTCAACACCAGGGTCAGAGCTCACATATGACACAAGGTTAGACATTGTACAATACGGCGTTTATATTTATTTGAGCTTGTGTTTCCTGTTTGTGTGACGAGATCCTGTGTTCTCTGGGACGTATGGTTGTTGGATAGTGGAACAATACTCAGTGGAAGGCTTCGTCTCTCGTGCTTTTGATGTCGTTCTGTAGCGTTAGCGGAGCCCGAGCTGCTGTGATGCCACATCAGTCATTCAGTGTGCACTTTCTTTGAACTTCAAAGGCAGCGGCCTCTTGTTCCAGACAGAAATGATGTGATTCGTGTGGGACAAACTGTTGTGGCAAGCAGCTGAGTGATGCTAACAGTTCACCCAAAGTGCCAGTGATAAAAGCTCTTAGAAAGATAAACAGCTTTGCTTTGGCTCTCGCACTTCTGAGAAAAATGACATTGGTGTCGTTTCCCAGATTGTCGCCTGTGCGTGCCGACATGCAGTAACCTGAAGTTCACTCACACACACACACACACACACACACACACACACACACACACCACTAACCCTCCTCTGAAAAGGACAACAGACACACAGTGTTCACGTTTGTCCTGTTTGGCAGTTTCGATGAAATAAATCACGTTGCTTGGTCCAATCCATCCTCCTTTAACTTGTGATCGCCTCAGTCAGCATGTTTCATGCAGTACTCATGTGTGTGTCCATCATCTCCAGTGTGCTGACACTGGATGTACAAAACATAGTGTGTTATGTTGCAGTGATTAGATAGGCAACGTTGTTTAGCTACAAATCTAATCTCATCCTGGATCACATGCAGTATGTGTGTGGAGACAGCGCGATGTATTATTTTCAGATATATCTTTCTTGGTAAGATGAGGCGATCTATTCTCATCCATCCATCCATCCATCCTTCTGATTATCCTGGGTTGGGTAACCATGGCAGCAGTGTTAGCAGGGTGATCAGCAGACATGCCTCTCCTTAGCAACGCATTCCAGCTCCTCCCGGGGGATCCCGAGGAGTTCTTCGCTCAGATGGGCTATGTAGTCCCTCCAGCGGGTTCTAGGCCTGCCCTGGGGTCTCCACAAACACAGAAAACGCACAGGGGGCATCCTAATCAGAAGCCTGTACCACCTCAGCTGCCTCCTTTCTATGCAAAGGAGCAGCAGCTCTTCTCCCAACTCCCTCTGGATGTCTGAGCCCCTCACCTTATCTATAAGGCTGAGCCCAGCCACCCTGCAGACAAAGCTTATTTTAGTCAGCTTGTACCTTTCTGTCACTACCCAAAGCTCATGACCACTAACATTCTCATGTCTACACTAAATATGAAGCCAGGAGCAGCCAGGAGCAGCCAGGAGCAGCCAGGAGCAGCCAGGCAACCAGCGGAAACTCTTCTAAGTCAATGCATGACTAAGAATTAGTCCGGCTCTAGCATGTAAAACCAAGTTGACGTTTTTACATGAAGCAAATGAGGTAGAACGTGTGCGTCGATCAGCTTTAAATGGGCAGATTCTTTCAGCTTTGTGGTTTGGACAGAGCGAGGTTCGCTGTTTCCTAATGATTCCAGCCTTTATGCTAAGCTAACTGGCAATTGTGGTACCAATTTAACTCATAGCTAAACTTGAGACTGGGACTTGTAACTGGATGTGAACATTTGTGTTTGCAGCTGTATGGTGGTCGTATCCATCATGCTCCTGTGTGAACTCAGAGAGACAATAAAATGTTTCATCATCATCTGACTGCGGCTCTCTGAGTGTCTGCTCCGCTTTCTGGGAGCCGTGATGTAAGCGCCGTGCCGCTGGGAGACCGGGCTGGGTTGCTGGGCCACGTGTGATGTAACACCGCAGGGAGTCGAGTCTCACCTTGTTTCTGATCTGGGCCAACTCATTTAGAATGGGACACACTTTTCACCCGCATTATTAGAGCAGTTATACAATGTTTTACATAAAAGTTGATCCACTGGCAAAACAAACGAAGCAGCTGTTTGTATATGGAAATATTTAGATTTCAATATAAACTAGTGTGTCTGACTCTGGCACCGCTCCCATACATTAAATAGCTGTCAGTGTGTGTGCGTGCTTGTTTGTTCTTGTGGCTGTTAAGGAGAGAGTTTTACAAAGTCTTTTTTTTGTCTTGTCTGTGTGTGTGTGTGTGTGTGTGTGTGTGTGTGTGTGTGCCAGGGCCAGGTGGAGCCCACCAATTAGAGCAGAGCAGTCAACCACAGCAGCTCCTGTGACATTTGACACTGCTGAGAGAGAGAGAAAAACGTCTGAAAGTACCCCTCAAACAACAAGGCCAAACTTGGCCAAACTGTAGAATCATTGAACCGGCTTCACTGTGAGCATCCTGAGCTCTTCCTGAACGTCTACATATATATTTTATGTGGCTAAAGTTAAGACATGGGACTTTTAGAGCGATGGAAAGATACTGGTACCTCTGCTTTCCTCCAGAAATTTGCCCTCCTTTTTAACATGGCGGTCTATGAGGCCGTGGGTCGGTGTTGCTGCCGCATCAGTGTGTCTCACGCCAAAACTGTAAGTCTGACAGCTTCAGCAGATTAATGTGAGTGAGATGACAAATTTTCCTATGTTTCTAGCTATAAATTATTTCTGTAGAGTGAAATTTGCAGTTTACAAATTTATGTTTCGACAGTTTTTTCTGTCACTCTCCACTCTAGCTATGATGTCACGCACTCTAGCCTCTCCATGAGGTAACACTGGGGGGATTTTTTGCAGTGTTTTTGACGAATAATTGGAAAATCGCTCAATGAAACGCTTAGAAAAGTCATAGCATACCAATCCTGGCCAAGCCGGTCGTTTTGATACCTTTTTTGTGTATGTGCGACCAAAACTGTGGGAGTAACGAACCGAAAAACGTCACAGAAGAAATAGCAGAATAATAAGCCCAGTGAATAGTATATAGTGTGCTCTTTCAGGCACACTCAATGACCCCGTGAGAACAGGATAGAAACGAGGAAGTTGACGGTGTCAAGTGTTGGAGTTGTCAACAAAGGTCTACATTCTTTTGTGAGCTACAAGAGCTCCTGTGACACTCAACCGATTTTGAGGCAACACGACCTGCTTCATGATCTCGTAGAGGCAAATATGCCACCACGTAAGATTCTGGTGATCATTTTATCTGGTGTGTCGAATGAGTGGAACTGCCTGAAACATCCAACAAACTAAACACTGACCTTTGATGGCGGACTCCACCCTCTCAAACTCCAGAAATATTCTGACGGCTTCATCATCCAACACCTCCGCGATCTGAGAAGGGGGGAAAAAAGTGTTTTTGTGGTTGTCCTGTTTGATCGATACGTTCACTTCACACTTTGTAGTCCTCTCCCCTCACCTCAAAGATGACACATTTAACCACTTTGCCGTATTTCTCACACTCTTCTTTCGTCTCCCCCTCCAGGTCCTCGTCCACCTCGCCTCGGCCCACCATGTTCTACAAGACAAACACACACATTGGGAAGATAGAAGAGAAGATAATGAAGTCTGGTTTGTTGTGTATTTGGTCAAATAAAGACATCTGGTGAGGACACACAATGTAAAGTTTATGTTATTCCATGATATTGACACATAAACACGCATACCCTCAGCAGCACCACCTTGGTCGGGTTTTTGAGGATCTCTGTGAGCGGGTTGGCCTCCGACTTTTTGGAAGAGTCCGCTGGTCGTACGGAAAACAGAAGCAAAAGGTCAATGTTCTGTCTGCTGGTGGTGAGCTGGATGGAGCAACTGACAACAATGTGACGCACTAAGTTTTATCGCGTTGTATCGAGTTCGCGCGATAAATGAAACAAAGCAAATCTTTTGTCCGAAAGCTGTTACAAAAAAACACTGTTCAGTGTTTGCTGAGCTGACGCGATATCTTCTTTTTGCGTCACGTCTCGCCATTTTCATCACACTGATTTTATTGTGTTATACGTGCTGCTGAGAAAAACACTAAAAGGTCACTCAAATGCAACACAGTACACCTTGAAGAGCAGGAAACATGCTCAAAGGAACACTGAAAGTTACATAAAAATGTCAGCGAGTTAAACTCTGAAGTGAGAGCTCCTCAGGCGGTCCCTGGTGTCCTGGTCTCAACTCCTGTTTGAGAACAGGGAGAGAATATCTAAGAGTGACTGTATCCTCATCTAAACTCTGATCCTGTTGTGTGCAGCAAGCCTGAACGTCTGACATCCAACCATGATATCTAGTGGCCAGGATGAGAATGACCAATTTCAGCCAAAAAAAATCTCCTTCCATTTCATCTGGTTTATGTTTTGCCTCTGAGCTCATAGTCGGCGCCTCTAAACAACCTGTTCTCATGTTTTTATATTGTTGGGGACACATAAAAACTTTATGAACGTGTGGATTCTAGTCCTTTAAGCAAATGTTAGAGTTAAATGAGAAGATGGGTGCCACTCTCATCGTCTATATGCTAATTATGGAGGGTGTGTGCCAGACTATGCAACCAGAGATGCACTCAGACAGTTACTCTACCTGGCCAGGAAAAAGTCCTGCACGTACAACAGACTGTACAACAGTGAGTTGTCATTTTCATATCTGGGGCCATCTATGTAAAAGTAGAGAAACCATGACTCAACAGAGGAGGAGGCCTCACAAACCACTTATCCCCCTACCTATCCTCCAATGCTGTCCCGAGCAATCCACACTCAGCCTGATGTGGCTCCAATGGCCGTCGTCCACACCAGAGCTCAGGTGACTTTAACAACTCTGACAACAGTGAGCACTAATGAACCAAGTGGAAGCAATGGCTGACTGAAGCTTCCTGGATGAGAGGAAAGTCCAGTCACTCCAGATTTAACCTGGATTACTGAGAACCTCCACAGACATCATTTTTCTGCAGATTAACAAACAAAATTGAACTTGTTAATTAGTGAGATTTAGAGGTGTTCACAAAGCTAGGCTGGCTGTTTTCCCTGTTTCGAGTCTCCTGTGCTACTTTAAGCTAAACGACTGCTGGCTGTAGCATCAGATATGAGATTGGTATCGATCTTCTTATCCAACTCTCCAGCAGAAAAAGTTTTTCCACAAATTGTTGAACTATTCCTTTAAGCCATCCTGTATGTGTATTGTTGATTTTGCTTAATTTCATCATCGTCTAGGGGTTAGCGGAAAAAACATGAAGCGCAGGCAAGTCCAAATTAGAAGCAGAGCTGTTAGAGAAGAGACCAGATTCAAAGAAGAGCAACGACTGCAGTGCTAGTGTGTGTGTGTGTGTGTGTGTGTGTGTGTGTGTGTGTGTGTGTGTGTGTGTGTGTTGTTAGCAGCACACATCCAATAGAAAACCATGCAAACTATTTGACTCATTGCCGTGTTATCATATCACAATACAGAACTTTTTTGGATCAACACAAAGCATTGCTGCTTTCCATGTGGGAACTGTGTGTGACAATAGATAAACACATATATGGATAAAACACATGCAAACACACACACACTTCTAAAATAAAACACAATCTTGACAGGACGCTGTGTGTAATGGGAGAGAGAAAATGGGAGTGGAGGCCGACCTGCAGAGCCTCCGCCTGAAGTCTCAGCAGCAGCTGACTGGCTGGACCCTGCTGCTCATTCACACACACAAACACAAACACACACACACACACACACACCAAATGAAAAAGAACAAAGACATGCACACAAAGTCACAGTAACTGATCCTGGAATGACAGAGCTCAAATACAGATGAATGATCAGAAGTGAGAGCAAAAGCTTCAGCTGGCACAGACAAAGGACAGACTGAAGCTCCGGAGACGACACGAGCAAATGTCGCTTCATGCAGATGGCCGATAGACTTGAAGGAAAGCAAAGTAGACAATGAAAAACAGAGTGCAGCTTGTAAAGCGCTGATCATGAGAGTTTGCAGCAAAAAAAATTAATAAACAGATAAAAACACAAACGTACGTTTTTCTGCTGCGTCGCCGATGATGATCTTTCCGCCTCTCTTGCTGGTCTTCTCCACAGACAGCGCCGTGCTGAGGCCCTGCTCGTGCTTCCCCAGGCCCTGGCCTTCTTTGAAGCCGTACTTCTGCATGATCTTATGGGCCACCGTACCTCTGTGGGAGCAGACGGTGAGAAAAACACACTTCAATTTACCATCTCGCATTCAATCATCACAATACTCTACCAGCAGCCCACCGGGCACATCTCTGTGTTTTGGTCCTTCCTCCATGCAGCGTTTCAGAAGCGGAGCGTCTTGCCCGCCAAACTTTATTAACTTTCTAAATATGTAAATATCCTACAGAGTTACATTTTTTCCATTTAGGCTGTCTGGATTTCGTCAAGAGATCAAGTGAGAAAATAAATGTGAAAATGATATACAGTAAATCGACTTTGGATGGTAATGAAGTCACTTACATAAAATAACATACTTTATATATCAATAAAGTTATTCATTATGTGTGTATGTGTATGTGTGTGTGTCCCACCCCATGTTGGCCAGGAAGGAGCTGGTTGGTCCGGGTGGTGAACGTGGTCGGTCTGAGTCCTCATACATAGGTGGAGGGATGGCGGCCTTAGAGCCTCGAGAAGGACGACCTTCATCCTCGTAAGAGAACGAAGATGAGCCTGAAAAGAAAAAAAAACACAACCAGTGTTGACATGCACTGAGGCGCACAACCAGCCTCAGACCTCAAACTCGGATGAAGTGGAGGATGCTGCTCTCTGCTGGTCTCTGTGGTTATCACTGTGTCACTACAGACAGTAAAAACATCTCATGAAGGACCCTGCAGGTCACAGAGCTTATTGTGTGTACAACTCTTAAATGTTACATTACAGTTCAGAGACCTGAGCCTCATTACCCCCCCCCCACGTCATACAGGATTACCATGAAATTAAGCTCTGTAATATGAATGCAGATATATGTAGACAAGGGACCAGCAAAGACACCCTGTTCTTTTTCTGCTGTTATTACTGCGTCTGTATTCTGTTGTTGTTTCAGACCGTCACAGTTTCACATGACTTACTGTCCACAAGTGAAGACGGAGGTGCGATAGCTGCTCCACCCATACCTGGAAGAGATAGAGGGACAGAGAGAGGGACAGAGGATGCATCACGTTAGAAAAGTTTAGTTTTTGTTTGGGTTGAAACACGATGACAATGATGCACAGTAGGGGTTGTACAGACTAGTCGACTAGTCGATTTGTCGATTTCACTACTCCACAATGACGTTTAGAGCTTGACGTCGACTAGTCGCTAATCACGTGTTTTGACGCGGACCGCGGATTGATTTATTGATTGACTTATTGATTATTTGCAAACACCGCAAATTCCCACCATGCAGAACCCGCTGCAGTGGTGGGCCCAGAACGAGGATAGATTTCCCCATTTGGCCAAGTTGTGCAAACGTTACCTGGCTGTCCCAGCGACAAGCACACCGAGCGAGAGGATTTTTTCACTCGCTGGAAATACCATCACGCGACAGCGGGCGAGCCTTCACCCAGCGCACGTAGATGCGCTTGTATTCTTGCACGCAAACCAGGATCGAAAAACAAAAACTGTGACTGAAACTGTGACTGAGCAGGACTGTGATGATGACTAGGCTTGCAGGCTCTTGTCTGAATGTATACAATCAGACACTGTGCTTCTGTGTTTCCACATTGTCGCGTAATTCATCAGTGCTAAAATGTTTGATGGATTTTTGTTTCTCCTTCATACAATTGTGCTCGCGCAGATGACGGTCCTCTTAACTTGTGACGAAAGAAAAGCATGTAAAGCTCACACAGAGGATGAACGGGGGAAGGATAAGCTGTGTTTGAAATCTAAAATATATTTCTTTCCTAAAAGCAGACGATACTCAACAGAATATGACAAATGATGACTCAATGATTCGTGCAAAGTTAGCCTTCAGGTTTCAAATCTGACTCAAAGCAGGAATGATTTAAGTCTGAACTCTCTATGGTAGCCATGCGGGGTAAAATACTCACTTCGTTTCCTCCGCTCTTTCTCGTAGTCCTCCTCCTCATCTGAGTCGCCCTCTGTTGTGGGGAAACGAGAGAAACCACTTGGAGCTCCAGCCTCGTGCCTGTCTTTCCTCTTCCTGCAACACAACAGGTTCAAGATTTAAACAGGAGTCCATCGTATTGTTATTTAAGTAGAAGAGTAGATCTGTCTGAGATGCTTTCTTCTTTAAGTGAGCGGAGTGAACGAGCATGGCAGTACTTTTCCCTCTCCTCGATCTCCTTCTGCCGCTCCTGCTCCCTCTGCCGCTGTCGCTCTTCTCGGTGTCGCTTCACCACCTTCTCGTAGTCGTTGGGGAACATTGGATCGTACTCGTCTGCCAACGGGATCAGCACATCGCCAGAGGAGAATCCACTGGGCACAGCATCCTAAAACACACACAGGACATGTTCAAATATTAAGAGATAGCATCCACTGACGTATCTGTTAAGTTATTTAGATATTATTTACACTGATTTTCAGCACGTTCACTGGTTAAGACAGACCTTGAGTCCGGCAGCAGCATGTGGAGGAGTGTCTGTGATCTGCCTCTCATCACTGGAGCCTCCTCTCTTTAGATCAATGACCGGCGCCAACACAGTGGTCTGCTTCATCCGCTGGGTCTGCACACACACACACACACACACACACACACACACACACATAAACAAAATCACTGTATATGCATAACTTGGGCATCTTTCACAGTGCGTAATACATGCCTGTGTGGTTTTTTTTTTTCGTGGACTGCGTGTGCTTACCTTGGCCTGGGTCAGAGCCGCCTTCTTCACCTTCAGCTGGGACTGCAGCAGCTTGAAGTTCTTGGACCAGCCTTCGGTCTTGGTGTCACTGGCACCCACACCGAGGTCATCATACAGCGACATGCTGCCCGTCAGAGTTTGTGTTCCCTGCAGACACAGAGACAAGCTTCATTTCATACAATGTTAACTGGCTTTATGAGCATCATTTACACACTGACACAAGCTAAAACAGCAGCCTAACTGAATAGCAATGGAATATTTCAGTGATTTATTCATTAAATGCCCAGACTAAATGTCTAAATCTTTCTCACTGAGCAATATTTAGGTTAGCAAACTAACTTCAAACCCTCAGAGAAACTGGCTATGTATGAACTAATTGAGCTAACCTTAGCTAATGCTAACATATCTACGTCACAGCCTGCTCTCAAACATATTATTACAGCTTGTTTCCAACCTACCGCTTTGAGAGATATCTGCACATTAACTAAATGTAAGTATCTTTATGATAAAAAGGTTTAGCAGCACATTTGATGTAGCATTAGCTCCTCGCTGTACGAAGCGGAAGACCCCAGCACAACAACAAAACTAAGCGTGACAGTCAACGACGTTTGGGTACGTTTTCCGGTAATGCGCCACTTAGTGGCGGGATGACTAACGGCTGTACTAGTGTTGGGAAGTTCGAGTCTTTTAACTGAATCGGATCTCTTACTCTTGGACGGTAAAATTAACTCATCTTTGAGTCATTTCGTTAATTCATTCATTGTGGCCGATGTAAACGTGACAAATGAACGAAAGACCGACCTGTATGAACGAACTGTGGCGCTTACGGCTCCTCACACAGCCTGAGCGGCCATACAGCTGCCTTGTGGCGAGGGAACGTACTGCATGAAAACGAACGAATCACTCACTGAGACTACTATTACTCCCGAGTCATATAAAAGATTAGTTCAAACTGAACGATACATTCACCACCGACACACCACTATAATACACTTTAATGTAGCTCCTCGAGCGTAAAACACGCACGAGACGAGTCCTCTTTCATGATATATAACACAACATGTATGAATAATGTACATGTATGTTCGACTGAAAGAAAAATATATATTATGCGTAGTCCTGTTTGAGCTATGGTGTGAGCGTTTTATGGCAACAACCAGTGGCGGCTGGCCAATAGAGGGCGGTAGGGCGCCGCCCTCCCTGAGCCACAAAGATAAAATGAAAAAATTAAAAATAATCATAATAATATTAAATCACTCATCTCATTCTTCTCCTCCGGCACCGTGAGTTACCATGGTTACGGGAGCGCCCTGAAACTTTTTAATGATTCTCAAGAAGTTTGTGGTTAGTATGACTGTACAAAATCACTGAATACTGAAGAGTTATGAACATGGTTGATTGCTGGAGTAAAACTTGAAACAAGCTTGAAACAAAAAGTTTGATTTCATAGACTGAAAATTACATTGAAAAGACAAAAAAGAAAAGTGTGATTAGAACAGCTGTTCACAAGCATCCTGCTGTAAAACACTGTTGGTCAAGTATACTTGATGTCTTCATTAGACAACATGGTTATGTGTGGAGTGGTACTGAACTCTTAGGCATTGTGTCATTTCTTTAGCAGATATCAAGTAGCGTAACTCAAATTATGTAGTTGGATCTATCTACAGTGTTCAGTTGACTGACAACTTGATGGGAGAGCAGCCATTAATATCAAATTTCTGTGCTGCTAGTACGCCCAGTACACCGCTCCAACCGAGTCCCACCACCAGTCAAACTTCCACTGCAGCCATCGCATCTTCTCTGAAAGTCGCTTTGGATAAAAGCGTCAGCTAAATGACTAAATGTAAATAACTAAGGGATCGACAGTAACAGTGCATGTGCCCTCCCATTTATCGATCCTATTTTTGCTATTTTTTGCTGTTCTTTGAAAGAGAAGGTGAGGTGTGAGAGAAAATACATTTAGTTGCAATCTGTAACTTCATAGCTGGGTGCCACTAAAACCTACACGCTGGACCTTTAATATAATTTGAACAGATGAGTTGTATAAAAATTCACCCTCAGTACAGTTGTCATGAACGGGAAAATTAGCTACAGAGACCAAAACTGTTTTTTGTACCAGGCTGTAAACATGTTTATTTCTGCTGTGAAGTTGGACATTTTAACATGGGGACTTTTTGGTACTTCCACATTGGCTTCACTTCACAGCCACAGGGATTGGCACTTGGTGTGTTGTGATTTATTTATTTGTATACTTGAATTTTATATTGTATTACTATTTTTATTTTTTATATGTCTCATCTTATATTTTATGTTTATACTACTACTTAATATGCCTAGGTTGTTTTTTATTTATCTAGGTTGTTCTTTTCTATTTTATTTTCATGTCATTAGGTGTATACTGTAACATACGGGTGAAATGCTGTTGCTCCAATGCAATTTCCCAGTTTGGGATTAATAAAGTATTTTCTAATCTAATCTTTTCTAAAAAAAGTTCCCATTGGTGTTGAGCACTATGGTTTAAACCATTTCTGTCATCCTGGGGGTTGTCTGCTCCCTTTAACATGCTCAGAATCCTCTTTGTCACTTTCTGCTTTTTTGTTGTGTTGGCTATAAAATAGTAAAATATTTGGATTGCGAGTAGTTGTGAGTAGAAAGTAATAATGTTATCTTAACATGTTGACAACGTTTTGAGAGTCATGTATATTTGAACTGCCTGGCCTGCCAGATAATTTCTTGCGGAACTACAAACATGGCGTCTGGGGGCGACAAAACTTTACACCACGTGACACGAGACTGTCCAACAGTTGCATTATTACAGGAGGGGTTGACAGTGAAAGTGAAAGCTGGTGATAGTCCTGCAGTGTCAGTATTAGGAGTCGCACGGTGAGGATGGCCTTACCGGACGCGGTTTATTTGGCGAACACGTTTTAACGCACGGAGGTGTCAGATGGATCTGGGCTCCCCTTCACTCTGTGTCTGCGTTATGATGGTTTGTCTGCTCGGAGCTGCCCGCTGCTCCATCGGCGGTAAGTACAAAATATATTCACTCCACTTTATTAGATTGATGTTCAGAACTCCCTTTTAAAATGTGTGTATGCTGTGATGACTTGGTCCAAAACAGAATAAAAATAATGATAATTGAAATAAAAATAATTGTACTTTTTGTTTTGTTATTTTTTTTATTACTTTAACTTTCTCTTTCACTGACAAGAGGATCTGTGCAGTCATTGTCTGCTGACAGAAACAAAACACAAACCTTCACAAAAGCCAACTCAGTCCAACTCTTAGCAAATCATACAGGTAACACTGTAACAACAAAATAGACATGACATTTGTCAATTTGGTTAGTTAGCTCAGGAAACAGATTCAGTATGAAATATTTAGACCATGACACAAAGGTCTAGACGACAGGAACAAAAATGTGGGTGCCTTGTTTTCTTTTCTTTTCTGAATAGGCACCATGTAGTATTGGAGAACTGATGGATCGCTTCTGAATCCTTGAAGTCAGAGATTGAGGTTAGGGTGTTCATGTGTTACTGATTAACCTAAGCATGTACTATAAAACAGATTATGGAGTGACAGCGAAGCAAAGCAAGCAAACCTCACAAAGAACCTGCTCAATTGCAACATGAGTCACTCACAACTGAAACCTGTTCCAGAAGGACTGTTGTTCTTCTAGCTCTACCAAAGTCCTCCAGTTTTTTTCTTCTTCTCATCTTAAACTACATCATCTGTTATCGTTGAATCTCTCTCACTACATGATTTTTTTCTCTCCAGGTGAAAACAAATGTAAATGCAAAGAAATTCCTCAATTTCCTCTTGCTAAGGATCCATTGGGTAACTGCTCCGAGATTACTACTAATTTCCGCTACACATGTATAGAAGGCTACGTGAGGAAGGCGGGAACCTCAAATCGCATCACCTGCAACCAAGTTAATGGCACTTGGACAACGCCCTCCCTGAAGTGTATACGTGAGATTCATTTGTTATCTTTACAGAATGCACAAAGTAGTTTACCAGACAATGCTCTGAGTTCAGTGTACCTCTCCACACTGTTACCATCTGTATGGAGACTGGCCCATAGGAGACTATGTTCTGACCCAGAAACATATTTCACAGGACACATGAGACACTGTAAAGAAACAGAGCATTGCTGTTACTCAGCTGTGTAACTTGAGAGCACTCATCCACTCAAAGTTGTAAAACGAGTGTGTCCTCCAAAAACAACATTACGGAGCATGCCTGTGGGGCTGCAGCACACAAACAATTTAGAATCATGTAGTATACACACACTCTTAGGCCAGTAAGTGCTGTCAAATGCCTTCAAGCCAAGGTCAGAAATGTTATGCTTGAACTTGCACAATGTAAATATGTGTGTGGTTTGATAAAAGCTCAATAACCAAACCAAATTAAAGCCAGCAAGGAGTGTTGTGAGAAAGGATGGCTTGCCCACACTCTTAGCAGCTCCAACAGGAAGGAAGACATAAGTCTGGAACAAAGGGTCTTCTCTTTTGCCCAGAGAGCCATCTTCACATACACAAACATCGTTCATGTGGTTTCTTTGTTTATGTTTCAGTGACAAAGGTCACATGACTCTTTTGGATCAGTCCCTGTTCATGTGTAACTTGGAGGGATCACGTGCTGTATGAGGGTTGAAATTCTACTGTAGCAATTTCACGTTGCAAGTTGCATCATGGGAAGAGAAGGAACCATAGTTTTTTGAGTTTGACCTAAACTAGGTCTTGCTAGTGTTAAGCCAACGTTTATTTGTAAATTATTCATAGTTTCAGATGATGAACAAATGTTTTGTTGTGTTACAGCTGATCCAAGACCACAGCCTCCAAAGACCACCGTAACACGTAAGTGTATCTGTATTTATAGACAGATATGCAGAAATATTGATAACTATGAGCCATTTATGAGCCAGAGATTTTTTTCACATTTATATGATCAATGTTGATCTGCTCTTGCAGAGGGTTACACTGATATCACCCTTGACATCATTACCACTACAGTCAGTGAGTTCTGTATTTGCATGAATTTTCAAGATAGAAGTACTAATACACTAACAATAAATGATAAAACCAAAAGACAACTACTGTCTAGATCACTGTTTCTCAAACTTTTTACAACGTGTACCACCGCAGAAAATATTCGGCTCTCCAAATACCACCATCATCACACAGATGTTAAAATACAGTCCACCCCAGTTCGGCTACAGACAGTTCACACAGAAGGCAGGTTTATTCTACGCTATAAAAAATGCCATGAAGTATGACTCAAAATCTTTATTTATACTCAAAATCCTATACGCCATTTTAAGGAAATTTACACAGAATAAAGTAGTATTTTACATTAGAGAATATTAATTATACAGTAAAACTTTGTAATGTTTAATAGCATATTTTACTTTTTCATCGTAAAATTTACAGATATTTTAAAATACAGAATAAAACTCCAACCTTAAATGTGAAATCAACAGTACTAATATCCTTTTACCGTAATATAAGAAAAGGTTATACCGTATTTATTAAGGTAAAATTCAACCTTGTTGACTGTTGTTGAATCTTGAACAGAATCAGAGATAATTTGGTGGAAAAGTTTTTGAACCGTTTATATTACCTCCACTTACTAAGTTAACGTCACATTGTAGCCCGTAACTAATCATGGATGTATGTGAGCTATGCTCTACCTGCATGAAAGTGACTACGTATCTGGCTGATGTTGAAACAAAATGAAAAACTTATTTTAAATTACATTCCAGTGTAGTATTTTGATAGTATCATATGTCTTTATTTCATTTTCAAAAATGATTTCAGAGATTCCTTCAAGTACCACCACAAGGAGGTTACGTACCACCAGTGGTACTCGTATTATTAATTAATATTATTAAGTACAGTTGTAGTGAGTGAAGCAGGAGTAGTAGTGAAGGTAGCTGTAGTGATAGTTGTACCGGTTACTTTAATGTACACGTAGCAGCAGCATTAGAGTTAGGGGGTTAAAGGAGTTTTTCATCCAGTTCAGTTGTTATTTAAGTTTCATGACACTTTCCATGCAGAGCAGGTCTAGACATTACTCTTTATAATATTATTTACAGAGAGTCAACAGTTCCCACCATGAGATAGCACTTGGTGACAGTGGCCAGGAAAAACCTCCTTTTGACAGACATGAACATCGAACAAGCTCATTGATGGGTGTCTGTCTTCTGCGACCGGTTGAGTTAGAGAGGAGTACATTAAAATTAGCACAAGTTACTTTGCTACATGTTTAAAATGGTGGGGAGATAATAAAAAAGCGTAGGATCCACCTCAATAATGGCTAATACTGTATGTCAGTATATGACCACATGTGTATGTGAAAGCTCAAACAGGAGAAAGTGCCCACCTAGGACGTTCCAAAACAAGGGTAACTGTGCGGGATCAGTAGCTTTAACTTGCCAGAAGGCAAAGCTTATTAATGTTATTGATTACACCTGCATTTTACAAGCCTGTGGAACAGTGACCGGTGCACATAAGAGAAAGTCAGCAACGGTGCTGCTGTGTCCGTGCCCATGAGAATGCGACGTCGACCCGTATTCATGCGAGTGAGAATAGTTTCAATGAAATGACCTTGGAATCCTCATAGACAGGATTATACATGTTTGTATTTTGTCTCAATTTACAGCTGTTGACATTTATCTGTAGAAAATATTTTTAAAAATAAATGTCGCAACACAGAAATTTACTTACAGCTTTTATTTATTTACAAGTCAGAAGACTTAATGACACAGCCTACATGCAGCCTGTGAGCATTTGATTTTTCTGGACTTTTTGTATAAAGCTCCACAGCTCTTCTGTAGTGGAGCTCAGCAGTGGGGCGGCCACTGATGCTCTCCCTGTAGTCTGTTCTCAGGTCAGTCTGTCAAAATAATTGCCTCACCCTCATGATTTCCACAAGTAAACAAGTACTTGTGGAAATCATGAGGGTGAGGCAAGAAATCAATTAATAATGAATTTTATTAAAATTACCCTACTCAGTGTGGAAAAGTCTCTAGATCCTGCTCCTCACACATCTCCTTGCATCTCCCCCTGCTCCTCTCTTCACTCCTCTCTGCACACACAGGTAGTAGTGACAAGCAGCTAATTAATGCAGCTAATGCTACTTAGCAGCTAACAAACGTACTAATAACAGCTTGAGTGGCTGCAGCATTTATTAACTGACAAACTACATTTTCTGTCAACTTCCTGTTAATCTCTCGAGTAAAAATCATTAGTGGCGCATTGATATTAATGATCTTGTGAAATTTCAGCAGCGGCGCTCGTAATCTAGCAGCGGCGTTGCGCCGCTACTGAATGAATATAGGGGAAACACTGCTCTGACTCCACTGGGCACCAAAAATCATTGACTGTTGGCCCCAAACACAAAGTAATAAGATTTAATAGAGGTTAAAATACTTGTACACTTAATAATGTGTTTAAAGTTTTCCTAATCAACGTTTTTTTTTTTTTTTATCAACAATGGGTCAAATGATAAAGTATAATGTTTAAGTGGTTACTCGTAACGACGAAACCACAGAGAATTACATTCATACAGATAAAGTCTGTGAATAAATAGTGAAGGTGGACTTAGCAGTTTAAGAGCCAAGTATTGGCTGGAATATATTTGTCATGTGACAGTAAACACATCTCCAAATGAATGTCTGCCAGATTAAACAGGCAACTGTTTGCTAACGTGTTTGCTTTAATAATGTGTCAGCGTTGTGATTTTTTTTTTGTTAGCTCATTGTGCTACTGCCAAGTGGCCAAAAATCAATAATGAGATTTAATGTGACAAAACATTTTTTGATTTATTGTAACATGTTGTCATTTCACAGTGGGGAAAAGCACAGTTAATAATCATTTTAATGAAAGCATGACTACTTGGAAAATAGAATAAATAGACCAGTCTGTTCGTTACTTCATCCCCTTGTAGCAGGAGCAGCAGTACTAATAATAACATAATATCATTCAATCAATCAATCAGACGTTATTCGTACAGCACTTTTCATACAGACAACATGTAACACAAATTGCTTCGTGCAATAAAAAGCCGCCCCGCTCCCTGTTCTAAAAATAAAGTCAAAGGAAGTGCTATCTGATCATTTTGCTGTAGAGATGGGGACAACCAAGGAGCTCACATGGTAGAGCATGTGCACTACGTACCTAAAGTCATCCCCCTCTCTCCCGACTTTCAGCGGCTACGATCAAATAAAGATGAACAAGGCCAATAAGATATTTGAAAGAAAAAATAAATAAGTAATAAAAAAAACACACACATTAATATGTATGAATAGACAGACAAAATAAAATAGTATAGATAGATAGACCATACATTAAAATAAAAATAGATAAATCTGAATTTAAATTAAAAATAGAAATAAAAGTTTTTATAGAAATAAGAAATAAAATAATAATAAATAGATTAAATAAAAATAAAATGTTAAAAATGAAATAGACAAAACTAATTAAATAAATAAATTAAAGGAGTAACAACAAGTAACAGATTCAAATTTATGAAGTAAAAACCAGACTGTAAAGATCAGAACATTCTTTGCTGCTTTCAGGTGGACCAGAGTTATGAAAGGAATCCCCACTGTGGGGTTTTGTTCTTGACTTTAGGTGTAACTAAAAGACCACTACCAGAAGACCTGATGGTTCATAGCTTAAAAGCAAATCTGATAAATAAGTTGGTTGTAGAAATAGCAACATTTGAGCACGTAGTTGTAGTTGTAGGAGTAGCACTAGTACTATTTAATGAAGTAGTAACAGCAGTTGTAATAGGAGCAATAATACTAAACAAACTAACACAAACTAACATAGCATGTTATATTTCACACTATTCCATAGTACTTCTGTATTACACAGTCACAGACAGAGCTGTCCATGCATGAGTGAAGTTATCCATCCACCTTTTTACAAATAGCAGTGGTGGTAGAAGAAGCAGCAGATGTAGTATTTATAATACAAGTAGTATTAGGAGTAGTAGATCAGTCATGATGTTAGTTCATCAGTACAAGTCAGTACAAGTATTTTCTTATTTCTTTTTCTTTTCTTTCTAGCCACCTTCACCAGCCCACCGGTGATCCGCATTGGAAGCACCTCAGTGACTGCAGAAACAGAGAGAGCAGAGTCGACCTCACCTGATCTGCAGGTCTCATCACACGTTTCGACACAGGGTAAATATTTTACAGTCACACACGGCATGCTGATTTACCCGATTAGCCTCTACATTATTGTTTTATAGCTGATCAGTATCAGGTCTGAAGATTCATACACGCCTTTTATAATTGAGATGACCTGTGGTGACCGATGCTTTACATAAGACATACGTAAAGGCATTATGTCAAGCTATAAAAGAACCACAAGACAATATAAAATGATTCAAATGAAGTCCCCTAAAACAAAGTAAACCAGATAATTAGCTGTCCAACTGAAATGAAGCGACTGTGACGTCCCTTCTTAGGCCCTCAACTCTCGAAAAGCCACACCACTGTTAACTCTGGTTTGTTACAACCTGTTGTTTCATACACTCTTTTTGACCTTTTCTACTTCTGTCTTTGTTTAGCAGTGCGGGTTGTTGTGGGTATAGGTGGAAGTGGAAATTTTGGCTGCACTTTCTCTTTCATTCTTGTGCAACTTATCTTCGGCCATATATCTGCTTAGCCTTGTGGAAAACTCCGGTCATACAACGTGTGTGTGTGCAGGTAGACAGGCAGGTATAAGTCACCCTGTGATAGCTACAAATACCAGTTTTTTTTTTCAGAGCACTTGAATTACTGATTGCTGTCGGGATTTGTAGAAAATTTCAACAAATATAACAAATAATGCTTCTAAAGTACATTACCGGCCCTAGCTTTAAGTCTTGATTTAAAAGATATAAGAGTTGGAGTTTGTAAAGCAACCGTAGAGATTAATTCTATGTCACATGGGAACCCAGTGTGCTTCCTGTGAACATTTCTGTCCTGGTTTAGAGGTGGGACCACCGCCGGTCCAAAGAGAAAAAAGATAAATTTATCTGCACAGTTATGGTATTTTGTTGTTCATAATCTGCACTTGTGGGGGCATGTAGATGTTGAATCAAAGAGGAGAACGGAGCCTTGGGGCATCCCTGTGCATTCCTGTGCATTCTACTGTTTAATTATCAAACCACAAATAGTCCATGTATTTCATTAGGATTCAAACAAGTTTAGCTCTGTGCCAGAAAGACTCACCTAGGTTTCTAGTCTATCTAGTACAGTAAAATGTCGTGTTCGATTGTATCCAGGGGCGGACTGGCCATCTGTGTGATCTGGAGAATCACAGAACGGCCGGTACTCCAGGACGGCCGGCGGCCCACCACCAGGGGCGGACTAGCCTACGGGGGTACCGGGAGTTTCCCCGGTGGGTCAGTGGGCCGGCCCGGTACAGCGTGGTGCTTAAGTGACGCACTGACGTTAGTGTGTTTACATTTTTCTACCGTGTATGAGGGAGAGGAGTGACTAATTAATGCTAGTAACGGAAAAAAAAAAAGAAAGAAAGAAAGAAAAAAGAAAAGAAGAAGCAAACCTCACGCTACAAGAACAGTTTTTTCCCATCTGCTACCAGCCTTATCAACAAGGCCCGGAACCCACCCTGACACTCTTTCACTCTTCACACTCCACCTCGGTCTCTACATGCCACATTGACACTGCACTCACAACTCTATGCGTTACATTAACGCTCAGCTCGGACTTCCCTGTTTTGTTACTTGCACATTGAAAATACTCTGCATATTGTGAATACTTGCACATTGTACTTGCTCAGCTGTGCTGCTCTTATTTTTTATTTTTTACTTCTAAAACATACTGTGTATATACAGTACAGACCAAAAGTTTGGACACACTTTCTCATTTAAGAGAATGGGAAAGTGTGTCCAAACTTTTGGTCTGTACTGTATATTTATATTGTTAAATTTTAATTCTTGATTTTCTTATCTTCTTATATTTAAAGATGTCTGATATGCACCAACAACACCAAAACAAATTCCTTATATGTGTTAAAAAACGTACTTGGCAATAAAGCTTTTTCTGATTCTGATTCTGATTCTGATATTATTTGTCTAGCTTGCTAACTTTTAGCACAACGCATTTAGGCTAGTTTGGCTGTAAAAACATCAGTATTGTGTATGGACTAGGGCCAGACAGCGCTCAGTGGCATTAGCCAACATTGACAGCATCCGCCACCATCATCCGCCGCCCCGGCCCGAGTGGGCCAGTCAGGTACTAAATTCCCAGGCCACTTTTTTGCCCCAGTCCACCCCTGATTGTATCAAAAGTAGCCCTGAGATGATGATGGCTGAAAACCAAGAAATTGGCCAAGAACCCTCTTAACAGTTACAAAACATCCTTCTCAGTGTTTTTACTTAAAAATTAGAGGGTTGATATGAACCTGTTATTGCTCATTAGGGAGGTGTCTAGATTGTTTTTTTTTTTCTGACAGTGGCTGCAGAGTGTAGAGAGAGTGTTGACTGTTTGCCAAAAGTTCTGTCAAAAGCCACGTCAAGGCAACATTTCAAATGTTCATGCTCACTGAAGTGATTTCAAGTGGACACAGAAAGATGGAGGAACTTAACTTAACTTAATTAACATCCAATACAGCACATGTTTTTCCACCCATCCATAGACCTGTCAGCACATGGTGATTACTGGGGAGTTTTGTTAAGTGAAGCTATGGCAGAAGGGAAGGGGAAATTCCTGCCATAGTGTGCTCGTCTACAGGCCTGGGAGCAGTGTGAAGGTTGGGTTGAGGTGGTGGCTGGGGTCTTGTGCTATACTCTGGGCTCTGCGTGTAATGGCTTTACTGTTAAGGTCCGAGAGGTTGGGGGTGAGGAGACATGTTAAAAAAGCAGGATGAACAGTAGACTAGAAGAATAACAGAAAGTAAGCAGAGGCTTTGTTAATGTCAGTGGTGTGTTGGTCAAAGTTTAGTTTATAGTCTAGGGTGAGTCTGAAATATTTGACGCACTCCATCATCTCAACGGTTTCATTATTGATGCATGGGGAGTTGTTGACCTGTGCTCTGAGTGCTGGGAGTGTCATCAAACTGTTGTACTTGCAGTACTATTGTTTTTGGCAATATGTCAAGGAGGGACTGCTATTCATTTCCCAGTTCTAATCAGAAATTCCTGCAGCGATATAGTCATTGCAAAGAAAACACAGAATTGCAACATCAGCCACCACAACCGTAGAAACGTTAGGACCTTTTGAGATAATTAAGTAAGACAATCAATCAAGAACTATAACAAGACAAGACAAGACATGAGTCTTGTTATAGTATTGTATAGTCCTGTATATAACGCTACGTTTTTGTACCTTGTTATCACTCAGCACTTTATGTGAAGTCTGAATGTTGCATCGTTCTGTACTGTACATACTGCATCTCCAGTTCCAGTGAGTCTTGGTAAAGTTATGGAGTAATTTAAAGATCTGATGAGCTAACTGTGTCATTGAGTTTACAAGACTTGAATATTCTTGTATCGAGTGTGTCAATCTGTAGCAGTTTCAGTCAGTCTGAGCACTTCATCAAGCAGAGAGGCATCGTTCAGTCCAAGACACAGTTCTCTCTGTGTCCCTGAGTTATTAGAGTTTGGGTCACACTGTGGTACCCAAGACCCGGAGCTGTCTTAAATTATCCTCCCAGTGATTTAGTTGTTATCACCTTTGAGCTCTCTTGTAGCTCTGGTGCACACCATGTACAAAGGCTCAGTCCTTGCAGGGGCGGCGGCTAGGGTTGCAAAGGGGCAGCAAGTTTCTGGAAACTTTCCATCTCAGGAATTTTGGAAATATTCCAAATCGGAAACTCCATGGGAATTACATAAATTTATGGGAATTAACTGTAACTTGTGGGTAATTGAAACAAACTGTATCATAATCCAAACATTTTGTTTTGTCATAAGCAGACATGCAAAATAAAACAAGTAAAACAACATTTGAAAAGATTTATTTGTAAGTAGAACTTTATCAAGTTTGAATTATTTTATTGAACAATATTATGTAGTCCACAAGCTCAAATGTGTGTCTTCAATAGTCTCTGTGCTCTGGGTGTGGTCCAGGTACAGAAATCATCTGTGCAGGTAGGGGGCGTGGCCTCAATAGCCCTGCAGTAAGCAGTGTGCTATGTGCATGTGATTGAGGAATAGCAGATATTCAAGTGTACCTGCATGAAATCTGGTTGTTTTAGTCAAGATAATGCTAAATTATATTTTCACCAACTATATTTAAGTTCCCTGTTTAGGGCCAACCTTCAGTTTTGTAAATTCCCAGTTTATTCCAGTTTGTTCCCATAAATTCCCGTTAATTCCCATGGAAAGTTTCCAACTTGGAAAATTCCTGGAATTTTGCAACCCTAGCGGTGGCCATGGGTTTGATTCCAGCTGGTGGCCCTTTGCTGCATGACCACCCCAACCTTCTTGTCACACTTCAACTGCTACTATCAAATAAAAGTTAAAAAGCCCAAAAGTAGTTTTTAAAAAAGAAAAGAAACCACAGCTACAAGGTTTTGTAAACAAACAAACTACAAAACAGCAGCTAACCAAAGAGCAAATGAAAATAGTGTCTGCACCATACAAAAGATAGCATCCACCTATCACTGTATTCAACATTATATATGCTTAATATAGATTATAGATAATAAGATTTTCCCCAACATTTATGTTGATAAAACAATAACTGTGTGAGTTTAAAAAGGATATAAGTAACCTTTTTATAACCTTTTATAACCTTATAACCTTTTATTTTAATCAATATAAATGACATAATTCTAAATGCAGGGGTCGACCTCAAAGTTTATTAATGACTTTAAGAAATAAAAAGTTTTTTAATTTCTATTTTTGTTATTCTTCAACTTTCAGACTTGTATTCCATTCTTCTGTTTCGCTGCAGTTACAATAATGATAATTATTGCACTTTTTTATAGCTGATAAAGATGTGCTGTATGTTTATATGTTATTCTCTTAAATGATTTGACACAAAGTCTCAGTACTTAGCAACATTCATGCACGTTACTTACTTACCAATATTTGACTGAGCAGCTTTACATAAATCGGCCCTGGTCCCACTTTAAAAGAGCTCCACCATCGCTCTCCTCAGCAGTGAATTTTGTGCTTAGTGTGGTTTGAAAATGTCTGAAGCTTCTCCTACATAATTCACCTACAGAAAAACCTTATTGTATTCAATCTTTCTTTCCCTGCTCAAAAAGTAAATCTTGAGACCAAGACTGAAGAAACGGAGAAGTCAACATCAACCTCAACCACCACTGAACCGTCAACATTTAATCCTCGTGTGTCCAACCAGAGTAAGCTTTCACGCTGTCTTTGCACCAACTCTCCTACTACAAGATAATCAGTAACACACAGGGGAGACAGTTGATGTTGAGTATTTCTTTCTTATTAGCAAAACTGAGCAACACGTCAACAGCGCTGATCACCTTGGCTTCGGTTATGATCGTCTGCGCTTTGATTGGACTCGCCTTCAAGAAATGTTACAGAAGGTAAGCTACAACAAAGCACGTTAACAATTATCCATACGTCTGTAAACACACTCAAACTCAATTTGAGGACTGATCTGTACTGAAAACGATCGAGTACCCGATTATAACCCCATTTTGTGTCTTATAATCTCGTTGCTGCTTCCCTTAGGTCAAAGGAGAACACCTGTCACCAGCCATCAGAGGAAGAGCAGATACCCATGAATCAGTCTGCGTAGCTGTTGTAGGCTTTGTCCCCTAAGACCTGCTGCTGCTTGTGGAGAGCCGCAGCCTTCCATGCAGTAAAGAACGGCTTCTCACCTCCACACAGGACTGAAGAGTGTGTGATCGCCTGCGTCCAGCAGAAAGCACGATGGCTGGGTTGACGGGACATTTGTTGCTTGCACGTTCCTCAACAATTTGAACTCATAACCATGGGTCATACCTGAGACAAATATCTGAACTTCTATTCTATCAACTGTTCATATATATATATATATATATATATTTAACCATTCAGGGTATGTCTTTTCTGTGTTTAGCCAAAGCTCATTCCAAACTATTAAAAACATATCAGTGGGCCACATCTGGGTGACATGCCTTCACCACAATGAACAATGGGGACTGTAATTCATTTGAATCACACATCCATTTCCTGCTGTAAACACTTACCAGCGGTCTAATTTGCATCTGAAAATAGTCCCTAACTAAAATACAGTTCAATCTACAGCACTCGCTGTTTTATTGAAATATTCTGACATTTTAGAAATAGATCATTAGATCATCATTAGATCATCATTAGATCATCATTAGATCATCATTAGAAGCATTACCAGCCTTTTCCTTTAACAATACAGTTTTGGTTCAACAGCAAACTGGGATCTATAAGACGTTGGTGATGGTGCCTGCACTATGACTATCTTTGTATATCAGTAAACTGGAATACTAGAAAGTTGAAGGGCTTTGCCGCACTGGAAATTTAAAGAGTGAGCTTGCAACAGATTTAAGTACATTTGTCAGAGGGACTTGACTTTGTGATAGGCTCCAGCCCCACCCTGTCCCTGACAAGGATGAGTGGTTACATATAATGGATGGATGAATTTGTCAGAGGCAGAACTAAAAATAAATGTAGCAAAGAACAATCTGGTCAAAATAAAAGTAAAAATCTTAAATGCATTCCTCCTACCTAAAGATTAAAGACTAGCATGGCTAGTTGTAAACTGCTAGCTAGGCTAATTTTCAAGCACGTGGCTAGCCTCAGTTAGTAGCAGAGCGCTAGGCTTCGAAATATCATCTCATATGTTTTTTTTACTACCGATTATACTGAACCAGAGAGCCAATTATCAGCTCTACACTGTTGAGGAATGCTTGCTAAAACAAGAATCTGTTAGCAGTACTGAGTGAGTTAGGGGCACTGACCATGGACAGTATAAAACATGGACATCGTATCTGTGACGTCACCCACAGGTTTCTGAAAAGGCATCGTAAAGCTCAGTGTGTGGTGGCTCTGCACGTCGCCTTCTTGGCAGTCCCGCCTCTGCTAATGTGGATCGTTGGCGGAGCTTAGGCAGACTGACTGATGCCTGGGTGCTCACACCACTGATAACAGCAAATACCTGTCAATCAAGTCTCAATAAAATCTCACGGTGGAACAGGGAAATTAGCTATAGAGACCAAAACTGTTTTTTGTACCAGGCTGTAAACATGTTTATTTCTGCTGTGAAGTTGGACATTTTAACATGGAGACTTGTGGAGACTGACTCATTCAAGTGGCTGTTTGAGAAACTTCAGTTTTTGGCACTTCTGCATTGGATTCACTTCTCAGTCACAGAGATTTCCACTTGGCGCCGACCAGTGTGTCGGTCTTATCTGATCTCTTAGAAGCCATTGGAGGTGAATGGATCACTGAGAGGTGACTTATTTTGTTATGTCTGGGGTAATAAAAGCTCTTATTAACTGGTGGAAGCTCATTAGCTGTGATCAGGTCCATGCCTAGACTAGTTCCCTGGGTAGCAGGGCTGTAGCCATAAGCAACCACCCATCTGTATAAACATTGAGAATGGAGAAAAAGTCTAAAAAAAAGTCCACAGAAAAAAAAAAAGCAGATTATCAGTAAAACTAGCTAAGGAAATGACCTCAGTGTTCTCAGCTGCAACTGTGACTCCAGACCACATACTTTTGGATCTTGGCATAATGAACATTACTTAAAAAGGAAGTTAAACCCTGCAAGCCCTTGTGTCACTCAGCCTCACTGTTTGTTGTGGATATTGTGATGACAGAAATTCCTGTCTCTTAGCAACAAGCTGTATCAGGTATAGATAGCCTGTATGACACGTTACGTGTGATGTTTCAAAATATGCTTTTTAATTTTACTGTGTGACTATGTTGTTTATGTAAATATGCCAGGCCTGATATTTATGAACTGAATCTTTAATAGTACTTTAAAATCAATCATCAGTGTTCTGTGTGCTTACCTATGAAGTTTTCTGTCCAAAAAAAGATGAAATATGTTAATCACCTATTTAGTGGCATTTGTTTTGTTTTTTGTCGTTTTCGATTTGTATGGTAATAATAAAAGTAATCTTTAAAAAAAAAACATTAGTCCAGTATTGCAAATGAAAGCAGCATAATTTCGTCCCCTTCCAGATGTTGGACGTCTCCCCTGGAATGTCCGTTGACTCCAGTTTCCAAAGTAAACTGTGATGAGCAGAAACAAGTCCAGACAACAGAGCTGTCTGTGTTAAAAGACTTTGCTCAGGGAAAAACAAATGTCTGCCTAATGTTTCCTCTTCGACATGTGTCCATCACTATGCTTCTGATGCACTGAAAAGCTTCTGTGGTTTTTTGCCATTACTGGACAAACTGCTTAACAGAGGCTGATTGGTAGCAGCTGCTGGCAGTAAGAACAGAATGCAATTCTCAGTGCAGTCGTTGTGTCTCACGCAGTGTGGTGATATGAAAAGCCAAGTTTTATCTGATTTTAAAATGTCGACTTCAGTCAGATTTGAACCAAAGAATTCGCCAAATGTTTTTCTGTTTCTGTTTCTTTTTTATTAAAACTCAAAAGGTCTGGCAGTAGTTTGTTTTTTTTAATACTCAAACTGTCATACAATCACTCTCAATGCAGTTAAACCTTCGCTGATGGCCCCCCAGGAGCTATCAGCTGTTAACTGACTCCCTCAAACATCTCAACGGGATATTAGAACATGCAATTCCCCTTTTGTCTTCTGAAAAAACCTGGATCCAGAAAAACACACATCAAAACACAAAAATAAAACAGTCTCATCAAAGAGTTTTTTTTTTTTTTTTTTTACAACTAATTTTCAGTCTGTCTCAGTGTCTCTGGGTGACCCAACATTCCTGGTCCTGGTCCGGATCAAAACCCAAACTCACTTCACATAAATGCACAAAAGAAGTTTTGTTTTAGGTCCTCCAAGATGAGCAACATTAGAAAAGTGCCAGAAGCATTACATGGTGGGCCACCGGCTAAAGCCAGCGTGGGATTTCAGCCATTGAGAGCACATCGTCGGTCATGAGGAAGGCAGTTGGCCCGTTGCGAGTCCACACGCACCTCTCGCACAGCGGGCCTCCAGAGGACACACCGTCAGTCTGGACAAAGACGAAAGAGGAGTGATTAAAAGTCAAGCAGTGCAAATCACTTTTATGTTTCTGACTGACACAAAAATAGAGTAGAGAGTAGAGATTCATTTTTGGGCTTTTTCCCCAAAATACAACCGTCACAAAATGCTAACTGGCTAATTGAGGCTAACTACTGTATATCTCAGTGGAAATAAGACGCGCTCTTACAAATTTCATCTGTCGTTTGCGCATGATGAAGGCCGATCCGGGTGTGATGCAGTTGGGACAGTCTGTGATGCAGCATGGGATAGGCTCACCCGCTCTCAGAGAGGAGCTGGGCATCTCCGACTTCAGGAAGTATTCCTGGAAATGACAGGAAGTTGATGTTCTATGGGAGAAACGGGCTACACGGAAGGTGATTGAGGTTATCGTACAAGGATGAGAAAATAAACAATGTCTATACATGAAACAAATCACTATCACACTATCAAAAAAGCCTGTCGAGACAAAGAGAAGATAAAAGATGTGTGATAAATCTCGTGGATACACACAATGGGTTTTTTCAGGAACACTGAATGTAAATAGAAGCCAGTCTGAGGAGTCGTCCAAAGTTTGAAATGAGCTGACCTTCTCTGAAACACAAGCATAATATCTGAAGCTGGTCTGAAGTCACACCCAGTTCAGACAAACAGTTGTAAATTTAGAAGTGAAGTAAGCTGGCAGTTCAAAATGATGAATTATTAATGCCAGATATAGAGTGCTATATGCTCAGTGAGTCCATATACCTTTGCTGTTGTTAAGCTGCACAATCTCAGGCCAAATAAAAAGTGAAGCCTCAAAGCCCCTCCTCGTGAAAACATAGAATTATGTATGTTAAACTGTCCTGAGTGCAAATCATCATCATGCTCTGGTAAATATCTTCATTTAGCTGCCAACGTGCCAGAAGATGCCATTCGTTGATTGCATTGGGAGTGTTTTAGGGCCACAAAAAAAGTCTTATTTAGGGCCACCAAAAGCCGAGGTGTGCCTCTGCCCTGATGGCATCATTTCAGAAAAACTCCTGAAAGAATCTGTCATCGAGGCTTTTATTGACTATTCCATTTACTGCTTTTATGTGATGTTCTGAGAGCTGTGTCAGTGTATAGCCTGTGATTCCTCGTCCACTACTTGGCCATTAATCCACAATGGTGTTGACAGTGGGTGGGAGTGGGGCATTCTCCCTCTCTCTTACATTACATAACAGAGTTATATTACCAGGAGCTTTGAACCACTATGAGTGAGTGCAGCTGTGTTTTATGGACGTGCTTGAGGGCTGTGCTTCAGGAATAAGATCGTGTTTTGGGCCTCTTTCCACCATGTGTAGATGGAGACTTTGGCCTGCTTTGGTCATGGACAGAAGTGTTGAGAAAACTTCATGAAGTCTGATGTTACTCTGCAGACACTTGTCCTCCTCTCTCATATCTGCTCTGTGTCCTCACTGTGCTGTACTCTTTAAACTCCTAGGGTTGCCCATGTTTATATATCCTGCAAGTATCTCGGATGCACGTTTTGTAGTCCATCTTCTGAACATTGTAGTTTTACTAGAGACAATGTCAATAACATCCCCCGTCTCATAAATACGTAGTAGCCTAATGTGCATCTTTAATGGACAATGGTGCAACACTTCCATCATACTAAACTGTGGTGCAGCAGCTGTGGATGGTGTGTCTTCTTGGTGCTTCAGAGTTAGTTTTTTTTACTTTTAGCATGACTTCATTCACGACATCCACTCGCTGGATATTATGGTTGTGAAAATGCAGCTGGATTCAGTTTATGTCGGGAAGTTAAGTGAGCGTGCATAGAGCCTCAAAGCAAAGGCCCTTCTATCTAAAAGCACATGATCTAATGCAGACTAAAATACTCAGCAAGCCTTTAGACCATATCTGTATTTAGAAGAAGTGAAACTGTCAATAACTGATCCCGACAGAAAGTTAGTCATCACATTACTGAAGAAGTGTGCGATAAGGAAGTATCAAAACCACTCCAACACCCTACTTCTCTCTGACACACTTGAACATCCTGACTGCTCAAAAATAACTGAGTGATGGAGGTGGTGGTGGTGGTGACAGGTCAGCTTTACCAGAAGGACACGCTTGATTTAACAGGAAGAAGTTATGATATCATTCTAATTATGTCTTTGATTTCCATATCAGATTATCAGATCTAACTGGGCTTAAACATATCTGAACATGTAGAAGTATGAGTTGGGGCCGCCCAGGTACAGTATTCAACGTGTCAATATTCTTTTCACAAAGTCTGGTGATTGACTGGATCAGACAAACATTTATTTTCCTCTGTTGGAACCAGCTGGCGGTCTCCGTTCCAGTATGTTTTCTTCATTGATTGATAATTTTCTATTGCAGGTATTAGGGTCATATGCAGAACCATTTCTCCTCCCAACATTTTGTCATTGTACTGTTGCTGAAGAGTTGGTTTATCTCTTGACCACAGTGGTGGACTGCTTTGCCTGTTGTTTTTTGGTCCTTGGCTCTCGGGATGACAAGTTTAAACGACTGCCTGGTAGGAAATCTTGCGAGGAGCTCCTTTGTGTGGTCGGTTAATGCAGTGATGTTCCTTCCACTTGTGAATAATGGCCCCAGCTGTGTTTATAGGAGCTTTTAGTGGTTGAGAAATCCATAAATTATTCGTTTACTTGTATTCAGACGTGGGTGACCCTTCTTGCATTGCTCGGATCCCCCTGCTGCTTCCCTCACTCAAATTCATCAAATATCAAAAATGCGAAATTCTCGAAAAATATGGGTCTAATTTAGGAAATATTTTGGATTTCACAGCTTCTCTCTCCTGCCCCATAGCATCAAACCTTCTTTTCAAGGTCTCTCTTTATCAGAAGACACTTGGACTTCCATACTTTAACTGGTTAACTCAACCCCCCTCTGTGCACATGACTGAAGAATTAGCCACTAAAGAAAACGACACACCTTATCCTTTGCCTCCCTTCTAGCTCGGCATGTAATCCTGCTCAGGTGGAGCGATGCCTGCCCTCCCACCCATTCCAGAAATTCCAGAGAGTGTGGGGTCTCTTCCTGAATGCATTTCAGACCCTGTGACCATAGGGTGCAGCTTAACTATGCTGCGAACTCTTCTTTAGTTATATCTACTCAATTCATGTGTGGATACATCAGTACTAGCTGCTGTAGATATGTACCCATGTCTATCTCATGTTTTTGTAACGACCATTTATACATTTATTATGTTGCAGCCAACAGGAATCAGCTAGTTTGGTGATTTTTCTTGCTGTTGTTTGTTTGATACTTCTTTATCTGTGTAGTTTGGAGTTGCTCTTAATGTCTGGTCTAAATTGTATGTTAATAACACTAGAATTTACTTCATTGATTCACTGCCAAAATGTTGATGAGTTAAATACTCAGTTCCCATTTTGTGTTAACAGCATTTCGCAGAGAAACAAGGAGAGGGATGTCATCTGGTATTAAGTATTGTGCATGAACTGGAGTGTTGGACATAATTTCTGCGTCTGTGCACAGCTGCAGAGTTGTAACGGTCAAGCGAATGCACGTGGTTCCATTCATACTACAGAAGCAGTCAACACCTGCCACATCCTCATGACTTTGTTTCAGACAATGTGGGACTTGTACCATGGCAAGAGGCAGTTGTAACAAGAATAATAATGAACTGTATCAGCAGTGGTGGAAGAAGTATTCAGGTCGGTTAGGTTATGTTGTAAGCTTGGTTCTCTGAGTGAAGAGACTATCTCTCCACTCCGTTACATATTTCATATGTACGGGGAATGACCCCCCTGCAGGTCAGGGTACATGGATACTTCTTTAAGACACACCGGCTTGTCCGGTCACGCCCTCAGGTTTACCTATAAAGCACCTGTGCTGGCGTGGAATCAGTGATAGTTTGATCGAAACTTGTCTCCGAGCGGCCCTAAGAGCTGGAGAGATAGTCTCTTCACTCAGAGAACCAAGGTTACAACGTAACCTATACGTTCTCTATCGTCTCGAGACTATCTCTCCGCTCTGTTACATATTTCATATGTACGGGGAAACTCTTTAAGACACCCCGTGAGGAGACGGTGCAGCCCATAAGTCTAAACACAAATGTGCAGCAAATGAACTATCTACAAATGTGCATCATTCACAGACCAACCAGGTCAGGTCCTGGCAAGACACAAGGGCTCCAGAGGTGCCCGGTGCCCATGCTGGGACCTCAGGTGCTGGTCGAGGTGCAGGAGTTCCTGCATGCCACAAGCCCCTGGAGCACGCGCTCACCGTTTCCCCTTTCTCTTAGAAAGGCTCCCTGAGGCTTCCTGTGTGCAGCAGTGACTCCCCTGAGCCTGCTGCAACAGCCCAGCTGCATCCGGTCCAAAACTCAGTGGAGGCACTTTCTCTTTCTTCCTTTCCACCAGCAACTTCAGCGGGCAGTCCCCTCCTAGCCGGAGCTGGGACTGGGACAGCCATGGGTGGCGACTAGCAACCCAGAACAATTCTGAGCTCTGCCTGCCCCTTCATAACAGAGGAGAGGCATGAGGAAGCCGTCTGAAGCACAGCCGCAAAGCTGGACCCCCTGGTCAGCTGGTCAGAGAACCTCATACAGATACAGATACCACACTGTGCACACTCTTCAATCTCAATCTACAGCCTGCGAGGTCCCAAATTTTGGCCTGTGTGCAGATGATGATAAAGGGTTTCACATGGACCCTGATGGACAGTCGTCACGCTGACAAGGAGGACCTTCGCGGGGACGGAGACACTGAATTGGCCTTAAATAAACACTTTTCAATGAATGATGCGCTCTCATTTCTGATCAGCGCGCCGGTACAAAGAAGCGTGTGAGATAAGGAGTGAGGGGCCCTGTGTGATTATATCTTACCCCAGCCACTGTGAGGATGCGGCGGATGGTCTTAGTGATGATCAGTGAGGTCTTTGCACGAGTCACCGCCACATACAGCAGGTTCCACTCATCGTCTGGAATCTTATCTGAGCAGGAAAGAGAAGTATTCAAAAAAATTTTTTTTCCCTCCCCTCGAATGCCTTCAAAGTCAATTACTCATCACTTTAGGAAGTCTTCCAGCTTTTTGTTTGTCCAAGCAAGAACATTTTTTACAAAATACATATGGTCTAGCCCTACAATAACACTAACAAACCAAAAAACAGGAAAGCAATCCCAGACCCAAGAGGTATGAATAAGTAGTCAGACATAGACACAGATCTGTGTCCATTTCCTCCTGTATAACAGGATTAGGAGTGTCTACCAAAAAACTACAACGTCAAAGAAAAGATCTGTCCAAAGAAACCTACCGAACGAGAACTCGGGAGAGAAGTGCAGGTTGTGTCTCGAAGAGGGAACCTTGCTGAAGTCATCGGAGATCAACACAGTGTCGAACTCCAGACCTTTAGCCTTGTGGACTGTTCCCAAAGTGAAGTCTGGAATGAAACAGCAGACATCAGTAACAACCAACAACACACGCAAGCACATGAAACATACCCATTTACAAAAATCACAGTGGGGAGATTACAACATATCTGTATTTGTGAGTCTTGCCACCCTGGGATTTCATTGAACTGCATTTTAAAAACATTAAAACATGAATCTGAAAAAAACCCCTCAAAAAACACACTATTCTTATAGAGATACGGTCATACTATCAATGATTTCCATGGAAAGACCAATGAGTTGATCAACCTAACATGAAGCCAAATCAGACAAATACACCATTCACTCTTTAACATCTGCTGTTTTATCTGCAGCTGTGACACATCACTCGGAACCAGCGAGTCAGACATGCTGTGGAAGTCAAAGGCTTTGTTTAGACTGCAGGCAAATCAGATCTGTTTGTCTGCACTGTTGCAAAGGACCAGATCAGTTTTGTGTGTCCAGACATCACCAACCGATCTGCCTGAGCTGCTGTGGTAATGAACAGTATCTGCATGCACTGCTTTGAATGAATTATTTTAGAGTTTGTTCACAGACTTCCGCTGGCAGTCTCCAAGGTCAGCAAGCATTGACAGACGGGCTGATGGGCTCTGGGTTTTTCCCACCCAACAGTGGTTAGAACTGGACATTTATGGTCACCCATTAACTTCCTTTTTTTTGTTACTTTGCAAGATTGGTTTCACATTTTTTTGGTTGTTTTTTCCCTTGTAAGACAAAGACAATGCTAAGGCCTTCATTAAATCAATATATACCTGCTTTGTTAAAGTCATCTTCAAAGCACCTTTCCAGACGCGTCACCAGTTCAGGAATGCGACTGCTATACTTTTCAACGATGCAGAGTTTGGCCTCCAGCTCCTTGTCCTCCGTCTGTGTGACATACTTCTTCAGGGCCCAGAAGGGATTCAGATTTTTCTTGGCAAAGAAGCGAATAAGCGGATCTCTGATGACTGAACGCAGAGCAAAGTCAACATGATAACATGACAATTTAAGCATTTTTTTTAAAAGAGGAAATAACACGCAGGGTAAATATGTATAAACCTCACATTTCGGTTGTTGGCCTGTCTGTTGCAACAGGTTCCAGATGTCCAAGATTCTCTCCAGGCCGATACCTTTGACACCCTGAAGGAAAATGTAGACCTGTGAGTGCTGGATCACTCAGGACTTCTAAATAATAGCTACCAACACTTTATTCTCAACAGTTTTGAAGTCCATTGGACATTAATGGATATCTTAATCCATCCATTAAATATGAAGCTTTGGCTAGCAGCCGGCTAGCTTATCTTAGCATAAACACTGGAAACAGCTAGCACGGCTTTGTACAAACACACACTCACTCCTACAAAGTTGATTCGGCAGTCCGGGTTGGCGTCTGTGAGCCGGACGGCCTCGCTGAACACGCTGACATTACACCTTGACAAGATGGCCGTCTTCCCCGGACAGTGACTGAAACCGGTCCTCAAAGTTGCTGTAATATCGTCTGCAGTGTCATCACACACACCACCTAAAGAACAGTGATATTTTCATATTTCATTTCACAACTTCTAGAGTTCTTCTTCTTTAGAAGAAGTAGAAAACACATAAAAAAAAAGAAACTGTTTGGTGTATTTACCTTTTTGCTTTCCTCCCACTAGAATCTTCTGCACTCCTTTACACACTTTGAGGATGGTGGCACCCACGTAGGCGATCTCAGCGCCAAACCGAAAGCTCTGGACAAACACAGTCATAGCAGGGAGGTTCATTTTTTCCACTTACAATTAACTCCTGAGAGTTTAACACAAGACATACAAAGGTACACACAGATTTCAGCACACAGCAAACGTGAACGGGAGTGGATAGAGATGTGTTTCACAGATGAGAGAACATTGCTGATGGGACATGAGATGCTTTAGTGTCACTTCCACTTTTAGGCCTGATTTTGTTTACGTTTTGGTGAACCTGCTTTGTTAAAGTCATGCTGTGTCATCTATCTTTCCCTCATCTTTTACACTGAAACGCCTCAAAGTTTTAAACATGAAGACATCAGAGATCCCTCTGTTACTGTGACAGGAGCGGGTAGCTGCTTCTGGGCAGCCAGAGTGTACGCAGCGTTTGGCCTCGTTTATGAGACTGTTGACAAAGAAAAATGCCTAACAGCGCTAGCTGTGGTATGCCTGATGAGGTGCAACAGCAGTGCTTCTGTAAGACAGGAAAAAGACATGCCGTCAAATGTGGCATCATTTGCAGAGGTGTGATAAAATATGCAACACTTTATTGTATTTATATAGCAGGTAAAATAAGTATTGAACACGTCACCATTTTTCTCAGTAAAGATATTTCTAAAAGGTGCTAGTGACTAATGACACGCGGGAAAAAGTATTCAACATGCCTACTGATATTTATTTAATACTTTGTACAAAAGCCTTTGTTGGTAATGACAGCTTCAAGACGCCTCCTGTATGGAGAAACTAGTCGCATGCATTGCTCAGGTGTGATTTTGGCCCAACAGTCTTCAAATCTTGAGGGTTTCCTTGGGCCTTTTCTATGAACTCTGAAGATCTTTAGTTCTTTCCATAGATTTTCAATTGGATTCAAGTCAGGTGATCGGCTGGGCCATTCTAGCAGCTTTACTTTCTTTCTCTGAAATCAACTGAGAGTTTCCTTGGCTCTGTGTTTGGGATCATTGCCTTGCTGAAATGTCCACCCTCGTTTCATCTTCATCATTCTGGTGTAATTTCACATTATTACACATAACTTCATTTCTGAACTTATTTGTTTTGGTTTCTTTGTATGTAAGGATTACTTGGGTTGTTACCAACATCTGATGAAAATTTCAATAGCACCTTTAGAAATATGTTTACTGAGAAAAATGATGACATGTTCAATACTTATTTTACCTGCTGTATATATTTGTTGTTAGGGTGGAGTGTTCCTGGAAACCATGAACTGCTGAAGCAAAAACAAAAGCCACCTGTGACCTGTAGCATAAACCTAATTCACTGAAAGAATTCACTTCTGTGCAAATGTTACCTCCATTTCTGTGCATACCTGTGTCAGGTAGTAGATGTGTGTGTGGGCGACAACATTCAGGGCATTGACGGCTCCTTTGAAGGTGTAGATCTGCTGGTGAGGATCTCCGACCAGGATTTTCCCACAGCGCTGAGAGAGAAGGACATCCATGATGGCTGGGAGGGAGGGAAGGAGGGAGGAATGAAGACACCGTCACAAAGTTAAAGGGATAGTTCAGGTGTTTGGAAGTAGTGTAGTACTGTATGAGGTACTTTACAGGATCAGGGTTTTACCTACAGTTGTTAGTTTGGAGAAACAGACAGGGATCCCAGCACACAAGCAGAGCTGTGCGCTGCTGTGGACGGCAACAAAGACGGCAAGGTGAAGCTGTAAAAATACTTTTAGCGTACACTTAAATGGACTTCCGTACCAGGACTTCTGTCTGCTCCTCTTACTGTAGACAACACTGATTACGCATAAGTACCTCATACTGCCTCACCTCAAAACACTCAGACTATTCCTTTAAGCAAAATCACATTGACAGTTTCTGCATGATCACCTGGAGTGCAGTCCTGGGCCTCGTCGATGAAGAGGACATCGTAGCAGTCAGACAATCGGGGCTTTGGGGTTTGGAGCTGCCACAGCTTCAGGTAACCTGGGAATGAAAAAGTTCCTGACCATTTGCTTCTCATATAAGAATCACTGATATGTGTTTCATTGACTCACCATCGTGGGTCATGAAGTAGCCTTCTTTTTTCGTCTCATTGAGATCTTTCATTTTGTTCCAGATGGTCTGCGCGTCACGGACGAACAACTAGGATTTCACAACAGAGAACAAACCGTTTAAATGTGACTCATGCTCGTGTGTGTGCCCCCCTCCCCCCTTAAAGTGTCCATACCGGTTTTTCATTTTCATGTTTTAGCTCCCTGCCGCTCTTTTTGCCTATGTGGGTGCTGGGGACGTGGCTGGTAGTGATCTTGTGGTCCGTTGAAGCCATGAAAGCGTTGAGAGTCATGCTCACCACTTTGGCTTTGGTGAATCCGCCGCGGCCTTCGGGCAGAACAGAGTTGAGGGCCAGCGGCTTCAAGTTGAAGGTTAGCTTCTTGCGTGAAAGGTAGCTGCCGCAGGAAAACAGAAGGGATGTGGTTTTAAAATGGAACACACCTACGAGACAAGTTACAGCAGATTCTAAGACAAATACGTCAAAAATCTTGCACTTTTGGGTCACCATGGATGTAAGCAGAGATATGTTGAAGATATGAGAGGATTGCAGAGCAGTTTGTTCTATCTGTGATCAAACCGACGTCATCATACAGGGCAGTGATGCGTTAGGCAGACGTTGTGCTGCATCTGCTAAGGCCTTATCTGCACACCATCACACATCAAACCACAAAAACATTTCTTGGAGTAGTAAAGTTTCTTCATTTTAATCCATTTTTGTTTTTCTCACTATAACGCGCACACACACACACACACACACACACACACACACACGAATGTCAATGTAAACTCAAATTGGATACAGATATTTCTGGAGTCCCTCCATGTGCCCTTCAGACCACACATCTGGCTTTCATAACATTATTTTAAGAGAACCAGGGTCAGTTTGGGACTCTACAAACACAAGGTGTGACGAGTGTCACAGTATATGTAAGATATCATTAGCACATGCACCAGATCTTGTCATCTGAAAGTCATATTTATACAAATATTTATAGACACCGACTTGTCAGAACTGAGAAATGACATGTCACCACCGCTCGTCAACAAGGACGCAAATGAGCCGCAGCGTGCTGTCACCAACCACAGAAGAGGAGTATTTGGCAGAATTACGTCTTCATTTTTCAGGTCTGTTTCTCCTCTAGCTTAATCTACCACATGGGAACTTTATTATAGAGGCTATACATGCAATATGACTGTTCTGTTTACGGAGTTCTGTGAACTTTTGTTCTTTAGTTGTGGAAAAGGACCCACACTCTCCGTAGACATAAAAGTCTCATTCTAAGATGACAAAAACAGAATGATTCTTATTTATAAGTGATTATACACTAATGAAAACATTAGTCATGGATATTATATTCCATATTCTGTAAGTAAAGCTCCTAACTCTGACACATTGTTTGTAACGTTTAAGTAAACCCCTTCATCTCATTAACTCGGTTTAACTAGATTAGCTTGTTGCAAGTTTAAATGCAGCGGTCTACTGACCACTTTCAGAATTTAGAATTATGAGCCAAATGAGTTGACAAAATGTCCAAAACGCCATTTTGGAACATTGTCTAACACCTTTTCAGCATGCTACATTTCCCAGCATTCATTGCATTCATGTGAAAATCTTCCAGAAATCATTCTTTTGTTCTAATATGAATAAAGTTACATACTGAAGCTCTTATATGTCTTTGTAAACACTGTAGAGTTTCACGCTCTCATCATCAAACTGAACATGATTAGGGGATGGCTCAATATAACTTTTTCATGTCCGATACCGATACTGCAACTTGGAAGTATCTGCCGATACCGATATCAATCCAATACCATCTTTTCTCCTCTGTTAAGTTGTTAATAATACATATAGTTTGTATAGATGTACTTTGCTTAATATGGACATCTAAAAACACCATGTTCAAACTGTGCAACAAATATTCTGCTCCCCTAAAGGAAGAAATAAAATCGCCCACTATGTGCCTCAAGCCATAAGCTCTTTATTTAAACTTCAAATCAGTGCAAACTGCAAACTTGAATGTTTCTTCTTTCACATGTAACCTCTGACACAGACACTTGCTTTTCCATTCCTTTCTGACATTCATTTGGTCACTTCAACATGAGGGGCAGATTCTTCTTCAGAGATATTAACATTTCAGCCTTTTCAGCTGTCAGTCTGCTCCTTCTTTCATCGATAATAATGGAGCACTCCATTATTATCCACTAGCTGACATGATAAGAGCGCTAGGCTAATTCACTGTCACGACGTTCTGTTTACACACGCTGCAGCAGCTGCTCTCTGTTTACGGCATGTTGTGCAACAGCATGCTGCCGGCTGCCGTTGCTGAGGCGAGTGTGTCTCTGTTTACAGCATGTCGCGCAAAGTTGAGTTGAGCATTTGGGCTTAGGTATCGGATCGGACGGGCTATAGTTGTTTTTTTTCGATGTTCGATCCTGAAATTTTGACCAATATCGGACCGATACCGATCCTGAGTATCGGATCAAGCCATCCCTAAATATGATAGACGAGAAAATCAAAGTGTAAGTGAATACATCATACAGATTTAAATCACTTTATCATGAAGTAAATTAATAGAAAGTTGTTGTGTTTATTGATTTATTGATGTTTGTTGTCAGACGTACCCCCCTGAGAACGAGTGAGTGATCAGGCTTCTGTGTGTGCATGTATAGAAACACTAAGGTGAATTTATTGAAGTCAATGACCAAAAACCAGCCATAGTCTATGGCACCCTATGTTTCTGTACTTCATCGTTCTTTAGCAGCAGAATGAGCAAAGGGCCGCAGGTCGGATTCGAACCCTGGGCCGCTGCGGCAAGGACTGAGCCTTCGTACATGGGGCGGATGTTCGACCAACTGAGCTAACCGACACCCTCACAGCCACCACAGTTATCCCTTTACGACTGGAAGGTGAGGCTAGATGCCACTAAATCTAGATCTACAAACTGCACCTTTAATATCCAAATAATTACTAAAGCAGAATGCGGCAGGCGCCTCCTTTTGTCCACAGTCACAAAAACTCGCATCTTTGACCGTCACTCAAAGCATCTGAGGGGAAACAGGTTCTCACCTCTTCCCAACATCGTTGAAGGCCAGAGAGTGGACAGTCTTGCAAGCCACGTTTCTGGGGAAGCGACGTTGCGCCTCACTGGCCACCGACTTGTTGAAGGCCACATAGAGGAAGCGGAGGTGTGGCCGCTGCTCGGCATATTTCACCAGCGTGGTCGTCTTCCCTGTACCTGTAGCAGACAACGTGCAAGTTCAGGAAGAATTATCAAGAGAAATAATGCCCCCTGGTGGCGTTTCTGAGACATTACAGTTAAACTACTATTACACACAATTACTGCATGTGGAGGAAGGTTAAACCTTTAAACGCTGAACGCAGAAACGCAGAATTATTTATTTTATTTTGGTGTAATTCAGATGATTTTATATGAGCATTGAAAGCTGCCACACTACCTGCAAAAGCCACGATCTTGACCACATGGTCTGGCTGGATGTCGTGGCTGAGGATATGCTGCTGTTCACCTGTGAGATGAAACTGCGGGCGCCTAGCAGAAACACACACACACACTCCTCAAACAAACTGTTAACAGAAAGATGGAAGCTGGAAGAAACACGGTCATTTTTGTCCTCACCCGCTCTGTCCGGAGCTGACAAAAAAGGGGCCGTTCTCCATCAGGTGGAGTACGTAGTAGATGTTGTAATGCAACCTGGAGAGGCCGAAAAGAAGAGAGTCGTAGCTCAGATGATGAGAATGATGTGGGGATTCAGAGGCGCTGACATTCGCAGCTCTTACCTGTTACTAATCTTGTTGTTGCTCCTCATCAAGGCGAGCAACATTGTGGCTATGTGGTGGAGGTACTCTGTGATGGCGGTGTCCGACATGCAGCCGGTGAGCAGAGACACCAACGCCTGCACGTCACCGACACTCTCACTGAGGGTCAGTATGACAGCCATGGCCGCATAGGGGTTGGTACCCTGGAGATCAGACACAAATCATGTGAAGACTTAAACACCACAGTGTGCACACTGTGAACATTTTCTCCATATAATCACCAGAGAATCTTTGTGTATTTGTGTGTGTGAGTCTTACCTCTATGCCGAGGTTAAAGCACTTCTGAACGTCAGGAATACGTAATCTGATGGAGGCCTCAGCCTGAGGAAAAAGGCGATGTTTCTTTACACACTCCAGAATGTCCTCCGGCCTCACCCGCTCTCCCACCTTATGCTGAGCCATTAACCTGACCAAAAACACACACACACACACACACGCACACACACACACACACAGATAATTACCACAGAGAGCATTTAAAAATCTGCGCATGCCTGCCTTCCCATAGTTTCCTTACTGGTCATATTAGTCATTTAAATGTGGCTCTGATCCACAGCAACTCACAATAAAAGAAAGAAAATCAGACAGTTGAAGTCGTCACTTTACACTTGAACCAAACACAGAGCAGCTTTGTGTTGCTGTCACTGGTTAGCTCAGTCTGAGCTTTTATTCTGGAGGTATTTATCTGTACGTGAAAGGTTCTATACATGTCTTCTCTGTCACCATCCTAAAGCTTTGTCTTCGTTAAAATGCAGACTAAGGATGCACGGCACATGAAAACCTGCTTCTGAGTGGGTCATTTTTGTCTCTTTGGCTTCCTCTCTGTGTCTCTGCCTGTGTGCGGAGCTGAACTCCACACACCCTAGGTCTTCTTCAGCCACTGCATGTACATTTTACACAGATGTGGTGTTATTCAGTCCTCATATTTACAAAAAAACACACATTTACAGTAGATACTTTCCTGCTTCTAGGGGTGGTGACAGAGCCTTAAACACTGTTGGTGTATTACAAGACTAAAGTTGTCAATCTAAAAATGTATTATTATATCTTTACTGTCTTCACATTTTTGTATTTGTAAGTTAACGGTTAACTTAATCGTATCAGCCGTCATTATTTGCTCTGGAATTCCACATTGGTGGATCTCTAACACAAACATCAGAGAGTCTCTTCTTCATGCGTGTATTGTCACACAAACGTCACTCAGGCAACGCAGACTTACACAACAAGGTGTCGTAAGCTGTGCTCTGATGATGCTGGGTTGATTATGTGAATGCTCTTTAGGATGCCGCAGATCTCCAGCACCGTCGCCCTCTCCCTCATCATGTAGCGGTAATATTGTTTCTTGAAGGGGACAAACTGCACGAGGGAACACAAACACAACAACCACATCAGTTTGGTGAACACTGATTTACACTGAAGTGAACTGAAGTAAAATACTGTCTGAAAACTCATAAGTGTTAGCAAGCAAGTACACACTTTTCCTGTTCTTGTTACATCACTTCTACTAAGATAACGTTACTTTACTTTGACATTAGCCCCCCACTCCTTCCTGCTAATACATAACTTAATACAACTACATGAATTGAACCTTGGGGTCTTGGACGATGTTCCTCCAGTGCTGGCAGACGAGGCTGACATTGCAGTAGAGGTCCCGGGCAGGGATCTGGCACAGTACTTGTCTCAGCACCTCCTCTGGAAGATCATCTATGCAGCCCTGTGGCTGCAGCAGGACCTTTTTGCTACCCAGAAGCCCATAGTGGGTGTCAGGGAGGGCCTCCACCTCCTTGTCCTCGTTGTGAATGTCACCATAACATTGGTCAAATTCATCATCGTCCCCAAACATCTCTGCTGTCATTCCCTCCAGATAATCCACTCCCCCCTCCTGCTTCTTCTCAAGCTCTGGCGTTATATCTGCAGCTAGCAAGCTTATATCATCAACCTCATCCTCTGCTTCAGGATCTATCGCAACTGCAGCGGCTAACAGGCTGACATCGTCATCTTCCTCCTCCTCCTCCTCCTCCTCCTCCTCCTTCACAACCTTTGGCTCTGTTTTGGGAAAAAGCTCTACATTGAGTCTGTTCGTGTGTGTGGACGAGCAGGGCTGGGAGGATTTGTGCGGACTGGAACTGATGACTCCGGTCACGGAGAAGAAGTCGTTGATGCCCTTCTGTCGGCCAGCAGGACTTCCTGAGGCAGCTGCTGATGTCATAAGGAGAGAGAGAGAGAGAGAAGACATTAGTGTAAGTGTGAGTGCAGTCAGAAACAAAAAACTTGCTGGCACAATGTTTACAGCAGATTACCACATTTGCGTCTCTTGGTCGGCGTCCTGGGGTAAAGCCCTCGGTTGGGGTTGGGGTTGCCCTGGCCGTGGTTAACGGCGTGGGGCTGGGTGAGGGCATCAGTGCCCTCTGCACTCCGTCCTAGTTCATCACACTCCGCTGCATTCAGGTGTCTCCTTTTGACCTTCGCTGTGAAACCACACCATACATAGTAAGTTTAGTTATTATATACCAAATATAAGACATTTACACCCCGAAAGAACAGATTTAGACAGGAAAACACTGAAAATGTGTCCTGATATATTATTATGCATTCTGAAGTTTGAAGTTACCAATTTCCAAGTCAAAAAATATCAAATGTTTGACACAGAGTTAGTTAGTTAGCTTTAATTTGTAGCTAGTTAAAGTTAGCAGTTGCCATTAGTGATTTTAACCCTCTCCTGTGACTGACAGGCACCGTGCCTTTAGCTACTGGTCCTATTAACTATTAACTATTGATTTATGTGTATAAATATGTCCCTATCACTGGCTAGTGAGTTACCAGCGGGTTAACTGACCTTTAACAGCCACCTCCATCTTCGTGTGCGGTGCTTACGTCTTTTACTCGCATAGCTCCGTGCCTTACGTTAAGGACTCGGTTTGTTTAGCTGAAGTTAAAACTTAGCTGACTACGCAGAAAGACCGAAGCTTGTACAAAGACTCAGTGCTAACCATTAGTAAACAACGACCGTTTCTATCTTATGTGTACGTGTTAACGTTACTGTTTTCCTTCAGTTTGAAACCGCCAACATGTCCAAAGACTCGAATTTGCCGCCGTTAATGTGAACGAACTGACCGACGTTAGTGTTGACTGATAATATAACTCGTTGTTTCCAAGCAGCTAACGCTAGCTCTGACAGAAATGAAGGTTCCAAAGTTTGTGTTGGTGAGGAAGCCACGTGATTGGTCAGTTTTTCTTCTTCGTTCTTCATTGGCGGCTGGAAAACTAGTTAAGGATGCACTATCGCCACCAAGTATGCTTACTGCAGCAGTTTCAGCACAATAAAGATGAAATCATAAAATCACCTGGACTGGAGTGTACAGCAGTATGTCTCTATAGGCAGACAACAACAGTAAGAAGTGCTTTGATATCAGACAAAGTTAGTTTAATTAGTGAAAGATATAATTAGTGAAAAGAGTTTCTTTCCACAGGTCATCACTCACACCCCTCATGCTGGATGCAACATCCAATGAATTTAACACCAGCGTGATTGACTTTTTTCTATACATTTCTTATTTATGAGTCATTATTTATCCACACATACTGTATACACAAGCTGCTGGGACAAGTGAATTTCCTCAGTGTGGGATCATAGAAGTCTAGCTTATTTTATCTTATGTACTGTACATGATATTTACACAATTTATATAATATTATATAGATTCTATATAATAAAATGTGACCTGAAAAAATCTGACTCCCCTCCTTTTTTCCTCTCTGTTAACACTAGTTACAAATACCTTTACACATAAGTAGCAGAGGTCAAAGTATGCCAGCAGAGTGAAAATGGTGGCTGTTACATGTTGCATGTTTAATATAAGAGGGGAGTCAGATTGTGACAGATGTAAAATGTGACCTGAAAAAATCTGACTCCCCTCCTTTTTTCCTCTCTGTTAACATTAATTGCAAATACCTTTAGACATAAGTAGCAGAGGTCACAATATGCCAGCAGAGTGAAAATGTTTGGTGTTACATCTTGCATGTTTAATATAAGAGGGGAGTCAGATTGTGACAGATGTAAAATGTAATCTGACAAAATCTGACTCCCCTCCTTTTTTCCTCTGTTAACACTAGTTACAAATAATATCTGGCAGTCACATTCCACGTGAATTTGAAAGATGTGTGAGCCTCCTTTCCTGTGGAACAGAGGGGGAACGGTATCTGGCAGTCACATTCCAAGCTGTCAGGATGCGTTCCCCCCATCTTCAATGGTCACATCTAATGATATCAGCCTGAAAACCACAGGGCTTATCTGTTACAGGGAAAGAAGTCAGCAATGTGAATTTGATAGATGTGTGAGCCTCCTTTTCTGTGGAACATAGGGGGAACGGTATCTGGCAGTCACATTCCAAGCTGTCAGGATGCGTTCCCCCAGTCTTAAATGGTCAAATCTAATGATATCAGCCTGAAAATCACAGGGCTTATCTGTTGCAGGGAAAGAAAAATCTGACTCCCCTCCTTTTTTCCTCTCTGTTAACATTAATTGCAAATAACTTAATACATAAGTAGCAGAGGTCACAATATGCCAGCAGAGTGAAAATGGTTGGTGTTACATGTTGCATGTTTAATATAAGAGGGGAGTCAGATTGTGACAGATGTAAAATGTAATCTGACAAAATCTGACTCCCCTCCTTTTTTCCTCTGTTAACACTAGATACAAATAACTTTACACATAAGTAGCAGAGGTCACAATATGCCAGCAGAGTGAAAATGGTGTCACGATTTAGCAAAGGAACCCAAAATTAGACTCTGACGGACAAAAGAAAAGGTTTATTTGAGATGAGGGAGTGTGGAGAAGGAAGAGTGCTGGTCCAAGGGGGGGTGATGAGTTGTGAGCTGGTCAGATCTAATGATATCAGCCTGAAAATCACAGGGCTTATCTGTTGCGGGGAAAGAAGTCAGCAGTGTGAATTTGAAAGATGTGTGAGCCTCCTTTCCTGTGGAACAGAGGAGGAACGGTATCTGGCAGTCACATTCCAAGCTGCCAGGATGCGTTCCCCCTGTCTTAAATGGTCACATCTAATGATATCAGCCTGAAAATCACAGGGCTTATCTGTTGTGGGGAAAGAAAAATCTGACTCCCCTCCTTTTTTCCTCTCTGTTAACACTAGTTACAACAACTGGCAGGCGGGTTGGCAGGCAGACTAGCAGGCGGGTTGGCAGGCAGGTGGGCAGGCAGGAAAGGACTGAACAAACAGGATTAAATTCTGCACCGACTGGCAACAGTAGTACAGGTACAGGTTCTAAAAGTTTAGCTCAATAGTAGTCTTCCTCCAACAAACCGGCAGAGACTGAAGGTAAGGACAGCAGGGAATAAATGCTGACTGAGTGATGAGTTGATCAGGTAGTAGACCAGGTGGCTTGATTGCAGCAGCAGGGCATGTGTGGAGTGGGAGGTAGGTGGATCCAGAGGAGGTGACAGAGTGCAAGCGGGAGGGGAAAGTAACAGACAGACAAACAGAGGGGTATTGCACAAAACTAGAATAAAGAAATCCAGGATAATTGAGCAAGCGCAGCTTGACCTAGTCTGCTCGGCGCATCCTGGTTTATGTTGCACGTTTGCCGAGCCAGGATGAAAAGGCGCGGCTATGTTAAGCCAGGTGAAGATAGCTGGGATAAGTGTGTGTTCACGGCATACTTAAAAAGACCTCGCGATCGCTCACAGAATCACCGATGGGAACATGGATAAAAGTCGCGCTTCATACTTCACGGCCGCTGAACAACAGCTCCTGATGGAGTTCTATGAAGAGGTGAAAGATGCCATAAGAAAAAAAGGCAATACTAATGCCATACTTAAAGAACGCGAGAAAGCCTGGCAGACAATAGCGGACCAGCTTAATGCGTAAGTGGTCCAAAACTGTACAATTAATAAACAGTGCTCCACTGGAACTGTCATAATTAGGCTACAATTAAAAAGGACTAAAGGAGTTACTTTTGAAGTCCACTAATCAACTGTTGTACACTTTACTTTAAAAGTGGCAAGCAGAGGTGCATGTTACTCAGGAAATGAAGTGCAAACAATTATCCACAATGTGTGTCATTTAATCTATTTTTCTCATGTTACGTTTTTATCTAGTTTATCTTTCTATTCTTCATAAAGAACAAACTGGTCTGGCCATAAAAGGACCTGGCAGCAAGTTCAAATTAAATATAAGAACATTTTGCAGGCTGCTAAGTGACTTTAAAGTAGATAACAGTGAACAAATGAGGTGAACAAATTAGGTGTCTGCTGACATGTTGAATGTCTGTATGATTGTAGCAGTCAAAAAAAAAGCCCATAGAACTGGCACAGGGGGCAGCCAGGATGTGACCCCAGCAGAGGAGCTGGCACTCCATTTAAATAAAGGGAGGCCAGTGATGGACGGAATCCAGGGAGGGACAGTAACAGACTCTGTCCCAGCCACAGAAACTGTCCGCTTCATACAAGGTACATATTGCAGTACTACTGCACATGGAACACAATCAAATAAATATATTATACTGTCTGACTTTGGATTTCCTTGCAGTGTCTGGGAACACGCTTACACTTTTGGAGCCAGCAGAAGATGATCCGGTTAGTACATTGTATTGAAATCACAGGCTTGGTATGTCCTGTGAAATCTTAATTCAAGTTCTCTCAATACATGTATATGGCAGGGGGAAGGCACATCTGCTGCTGCAGAATGCACTTCGGAAGATGAGGAGACTGTCACTGGACTCCAGAAGGCTTGAGGTATGTCAATTTTATGGAAATATCCTGCTTATTTAGTCCATATGATATGAGAGGATAGAGGACAGAGGATATGAAGTCAGTGATGTGGTGCTAATAGAAAATATGTGTAACAGGACCCAGATGCTGCACAGTCTCCTAAGCAGCCTGGTAACATTGTGAGTATTGGCCAAAGTAAATCTACATTATGCACAAATCCTGCTGTGCTAATTGACATTTCTTTTACAGACGTCACAAACTGTCAGAACACTATATAGCAAGCACTTGGAGAGACAGATAGAGCTGGCAGACATTAAAATTAGACTCAAGAAGAGAAAGCTCCAAGAAATGGAGCTGGATCTTGAGAGTAAATGCCAGACACTCAGGAAACTGGACCTGGAAATCCAGAAACTAGAAAGAGAAGTGAGTATTTCAGTGTACACAGTAACCATAACTGCAATACAGTGTTTTAATCCTTGTTGCTTTTGCTCTCTCTATTCCAGGATCCAAGCAACCAAGACAAAGGACTGCCAAATAAAAAAAAAACTAGAACATTGTGGCGTCCTCCCTTTTTCATGAATGTAAAGTAGAATTTAAAAGAGAACCACCAATGCTAAACAAAATGCACACACCAAAAAGTGACATTTAAGATCTTTTATTAACTAAAGATAGGCTAAATCTAAAAATTAAGTGAAAAAACTTGCAATATATTGCTCCCTCACGAGTCTGACATTAATGTTGTCTGGGAAGATGGGAGCATTTTCCCAGTCAACATCAACAGCCACTCGGGGGGGGTCTCTCCTTTCTTAGGCCTGCAATGTTATGCAGTACTGCACATGCAGCAATAACATCACAGGCCCTGTCCGGGGAAACCCTCAGGTAGTGCAGGCACTGAAACCGAGATTTCAGAAGGCCGAAGGTCATCTCGATTTGGGCCCTTGTTTTGTTGTGTGCATGGTTGTAGGCCTGCTGTGGTGGGGTTTGGGGGTCCGCAAGGAGAGTCAAGAGGAATGACTCGCAATGATGTTAGGGAAAGTTGTAACAAAAAAATAGTGAGTATCCAACTGTAACTGATCAAATTAGAAACTAATGGTTGCACATTGAAATTGAGGTTACCTGCAATCTTGTAAACCTCCTCCTTGATGTAGAGGGGTCTTCTGTGGCCAGGGAAGGTGATGAATATGTTGCTGAATGACTTCAGCGCCAGACAAACGCGTCTTATTGTGCGGCAAATGGTTCCTTTATTGAGGTTCTCTGCATCCCCAACAGAATAAAGGAAGCTCCCACTTGCAAACCATCTCAATGTAACACAGAACATCTGTGGTCCAGTGAGAGCATGGCTTCGCGCCGTCTGGTGCTGTATTTTTGGACCCTACATAAATATCTTAGTCCATCACCTGAGAATCTGTATCTCTCAATGAGATAGTCATCTCCAAAGGCCAACAGGTCTGACCTGTCCCAGAAGACTCTTTCACGCCTAAATGCTTGTCTGAGGATTAGGGTTTCCTCATCCAGTACATCCTCCAAAAAAGGGCAAGCCATTATTAAGAGGGAAAAGGTGAATGGGAGTTGGACCTGTATATACTATATTGCCCTCGTCACAGATTTCATTGAAAACACCTTTGCAACTTCATCAGCTGTGTTTTGTAATCTCAATTACTGCAATAAAACACATATTTATGAAAGTTATGATTCTGATTAAGTGTCAATTATGTGTTCACTACTTGTTTCAATGTCTATAATATAATTTTGCACAAAATATACATCATTCTTCTGGTTGTTCTTGTTACTTCTATCTCTATCTTTATGTAGATAGGAACATATCACAACAGGGTATTGCCACTTAAAATAGATATTTGTAGGAACTTCCTCAGGCACATCCACTTAAAAACATTTGCTCAGTTGTTGCTGATGAGTCACTTTGAGACAGAAACACAGATTCAGTTTAAGATCAAAGATAGTATCACATTTATTAATTGGTCAGTATAATTTCTAGTTGCTAGGGTAAGTAAAATTCCAGTTAATCGCACCATAACAAAGTCGGAGGCACAGCGTAATTTATTTCCTATTAATCGGTTATCTTTATCGATACAGTACCTCTGTTGTACATTACAGTCATACTGTTAACATTGTTATCAATATACCAACCAAGTACCGTCCTTCCTATCATCACAATGTTTGAGTTATTTTGTCATTGGATTGCTTAACACAAAATCCAGAGGAAGGACGTGAGCTTGTATGACTGAGCTGTTTCTTCTGTGGATTGATTGGTCTCTGTATGATGTTTAAATGTTAGTGCAAAAATTCAAAAACTACACGAGGCAAGAATTAATTGAAGCGTACTTCACCGTTAGCTGCTGTTTTAACGGGAACGTTAACCAAACCTGAGTCTGATTTCTTTCCTCCCGTAAAGTGAAACAGTATGTTAGCACATGTAATGGAATGTCTTACAATCATTATGAAACATGACAACAAATTACATCTCGTCAAACTACTTGTAATCTCATAAAAACCTAGAAATGACTATTTGTCATTTAAGGCATACAAGACTAAGGCCTGAAACATATTCTGCGTTGAGTGCAAACATTTGACCACTACATGTATGTTTCAGGCCTCGCCAGGCTGAGGACAAAAAAGCCCTGGAAACAGGGCTCCTTCATAGGCTCAGTTTCTAAATCCAAGCCCTGGATTTCATCTTTTGATTTAGATTTTTCTGTTCGGTATGATTTACACACAGTTGTGTCGGTCACAGAAACCAATATTAAAATAAGGTTACATGAGGTCTGAAACCACTATGCAACAACATCTTTTCACACAGCTTCTTCATATTAATTTGGAAGCGTTCAATTTCCTTTCCAATACAAAATTTTGCAGTCCCGTGTAGGAGCCCCATGTAACAGCAAAGACTATTTCTTCCTCTCATTCTCATCCTGAGCGTTCAGCTTCACTGCTTCAGGATGGGCAGCTCCCTCGGCTTAAAGAAGGCCTGGACCATCCCCATGGCAAAGATGTACACTTTGGCGTCCACAATGATTTTTTCTTTCTTCATCAGGTCTGCAGAGAGAGAACAAAAAAACAAGTCAGAGAGTGAGAAAAAAGAGTGTTTGGGGTGGTCACCGTGTGAAAAATCTGAAGCCTCACCATCTATTTTCATCTGGAATTCGTCAAGAGGCAAAAGAACAACTTCGACGAACTCTGAAAAGAGGAGAAAGGGTCTGTGTGATGACCTGCTTTGTGAGAGAAAACGATTATTTATGATATAATAAGGATTACTCACCTCCATCACCTGTGGAAGAACAAAAGAGAACAACAATTATCAAACATGTGTTTTACATGACAGACAAATAATCTTAAAAATCAGCACGAGTGGGTACAAGTCTAGCAAAGAGAAGACACAGGGCCTCATGCAAGAACATTTTCACACCCATATTCCACATCTCACATTCAACAATCTGTTACTAGAACTTCAAAGCGAGCGCCTCGTTTTAATTTGCAGAATGCCACTTTTTCACAAGTAGGTAAATATTTGTGAGGTTTGATTTGATCCTCACGCAGATCATGTGTCAGGACGACAACAGTCTGTTATGTGAGCAGCACAGCAGCAGAGTTTTTAGTTTTTAAAGTCTTTAAGGCAGCTTCAGGCTACCTGTTCTGTTCACAAACATGTTACCAAAGTGCAAAAAGTAGAAGACTGTGAGAAATCAGCAGATGAAAACGGAGCAAAAGCAGCTGCGAGCCGTGGCAGAGCTGTGCTGTGATAGAGATGAAGGAGAAGTGGTTTGACAGATGTCAAAAGAACATCTTGCCAAAGTAAAGCAGAGCATGGGGAGAGGCGGTCGACTCGACGTGACCGTAGCTGGACAGAGACAGAGAGCTGCTGCAGAGGCAGAATTTATCCAACAACCACAAAATTAAAATACGTGCCAAAAGAACCTACAAATAAAACCCAGCTGTCAGAACTGATACAAGTTTCATTTTAGTTGATTAAACTAACTTAAGAGCTTATCCCCTTACCCCTTCCTGGAGCAGGAGCTCCTTCTGTTATAGACAATGATATGCTGTCGGAAAACCATGTGACCCTCCTCACCTGTGGGCTTGGTATCATTTTTAATACTAATCTTATCTGTTGGTAATTATTAAGCCTTAATTTTATTATTATGTTGCGCAGCACACAGCTGTTTACCTTTTGTGACTGTTTGCATGCTGATAGGACTGTTTGTACAGTAAGAAAGGGTCTGGTATCTGCAGTTCACAACACATATTGACTGACTGAAGAATATGCAAGTGAGTGATTTATTGAATGAGGGGGTAAATAAGTGAACTACTAAGTAAATAGTCAGAGTCAGCCTGCTCACCCAGCTGTTGTGTTGGGTTGATATTCTCCATTTCATCTCCATTGATGTTGACCATGACGATCTGAGTGGTGCAGTTAGACAGACCAGGGTCCAGACAGGTCACTGCGATCCAAACAGTAACATTACCACTTGCATTGTATGAGCCAAGAGAGGCAGCTAATGCAATCAAATGTGCAAGCACGTCTCTGTGTGGTGATACCTGGAGTGACTCCGACTACTTCCCCTTTGTAGCCGGTTTCTTCTTTCAGCTCCCTCAGTGCAGCAACCTCTGCACTCTCTCCCTCGTCAATCAACCCTAAAGACAAGAGACACAATATTCCAAGTGTCAGTAAATACACACAAGAGGTTGACAGTTACCAAAAGTCCAAACCCCATTGTGTAGGAGGAAGAATAAAAGATGTCAAATGTTTTCAACCTGCAGGGAACTCCAGAGTGTGACATGCCATAGGAGGTCGAAACTGCTTCACCATCACTACGCAGTCTTTATGGAGCGTCCGTTTGAGCAGGGCGATGATCCCCACACCTGCAGGAGAGCTGTGTTATAGTCTGTACATCTCAAAACAGCTGGATTGATTGGGGAAAAAAAAAACAGAGACGCTCACCATCTGCTTCTGTGTTGGCTCGTCTCGTCGTTCTTTTCGCAGTCTCCCAGGTTCTGGTGGATGAAAACAGGGAGTCAGGCTATGTGCAGCAAACTTGTGTGAAGTCAGGTCAGCGGAAGAAGACAGAACCGTACCTGGTGTTTCCAGCAGGGTCCACGTAGGTCGTCTTCTCCAGCTTCACCCATTTTCCTGTCGCAATCAGCTGCAACACAAAGAGGGTGAACGCACCGGGCTAAGGTGAAGCGAACGGCACTGAACGCAACACGCACAACTTAAAATTACAATGTGACCAACAACTAACAGTGGAGATGATCTCACAGAGAAGCATCTAACTTAACAGTTCATGAGACAATGTAAAATCTAATGTAATCCAATACAAAGCCCCGCTTCTTTGTTTAGCTTATAAAAAGACTGATGTGTTATTGTATTAAATTCAATGACAGTTTGCAGGTGTCACCACTAAAGCTGTCCGTGTATATTTCAGCCTCAGGTCGGAGTGAATGTGGAGTATTTTAAGACACAAACAAATCAAACGTACCTCTTCCTTCACTATGTGTGGCACTGTGGTCACTTTGGGCTCCTCGGTGTTGTTCATTTTCAATACCTGGACGAACAAAAATGGAGGAAAGTGGAGTCAGACAGCTTTAAAACGAAAATGAAGAGCAGTCCAGCTGGAGCTCAGCTGAGAGTTCAAACTAAATCCAGAGAATCAACATCTGACCGCTGACGAGCCTGGACGTCTGATCATGAGTTGCTCAATTAACTTAGCAGCTACGAGGAGGGACGCTAAAGTTCACTCCCCCCGCTACATCTGCACATGAAGCTTCTTCTTCTCTCTTTGTTTTTTTTTTATTTTGGCGGCAGCTAGCTGCTCTACACTTCACACCGCTCCGAGTGTGTGAAGCTCGTGTGTTTTTAACTTGAAACAATCATTTAAAACGTGAAAAATGAAACTTGACTCACGTGAAACCTCAGCGGTGTGTAAGTACGAGCAGAGATGGTATAAGAGCAGAGAGGAGTCACTCTGACACTACTTCCGGGTACCGGAAACGAATTCGTCTGAGACTCTAATAATTCATGATGTTAGCGTCATTTGTGATGCATTTTAAACTAGGAATTCAATTAAATAATAACATACGCGACTTTTTGTAATAAAACTTAATGAAAATGAAAATAAAGTAAAGTAAAAGTATATTTCACCATGTTATTTAATGATTTATGTGTAACAAAAAAAAACGTTAGCTAGTTGACAACAAAAAAGTTCCTGTCTTATTAAGCTATGCTCATTATTACTGGTTACTTTAGTAACATATAACTTTAGATACATTACGTCACATATTTATGAAAATATATGTCTGTCTGTATGAAGATATGAAGACATCACGTTTGTAGTTTTTTAGCTTATTTAGTGAGTGCTCGATTCAATAAACGATCTCTGTCGTCAATGAGCGGTTTGACTAGAGGCGCTCTTTACGTCAATCTGAGCACCGCAAAATGTCGTCCCCTGTGAAAACACATCTGTTAAGCTACAAAAAAAGAGACTTGGACCGTTTAACAAAGGAAATTAAATCCATTAAAGATAACTGACAAGAGTTAAAAACATATAGAGCAATATTCAATCAAAATATAAAAGTGTTGAATGAGAAAGCGGCCTCGAACTTTTCTAGAAATATCAGGGCGTCGGAAGATATTTACTGATGGACACTTTTCCGATACAGGATATTGCAGCATGAAGAAGGAGCAAGTGGTCAACTGTCAGTTTTCGGTTTGGTATCCGATATTCAAGAAACACACCATCAAAAGGTAAACAGCTGACGGAGATACATACATTACATGACAGGAAACAGTTTCACTGCTGTAGCTGGAAGACTTAGCGCCGTTAGCCCGCAGCTAACGTTAGCTACCAAACAAGCACATAGCTGCCTCCTCTGTCCACTATCCTCTGTCCACTATCCTCTGTCCTCTATCCCCCATCCTCCATCCTCCATCCTCCGTCCTCCGTCCTCTGTCCTCCATCCTCTATCCTCCATCCTCTCTCCTCCGTCCTCCATCCTCTCTCCTCTGTCCTCTATCCTCTGTCCTCCATCCTCTCTCCTCTGTCCTCCATCCTCTGTCCCCTATCCTCTGTCCTCTCTCCTCTGTCCTCTATTCTCTGTCCTCTGTCCTCTGCCCTCTATCCTCTGTCCTCCATCCTCTCTCCTCTCTCCTCTCTCCTCTGTCCTCTATCCTCTATCCTCTCTCCTCTCTCCTCTCTCCTCTCTCCTCTATCCTCTGTCCTCTCTCCTCTGTCCTCTATCCTCTATCCTCTATCCTCTGTCCCCTATCCTCTACCCTCTCTCTTCTCTCCTCTCTCCTCTGTCCTCTGTCTTCAGCTTTAATAACTGTGTTTGAATTATTTTCAGAGCAGCTTCCTTCAACCTCTGCCTGTGTGTGTATGTTTGTTGTCTATTATTTATGCGGTGTTATTACTGTTCTTTATTCCAGCTTGATTCTGCCACTGCCTCAGAATGTAATAGATTACTTACTGGACGATGGGACATTGGTAGTCTCTGGGAGGTGAGGCAGCAACACACACACACACACACACACACACACACACACACACACACACACACACACACACACACAGTGTGTACAGTAAAGGTGCTGTGGCTTTGTTTGTAGCAGACCAGTGATGTCACAGCTCTCACTCTGATACTCATGCTCTCATGATCTGTTGTTTCTCTTCCCTTCAGTGACCATAACACACAGCAGACACACACTTACAACAGCGACTCCAATGCAGAGGAAGACATTCAGGTACGAGAGACCCAGACACTCTCTTCAGTATCCATCCTGACTTATATCGCCTCATCTCTTCTCCTCGTTTCACTGATTCACAACCACAAGATATGTCACATGTTCACAGGAAACAGTCAGACTTCGGCTACAATTTAAGAACTCGTTTGGTTCTATTCTATTTGTTTGTCCATAAAGTGTAGTAGTTATTTGTGACTGATGTAGACTGAAGTTAGGCAGTGTCTGAAATTGCACATCATAGGACACTAACACTCCACCATAACCAGACTTTAGCATTATGCTAAGCCACCACACTTAGCAGAAGTAGGGAAACTCTGAGATACAGCGTACTCTACACACACATTTAGTGAATAAATTCACATGAAAACCAAATGTTTTCAAGTTTCCTTGTCTGAAGGCTTTCATGAAATGTCATCATCTTGTTAAGTTGCTTGTAACAGCTGTGCCTGGAGGACACAACCTTACAGTAATCAGTAATTAGAACTGTGTTTAATGCTGTTGTTTTTTTTAATCCTCTGACCCTGTTTCTTGTCCTCTACTCCCCTCTAGTGGTCAGATGATGAGACAACCACCACGGTCACTGTAAGCATATTCAATGTTTCTCATCCCATCACCTCATTTTCAACTTGATACATTTTTTTTTGTCTGAAACCTGCCTTTACATTTGATACATACGTTCATAGTTCTGAGTACTGAGTGCCATGTGATAATGTGGACTTGTGTTTAATAGGCTCCAGAGTTCCCAGAATTCAACTCTAAAGTGCTGGAGGCCATAAACGCCCTGGGTGGACGCGTCTTTCCCAAACTCAACTGGAGCGCTCCACGGGTAAAGTACCGCACGTAGAGAGTTTTTTATTTGTAGCGTAAGCGAATAATTTATTGGCTCCAATCCACTGAAGAATAAGAATTGCTTTTTGTCACACTGCCAGCATCCAGGATTGAGGCATAACTCAACAAGTGTGTGTGTGTGTGTGTGTGTGTGTGTCCCTTTCAGGATGCTAACTGGATTGCTCTGAACAGTTCCCTGCAGTGTAACAGCCTCAGTGATATATTCCTGCTCTTCAAAAGTTCCGACTTCATCACCCACGACCTCACTCAGCCGTAAGCCTCGCTATGCAACCACATCAACACACACGCACACACACACACACACACAGATATTTTGCATTTAGATGACAGCCGCTATCAGAAACATAACCGTGTTGGGTGTACGCAGGCTGCTCTCGCTCTGCAGTAAAACACAAGTGGCAGCTGGAGAAAGAGCTGTGATGTAGATTTCCGCTTTTCCGCTTCGCATGACAGACATTTAGTGCGGCGAGTGATTTACCGCAGCCTCAGCGAAGCTGTTTTCATCCGGTGCGCTTTTAAAACTTATCTCTCTCAAACGTCCCGAGAGCAGCCAAGCTGTCCGTCCTGAATATACTGACAACAAAAGAGATCATAAACACTCGCGATGCTACAGAACATGATGTTTTTAATCATTCATTTCTTCGTGCAGATTCCTTGTATGCAGTGACCAGGACTCCCCAGATCCGGTCATAAACTATGAGGTATTTCACTTTTAAAAGACAAATTATACACAGAGCATTCATACACTGTCTCCAAAGGGTGTCCAGTATGATGTTTTGAAATATGAATGTGTTTTAATGAGTTTACATGTCCCATCATGCATTTTTGCTCTGTTACATCAGTCTTTTGTCAGTAAAATAGTCAAATTGAATCAGACTTGACCACCTCCTGTGTGTAGCAAGTGGCCTAATACTCATGTATTTGTCCACACACACTCACACACCAACCGTGTCGTCTCCTGTCCTCAGCTGGTCCTAAGAAAGTGGAGCGAGCTGATTCCCGGTGGAGAGTTTCGCTGCTTCGTCAAAGAAAACAAACTGATTGGTAAGAACTCTGTGCTCACACTCAGATCAACGGTTTTCATGTCGGCTTTGAGGCAAACCGCTTGGCAAAATCATCACAGTGTTAGGATACTTTATACTGTTTTATGTCCTGAGAAACATGCTGGATTGCTTTACAGCACAAAAACAGCAGGAGGGCGCTGTTTTACCACAGCAAGCTGAGCTGGATAATCCGATAGGAGGAAGAACTCTGACATAACGGCGATATAATGACATTTGAGCTGTGCTTCTACTCTGCAGGCTAATTTAGAAACAATTATCAAATTCAATTTGAGCTCCACTGATGGTGTGTGTGTCTGTTCCCAGCGATCTCCCAGAGGGACTACACTCAGTATTACCAGCACATCTTGAAGCAGGAGGAGCAGATCTGTCACGCCATACAAGAATTCTTCAGCCAGCACATCCAGTACAAGTTCCCGGACGAAGACTGTGAGCATCAGCGTCCTTCTTTTTGTTCTCACTCTGCCCGTGTGAAGCTTCAGCTCTCCTCAGACAGAAACGAACCGCTAATAGGAGTCATAAAATATTTATGGTTGAAAAGAAAATGCAGGGAAACATTGATAAAACGTGTCATTTGTCACTCACATTATTGTTTTTTGTGTTTTTACAGTTGTGTTTGATGTCTACAGAGATAGCCAGGTGAGCACACCGATGAATTTTCATATAGCGTTATTCCATTTTCTGACTGAGATGCACTTATTATATTTATGTATTGTATGTGTGTTGCAGGGAAGGGTGTGGCTCATCGACCTGAACCCGTTCGGAGAGGTGACCGACTCCCTGCTGTTCACCTGGGAGGAGCTGACGTCCAGTGGGGAAATCACCCAGCAGCAGGTCAGCCATCATGACACACGTCTGTGTTGTAAATTGATCTTTGGATCGTTACTCTGGGCTCAGAAAACGGTTTTATGCAAATCATGTGGTTCGTCTGTATGTGCAGGACGGCCCGGCGTTTCGCTACACCACCAGCGAGGTGACGGTGCAGCCCAGTCCCTGTCTGAGCTACAGAATCCCGAGAGACTTTGTTGACCTCTCCACCGGAGAAGACGCCTACAAGCTCATCGACTTCCTCAAACTGGTAGGTGTTTGAGATTTGTCTGAGTATTTATCTAGCAGCTGCAGAGTGTGGTGTTGCTTTCCAAAACCAAAGAACTCTTAGAGAACCTAACTTAGTTTAGCTAGCATCAGAATCACCTCAAAGAATGTGTAGACACGTAGAATGGAGAAAAACGTGTTGGTATTAGCTCTCATCAGGTCGGGCTGGTGGATAAATGTGTATTTATTTGAGGATTGTCTCGTTGAGCGTTTTAATTGCCTAACTCTTCACTGTACCTTTTTACCTCTAACCTTAAAGCTGTAATCCTTCAGATTTTCATCATACCAAACTTCATTTTAGATTATATTTATGGCTGTCATTTGATTGCCATAGTAATTAAATGTATTTACACTCATTAGTTACCTCTTTATATAGTAGATTGCATAGTCACTGGCAGGGTCCGCCACTCCCACACTGCTTTCAAACGGCGTGCTCACGCACGGGGCATTCACAGGAGGAAATTCACTTGTTTGCATGACGTGTGCACAGTGCATTAGTTACATAATGATGTAATCTGGGATTCTGCCATTTGAGTTGCGTCCTCGTAGTATTGCTGCAGAGATTTATGAAGAACGCCGGTTGCTCATCGTCTTCTGTCATATTTGTAACAGAGTAGCTGCTCACAGCACATTTCCTGCCCACAGTGATGGATACATGTGTCATTCCAAAAGGAAGTCTGGTGCCTGCGTCGTAAAGAGCTTCTTGGTGTTAACACCAGCAACCACGGACGTTGCCAAATAAACCAGAAGCCTTAAGGATTCTTACTTAAACCGTACTGTAGTTGCTGTAGTCTTTTTCTCCAGTGTGAATCCGCTGTACACCCAAGCATGGTTAGAATTAGAACCTAAAATCAGCTAACAGGGTGTATGTTGAAGATTAACCTCCTCTCCTCTCTCTCCTGCTTTTTGTCCTCTCTACAGAAGAAAAGCCAACAGGAAGACTCTGAGGAGGAGGAAGAGGAGGAGAGCGCTCCACAGTGACACGGCTCCTGTGAAACCTGAAGAATAGCTGCTAGTGTCAACCGCCCCTCTACATAATGTTTCCCGCATGAAGTGACTCTTAACCCTCTGTCCTGTCTCCCAGCTTATTTTGTTTTATTTCAGTCTGTTCCCTCTCTCTTCTGCGAACGGTACGCGGCGTACCCAGGGCTTCTCAAACAGCTCTCGTGTTAGTTGAACGGAACATGTTAAATTAGCAAGATCACGTTAACGGCTCTTTGAGGAGTCATTTTCTGTGGAGCTGTTCTCCGCCTGTGACGCTGCTGAGCGCCGTCTTGCTGATGGTAATGGCTCTGTGAGGGGAGGGAGGCCTCTGCAGTCGGCTGTTGGAGAATGATTTGTTTTGTTTTTTTTCAAAGAGAGGGAAATTGCGTTACTGCAAGTGGATGTATTCACTAACACTGTAAAGAATGGCTGCTTTTATATAAGTAAGTGTGTATAATAGTTAAAATTCCCCTCTGCGTGTGTGTTTGTGTTCGAAGGCTGTGACGGGCTTCTTTATTTAACACTAAGTCACCTTTCATTTTTTTCTCTGCACAGCCATCCCAGCTCCTCTATCTCTCCTCTGAGCGGTTTTGACACACTCATTGCTCGGAGCCGCTCCGGGCGCTCTTTCTGAATCCTGTTTTTTTTTTTCCCATCATGCATCGCTGTAGACTGTTGCACCAAAAAAAACACCATTAAACTTCTTGTCGTGTATCGGCTCGGCTGTCAGTCTGGTGGGTAGCTGTAAACCAGCACATTAGAAATTGATCGTGCTTTTATGTAACAGCTCTCATTACGCCGGGAGCTAAATGAGCTGTGCATGCACGACACAAGGCACTCCATTTTGGTGTTGTTTTGTTTTTTTCTTCACTGGATTGATAGAGCAATTACAGGGAGATGGAAAGAGCTGGTGTGATGAGAGTTACAGCTCCCCGGGTGAAAAACACTGTGGACGGGAAGCAGTGTACAAGGTGCATATTGTGGGGAATGTTGCACATTAATCATCGTTATGAAAATGAAAGCTAGATGAACACATAACATCCAGACGTGGAGGAGGCGCCCTGGTTTGACCTGCACTGGATATCTGTACACGGAGTGTCTGTGTCCATTCGGTAATCAACGATAGGCTAATGTAACCAATATGAGAGAATATCACGTAGCCTGCTTTCTTTTGCTTTCTTTGCTTTCTTTAAAGGTTTACAAGCACTTGCTAGTTTATTAGGTACACCTAGCTAAAACTAAAGCAGTTTACTACAATAATAATAAAAAAATATGGCCATTAAATTGAGAGTTATCTCTATTAAGCAGAGTAGTTGTATTAGATTGCATTAGTTTTAGCTAAGTGTACCTAATAAACTGGCAAACAAATGTATTTTTATAATTAACTTAAAGCTGCACTCATCAATATTTTTATATTAACAATGGATCGAATTACCATGTGTATAAAACGGGTGCGTCATAGTGACAAAGCTACAAATATTTATCACCAGATTTAGTTCTGTTCAGCTCTATCTAGCGTCTTTCAGCTCATTGTTTTGGTTTTTTTGCCCACAGCTTTACTGTTTTGGTTCAGTCTCGCTGCTGTCATCAGCGTCCATTTTCAGAATCTGTAAAGCAACCATCAAAATACAGTAGATATGGAAAGTTAGCAACTAGCCTGTGAATAAACTAGCATCTTGGGGGTTGGTGGAGACCAAAATGGAGCAAAAAAAGATGGAAACAAGTCATCTGGATGCTATTGTTGCTCTTAAGCTGCTGGATATGTAAACAGGTAACTGTTTGCTAACACATTCACCTTTTATACCAGGATAACACTTCAGTGGTAATTGTTGCGCTGCTTCCTAGAAGCCAAAAACAGTTAATGCAGCTTTAAAGTTAGAACTTATTTAGTGTATAGATCAAAGATATATTTCAGCTTTAAACAATTATCAGGTACAAATTGGTTGGTAAAATTGAAAGTTATCTAATCATCCTTTTTCACAGCACACATTTAGTCACAGGGAGCAAAGCACAGCAGTTACTAATAACATTAACATTGGCTCTGTACTAGTGTACTAAGTGTTCCAGTAAGAACATGCAGAATATCAGGAATCCAGCCTTCGTCTGTTTTATTATTTACACCTGTGCTTTGTGCTCCGTCTCCTGTCAGAATGTCTTCTGGAATAAGACGCTATGATTTGCTGCTGCGACCTGAGCTGCATCCAAATGAGCAAATGGCAAAGCTCTCAGTTTGCCGTGGTAGACTGTGGTAGTCAGCTTGAGCATATTCCACACATCTTAAGGATAACAAAGTCATTGTATGATATATTGGAGTGCATCACAACGCAGTCTTTGAAAAAAAAGTGCAGACACAATCTACAGATGGACTTCAGCTGCCAAAGAAAGCTGCACACACTGCTACAAAAAACAAAATGACATCAAATTGTAGCAGGTGCAGAGCAATGTACCTGATGATGAATGCTCTGTGATCTTAGGAATCAGACAGAAACTAATGATGAAACTTCATACGGATTAGTTTGTCTGGGAAAAAAGCTGCAATGGTTGGCATTTTTTATGCAAGCAGAAATACAGATATTATTTCTCTGCCATACAGCAAGAAAAATAAACCATCCAGTGGTTCTTTGGCTCCATTTATCAGCCCAGCCAATGAGATTATTTCATTATATGTGGGCACGGCTACAATTTATTGCAGTGTTTAATACAGAGAGTCTGCACCTTCATCTCCCTCGACCTTCATACCTCTTTTTAACTATGGCTCTGATGCCCTCCTCTCCTCTTCCTCCTCCTTCCTTTGCAGCTGGGTAATCATCTTTCATCAGGGGGAGGTCAGATTTGCTGACTCAGAGTAAAGGATGAGGATGAGGGGGAGGACGGTGTAAAGGAGGGGAGGAGGGAGGGAGAGGAGTTTTCCTGGGTTGCTGCTGAGGAAGAGCTGCAGTAGTTTGCAGCCGGAATACTCATGAGCAGCTGAGGCTGCAACACATTGTCCTCTCCTTGTCCCTGCCGCCTGTGCCTCCCTACAGTATTACACAGACACCAAAATCCGGACTAGTGTGTGTGTGGATGTAACCCGGCCCGAGCTGATCTCAGCGCCTGCAGCTGTCCGGGGATCAGTGCTCCTCTGCAAACTGAAACTTTGTAATCCAGGTGTTATGCGACCCAGTGAACGTGCAGCTGCAGCCAGGGGTCACACTGCTGATCCCCCGGTCTGCTGTGCTGAGCCACGTCGACGCCTTTGGGGATCCCAAATGGTGATGGAAGCACGATGGTTGTTGTCAGCAAGTTGGCGCATTGCGAATTTACCGCTGCCACGTCCTGACCACACATACACACACACACACACACACACACACACACACACACACGCACACTTCTCTGTGTGTGTCGGACGGGATGCATGTGCAGCATCCCATCTATTAACAACATGCTCTGCCACAGTGAGGTTCTGTTTGTGGGTAATTAAAGAGAATATTTATCAGAGTTAACGAGAGGAAATGAATATGAACGCATAAAACTGTTAGAGGACAAGAGGAAACCCCGAAAACGTTCCGTCAACGCGGCAATTAACGGCGTTTAGACAATTGCAGGTGGCAGCAGGTCCGCGTCAAGGTAACCGTACGTAACCAGCGTAATACAGGAAATGGGGGGATATTGCCTTCAAAATAAAGGCACAACAGAAACTTGTTTTAGAGATTATTAACATTGATAACAGCAGTCATCCTAACTGTAAATTTATCAGATTAAACAATAAAAAAGGAGATTTTGGGGCGGAGTAATTATTAAGATTGGTTAAAATTGGGTAGCTCTTAGCATTTGAGTTTAACCTGACTTTTATTGTAATAACAGAAAACTCTCTCAAAACATTCTCCACTAAAACATTAGACAATTAGATGCATTAGACATAGCCTCCAAACTCCCTAAACCATTACAAACATTTGGCTTTATACAATTCTGAAAGGGTTTATGTTTTTATTATTATTATTGTGTGTGTTACAGTTTTTCTATTTGTCTTTTGTTTGTTTTTTGCCTTTTATATAAATCATATCTATAAAAATCACAACCATATTCATTGCGTGTTACGATAGTTCAGGTTTCTTACATTGATTTTACTTTTCTGAAAGATTCTTCTTCTTATTATAAAATTCCTAAGACTGTGTATGACAATGGTGATGATGTCTTTACATCAGTAGTCCTAGCAGTCGTAGTTGCAGTAGTATATTGGAATAGTCTTCTTCTTATATTCTTCTATATCTTCTATAGGATATTCTATATCCTATATTCTTATAAGAACATTTTAACAATCAATCAATAATAATAATTAATAAATAAATAATTAATACTAATTTGTAATATCAAATATGTTTATGCTCGCGCTACTATATTATGTAAACCAATAGGCTTTTATTTTGAAAGACCCGACGAGAAGTGCTGTTATATCGTCGTGACGTTGACAGCTGCTGTCCAGACGGGGAGGAGAGAGAGAGAGAGAGAGAGAGAGAGAGAGAGAGAGAGAGAGAGAGAGAGGAGGGAGGCGGCAGGGACACTGTAACCTGCAGGAGGACTCACATGGTCCTGCAGCAGCGGAGCACAGACCACCGGGACTCCCCAAACCTCCTTACACACAGCTCACTTCCATTCTTTATCTTCTTCTTCTTCTTCTTTTAAAAAAAATTACTCCATTTTTATTTTCTTTTTTTTTTCCCGCCTCGCATCCTTCCTCCCGCAGCCCAGTGTCGGTCGGACTTGGGCCGGTTTAAAGCAGCGCCATGGCTCGGGAGAACGGAGACACCGGCAGAGGAGAGACGTGGAAGAAACAAGTCGACGACATCAAGAAGATTTTTGATTTTAAAGAAGTGCTCGGCACGTAAGTACACTTCACCTCAGAGACCTCCATGATGTCTCTGTAACACCCCACTGTACATGTGGGGCTCCATACTTATTAACAACAATACAGTGTTTAATCATTTTACATAGAGACTCAAACTTTTTAACTGTTTGACCTGTGTGCTCATTACTTTTAGCATTTTAGCATTTTAGCTGTTCACTAATGTACATGAACGTTACTTTGAGCTAACAGTACGTTTAGCTAGTTTTCACACACTGTCTATGGCATTATGATGCGTTCAGGTGCTGCAGCTCATTCAGTAATGTTGTTTTTTTATTTTCTTATCTTAATTATTTATTTGTTTTTTTTATAATTAGTTGAACTATAATATTTCCACGTTCCTTATGGTAACTTGGGGGTACATGTACCACCTGGTTGTGTCACTGTTTTGTGGTAAAATAACTTATATTGTGGTTTTACACAGCATTGTTGTTGAATCCTTGGTTTAGTGACCACATTATGAAAATTCCTGTCATATTTATGCAAAATGACTCCATACAGTAGTGTTTATGTTGGGAACTCATATGTTTATTATTTATATTAATGAATTTATGGCACATTCAGTGACCCTCTGAGCATTTCTTTTTATCTCTAATGCCATGTCTGATACTGTGGTGTTCCTTAGGTTTTAATGTAGTCTGCTGTGCTCTGTGTGTTTATACAGAGGCTTGTACAATGATTTAGGATGACTGTGGAGCTTAAAAGTAAGCTCATAATAATTCACTGGTTCATCTTTTTTGGTTCATCCTGTCATATTTCTTGGCGATGACAGCCAGGCTTTAACAGACCGCAGGAATTTCTCAGCAGCAGTAACCGTGTCGCCGTTACACTCGCTGTCTTTCTCCTTCATGAAAAAGATTTTACTCTCCGGCTCCATGTTAGGAAATTTCCTTTCTTCCTCTTCCTCTTCCTTGTCCCATCTCTCCTCATTCAAAAGCAACAGCATACGAGTTGACACCCTCCCCACCCTCCCTGGAAGCGTCTAGTCTGCCGCCGCCCCCGACCCCCCCTCTATTTTCCCCGCTGTGAGGAATGAGCTGTTTGGACGGCGGCCTGGAGGGGGACACACTGCCTCATGCAGATTGGGATTAACAGCGCAGGGATTAGCAACCCCCCCCCCCCCCCCCCCCCCCCAACAGAGGGAAGTTCACTCAGGTTGTGTGCCAGCTTGGGGTTGTTACTCCAGAACACACTCTGAAATTTGGACCGGATGTGAAAACACACACTTAGGACGAAGAATGGTATGGGACTCAGTGATCCGAGTCTGCCATGTCGCGGCCACACATTAACCAGAGCTGCTGACGGATCTTTGAACCTGACGCATCAGCAGAAAAGAGGAAGGGGGCGATGAGTGTGTGTGTGTGTGTGTGTGTGTGTGTGTGTGTGTGTGTGTGAGATGAGGAAGTGTTTTGCATGGAAAGGGATGAAGGAGAGTAGGAAGAAGAGGAAGAGGAGAGGTGGTAGCGGTGACTCAGCGTGTGATGAGGTGAACAGAGCGGGGATGGAACCAGACGTAAAATGTGTTGTTGTCCGAACTCGTCCAGCGCTGCGTTCAGGTGCAGCAGCACACGTGGAGGGAAAACAAAGCCTACAGACGTGTGTGTGTGTGTGTGTGTTACTGCAGGGTTGGATGTTTTCTGCGTCAGCATTTCTGGGCTGCATCTGTCCTGACAGGATGTGACACCGGCCCATCATGTTTTGTCTCCTCACACTGGCGAGTGTGTGTTCACATACATGCGTGTTACATACAATTTTCTGTCCCCTAATACTGCATTAATCTGGCCAGTATTGGCTCATGCTGGCAGGTGTGTGTGTGTGTTTGCAGACATGTACAGGAGGCTCTCCTCGGTGTCTTATTACAAATCCCCTGGTGTGTATTCTGTGTGCGTCCCTGTTGCTCACTGTTCAATAATTTAATACCAACAGGAGTGTGTTCTTTGTGTGTGTGTGTGGCCACCTCAGGTAGGCCACAGTGCTCAGCAGGAGGGAGCACAGAGGGAACAAGACAGGCAGGAAGAGGAAGAAGAGGAGAGACTCTGAGGCTACAGGTCGGGGACTAAGTGGACAAAAGTAGCCAAGTAGCTCTGCACAAGACAAAGTGTGTGTGTGTGTGTGTGTGTGTGTGTGAGATAGAGACAGAAAGTAAAGTGGTTGCCGTGATGGTGATGCATTGTGGGAATGTCACTGTGCCATCTAGGCCACTCTGCCCTTAATTGATGCTCCACTTCCCTGCTGCTGGCACTGTTCTCTCCACTGTTTCTGGGACTGCAGAGCCTCCTCCTCCTCCTCCTCCTCCTCCTTTCTTCTCCTCCTCCTCCTCCTCCTCCTTTCTTTATGTCTCTCTGTATCTCCCTCTGTGTCTGCAGCGCTGTCATCCGTGTCCCTGCATTAAACTCGGCCAGCGTTTCTTGCAGGTTTTGAAGTTTCTCTCCTTTCATCCCTGTTATAAATAACGTCTTATAAATAGAACAAAAAGATGGTTGTTTGCTATGTGACAAACTGCATCAGTGGTCTGCTGGCCCGTGGTTTTAACAGTGTGTGTGTGTGTGTGTGTTTTAGGTGCCCGTGTGTGTGTTTCTAAACTTCACAAAGAGAGATTTAACCACACTGGAGTGATATCTGAATACTCACAGTATGTCGGCAGGCTTATCCTCTGTTCGTCTCTCCATCTGTTCCACCCTCTCCTCTTTTTCTGCCAGTTTTTCTTCTCTCCAGTTCTTCTGTCAGCCGGCTGAACTCTGATTGGTTGCTGTTTTTGTTGCTGCTGATGTTGCTGCAATGAGCCAGTGTCGTCGATGGCGTTAGTAATGTCATCAGCCAGCCCGTCGGCGGGGATTGCTGATGTGGCTGACAGTAGCTGCGTTGTTTGTTTCTGTGATGGTTTGCTGATGATGATGTCTGCGTACCGCTGATGTGTTGTTCACATTTGTCGACCTTGACTATTTGTTGCTGTTCTTGTGTTGTTGTCAAAGTTTTTGTTCAAGACTTTTTGTTGGTAACAAAAGTGTTTGTACGCATGGATCTCTACATGGATGAAGGCACACCTGCTGCTCCTCCCAGCCAAACCTACTACATACCGTGACATCAACTGTCAATCAATCAATGTCCCACTCCTACCAGGGTAGCAACAAACTTAGGAGTCATGATCGATGACCAACTAACCTTCTCTGATCACGTTGCCTCGGTCACACAGCCGTGCCGCTTTGCACTTTACAATATAAGAAAAATCAGGCCTTACCTGACTCAACATGCTCCTGACACAAGCTGTAGTCATCTCACGACTCGATTACTGTCACGCCCTCCTGACGGGCCTCCCAGCCTGCACGGTGAAACCCTTTCAGATGATCCAGAACGCGTCGATGCGCCTGGTTTTCAATCATGTTACCCCACCGCTCAGCGGGCTACTCTCCATTGAATTCAAATCGCTAATGCTTGTGTACATACCTCGTTGATGACTCTCTTGTTGTTGACATCATTGCTGACGTTGGTACTTTTGTCCGTCTTCTAGTTTTAGATGAGCGGAGGATCTCGGCACAGATTAATGCAGAATATGCTGAACTCAGTTTGGCATCTTCGGTGCTACTAAATTTGAGCTGCAGTCATGTCACACAACCCGCCCACACGCGCGCGCACACACAATGAGCAGGACATTTAAAAGCAGCCGAGGGGAAAAGCCACGTTTGGCTCTTGTACATGCAGCAAATACAACACAGCTGTCGGGACTTTCCTCATCACTAAATGCATTTAATGTGACATTGTGTGTGTGTGTGTGTGTGTGTGTGTGTAGAGGGGGAGGAGCACCATCCATCTCTGTGCACAGACTGACATGTGTATCAGACCCCTGAGTATTAATGATCATAAACTTTAGTCCATTATCGGATCAGCGTTCTATTTTAAGCCTGCCGGCGACCACATCCAGCTTAGAATGGCCCCGTGCTCAAAGCCTGTTGTCTCTGTGTCGGTGTGACACACAAGGCTCCGTCATCCCTCAGCCGTGTGTTGCCGTTCATGTATGTAAACACAGCCACGTGGTCAATAGTCATACAGACATTAAATATAGACGAGGGAATGAAAGCATCACCGTCTGTGGCAAACACACTGCCAACAATTTGACATTTTTTCTTGCAACCATTTCACTTTGTCACTTTATGACAGCAGTATTTTCCTCATCGGGTACCATAAAAAGTCATATTTTTCTCAAGCTTGGCTCTATACATGAGAAACACTTCACACTTGCCTTTTTTGTACGGGGCAACTTGCCCTGATGTCCTGCTGTGGCTCAGTTTTTGTCAGTCATGGCAGCGAGACAAAATGTTGCTTCCTCCTGGTCTATTAGACGACAGCTCTTTCAGGAAAGATGGAGAGTTACACAGAGCGCACCAACAAAAAACAAGATGACTCTGCATGATTTGCAGACGCAGATGAGGTACATGAACTTTGCAGGGACACAAAACCAGTGCAGGTGCCGCGGGGCAGCTGAGGAAACAGGACACTCGACTGTAATGCTCCCGAGTGGAGGATTTGGTTTCAGGCCCATTGTGCAATCCTAAAGGGTCTCGACAACAACATCTGCTCTTCGAGGGGGAAATCAGGGCCACGGCCTGCTGGGAGACAAATGTTGCTCGTTATGATGAAGTTAGCAGTTGGTAGGGTGACCATATTTTGGTGATCAAGGACGACAGGGTGCCGCAGGGTCAGTGGAGTTGCAGCGACGTGAGCAGCGTTGTTTATTGTCTTCCTGCAGGGTATTCGGCTCGCAAAACATCATTAGAAGTCAAAAGAAGATATTATGTGGTAATTCGTGCCTAAATAAGTTTGTTGCAGCTCTGCTCTCTGCAGAGAGGACCCACACTAAAAAAAAAATCCTATTGTGCTCTAACGTGCCTAAATTGGACAAGAAAATAGTGAGATTTATGTGTTTGTATATGCAATATGCTATAGGAGTTAAACCTTAAAGCTGCACTAATCACAACAAAAAACGTTGTTGTATAATCTGAAACTTGTCACTTCACAACAAAACCACAGAGAATTATCACCCCATTGTGCTCCCAGCAGCTTTACAAAGAGTTTTAGTGTCTTGCTGCTCGTTGTTTTGGTTTTCTGGCTCGCACCTTTAATGTGTTATTTCAGTCCCGTGGCTCTCACCAGCCTTGTTTTTTCCAGTCGCAGCAGGCTGCCATTTTCAGTGAGAACACCCCCCCCCCCCCCCCCCCCCGAAAGCTACCAGACCAGCACCAAACAGCAGACTGATCACGTCAGCAACTAGCTAGTGAACACTGGAGCATTTAGCGGCTAAACAGCCGAACTGGAGACAAAAACAAAAGGAGGCTGAATATTACATTCACAGTTGTCACATGACCTACTCCGTATCTACTCGATATGTAAACAGGCAATAGTTCGCTAACACATTCATAACAATAATATGTCAGTGTTGTGTTTATAGCACTGTAGCAGCCAAAACGTGTGTATATGGTTTGCGTTGTTTATTTGTTTAGCTTTACTTCTGGTGATTGGCACACGGGGTGTGGTCGTGGTGCTGTGCGCCCTGTTTAGTTCGTCACCGTATGCCAGTTTCAGTTTGTTGCCATTATTTTGGTTAATAAACATAAAATTGACTTTACGTGACTGTGAATTTTTTGGATAGTAGCTAAAAGCACGATTAAAGAAAACTTAGTTTCAGATTTTATTTTTTTGTTTCTCATGTTACAGTTTTATGGCTAAATAAGCAACAATAAAGGTTAAAGTTCAGAGAAAAACATCCCTTAGTATTATTTATTTGTTCTGCTTGATAAATCCTGAAAGCATCAACTGCATGAAATAACCAAAACAGTTTTTACTTCTCGTAATTGTGTGTTCATGTAAGAGCCAGTTACCTGTAGTAACTTGTATTGTCAGGGCCTTTAAATGCAGATTTGAAATCCTGGTTTGTAAACATGACTAGTTTCTTATTAGTTGCTTTTGAAGAAATATTCCCAGTGAATCTGAGGACTCACACTGAGGTCATGTCCTCTGTATTGTTTCTGGGAACTGGAGGGAATCACTGACCTCAGTGTGTCCTGGCAGTGTGAAGAGAGCTTTGAATCAGCATCATTTCTCGTGAACTCGACAGAAACGGGAGAACGAATAAATAAAAACTGATCTTTTATAATATTTATAATAATGTTTTGGTGAATTGTGATGTCTTTGTTGGGGTGTCTTGTGGGTATTCTGTGTTATGGAAATGAGCCTCCTCAGTATTTCTTAAAGCCTGGTTAACCACGCTTCCTAGGAAACAACAGTTGTGTATTTTGACAGAATAAAAGCAGTGAGAGACAAGCATGTCAAAGCAGCTGTGCAAACCTTTAAGTAAAAGAGAAAGGCCTGTGGTCAGATATGAAATGTGACTGTGAGGCAGAACAGAGCAGTCTCGGTTTCCTGAATAAATCAAGATTAAATATCTGTCAGCGAGTGTTGTGGTTAGCCTCAGGGAAACGCTCTCAGACTGCTTTATGTGTTGGAATTACGTCGCTCGTAGATTAACTTCAAGCTACGTTACCTGCATATCCTGTTAGAATCACTCAAACACAGCCAGCCAAACGCCCTCAGTCTGCAAACCATAACAGTGATTATCTTAAGTGTCACACTGTATGACACATCTGGCTTTCAGGTCGATGCTTAATTCATTCTCACATTTCCCATGATTCATTTCATTACAGCAGAGGCACATAACACGCAGGAATGCAGTAACTTCTTGTGCTCGGAGAAGCACATAGAAAGCTACATATCCAATAAATCAATCCTTGTTTAACAAGGCAGAAAGAAAGAAGAAGACATTTATTCACATTAAGATGTTTTCGGATCTTATTTTGAATATTATTTTGAAAGAAAACTGAACAGTAAAGCGTGATGTAATACCAACTGACAGCTTTTTGTGCAGAGTGGCAGCCTCTACCTGAACAGAAAGACAAGTCAGAAAGCAGCTTAGCATATTTCCCCTTGAGGCTCCGCTGCTTCTGACAGTGGCGGTGCAAAACCTAACAAAATACTGGCGCAGAGGAGGAGGAAGAAGAGGAAGAAGAAGAGATAACAGAGTGGGGAAGAGGAACTGTAATGAAAAGCAATGAGGTGGGGAATAGAAGCACATATAAGCCTGAGGGGGTGGCCCCCGGGTCCCCTTGGGGTGTCCCGGTTCACCGCTAAATGATAAATATGTTGGAAAATGATTTTTCAATCGGGCTTAATTTGCTTCCACCATCTGCCGTCACCAGAAACTCAGAAAGAACAGCACTCTCTTCCTGTTTTGTACAACCCGGTGACCCTTCATGTAAAATGCAAGAAGCCATGTAGATACTTACAATCTGCACAATAATGAATTAACGGTAAACCGCTGTAGCGTTAGGCTCACCTGAGAGAAGATGTGGGGCACTGTTCAGAGTGAATCATCAGTCACACTGTCTCAGTCTGGTCTGTCTCCATCTCCTCTCTCTCTCTCTGTAAGGCTTTGTCCTCTGCAGCAACACGAACATCCGAGCTCTCACTTTTTTTTTTTTTCTCTCATTCTCTACGCTCGTCCCCTGTCGAGGCAGCAGCGAGCGAGAGACCAGGTTGCACGGCTGTGATTGATTTTCAGAGCGAGACGAGGAAACTTTGCAAAAAGGAGATACATTCGACCCGGTCCAGTGATGTAGCGTTGAATAAAAATGTGGGTTATCACCATAATGCTTTAAACCAGGAACTTTATATCAGTTTGATCTCATTCACCGTGATGTATGTGAGGGGTTCCTGATAGATTCAGCCTGTAGGCCTGCTATTAATATGGAATTATGTCAGTCATGTAGGTGCATGTTTGATTAGATGTGCGTGATGTGGAGCATCATCTCTGGGGTGTTCAGGCTCCAAGGCGCTCACCATGTAGATGTAGTGTGAACACAACATTTGCTGAAGAACTGACACTGTATGGGTTGTGTCTTGGTTGACTCTTATCTGATCTTATACAATGGGCATAGATGGCCATGACCAGCTTGATCTGGAACGTCTCCGCATTTAGAAAAACTATTAAAATAATAAATTAATCTCAGAGAAGGCAAGAAGTTAAAGCAACCCTTGTTCCATCAAAGTCAAAGACAAGAAGACAAAGATCGACTTCCTCCCACGTGGCCAGGAGTGCCGTTCTGCAATCTCAGTAATGCCATTACCTGCCACAAGCTATGTCTAACAGCTCCTGCGTCATTTTCATGTAATAACTTGTAGCTGTGTACTTGTGTATTATGGTTGCCAAAGTCTTGCAGGCACAGCCTGTCTGACATAAGCTGTCTTACCTTTTGAACGTTTCGTTCAACCAAATTCCGATGGCATACAAATATCATCTCTGACCATCTGAAAGTCTCGATGATGTTTCAGCTACAGACTGATCTGTCGTTTGGATTAATCACGGTTGTAATCATTCCCTGATGAGGCGATGGGTGAAGATAGCTGTTGGGTACGCTTGTGCAGATTGGTGATTGGATCACGCTGTATATCAATGATTGATGGGACAATTGACGATTGGTTTTCCTACGCCGATCTGAAGATGAACTTACTATCAGAGCTAGGATATTATATAAGTCATCTCTAGAATCTGTACCCTGCTGTGCATTTAGAGATGTGTCGGGTGGAGCAGCATGCTCGCCCGCTGAGCCCCGTGACGAGTGACTTTTAAATTCTTAATAACAAACAAGTTTGCCGTCTCTTTTCCATCAATCTGACACCCCACATCACTGACATCGGTTTTGGGAGAAAAAACCTTTTTTCCAACCTCCACAGGACCCTGGTTTTGCCAGTCCAGTCTACAAGCTTGAACCAGTATGATTTTGTGCAAGACAACTGAACCAGAATTTGCCATTACGAGACAGTCTGGTAAATTAAAAAGAGACAAGAAGCAGCTGTCAGTGATTGCTACAATCCTCTCAAGTCTGTCTGCAGCTTATGCAGTGTTAGTGTAACGTCACAGCTAGGCAGACATTGGTGCAGAGTTAGCGGTGTCTTCATGGTAAGTTGCTAACTAGTTTGTGAATAACATTGCTGGAAAGTTAATAATCAATGACCCCATCATTTTCCCTTTTCAATATAACTGTAAACATAACTGTCATGTCACTCATGCTCATCAGCATCTGTTTGCCACATTTACAGTGGCTGTGTGTCTAACAAACTTGAACATTTGTGCAGTTCATCCCTGCAGAAACCCCCAAATCACCAAATCTTTGCCACCATCAGCTTCTGAGTCACATTTTATATTAATTTAAATACAATAAACTGTCTTGACGTGTGATCTAATTAGTAATTAGTGTCCAAAAGCTTCTTGTTTTCATTTAACATGAACATTTAACAATGACCTTTCTGGGCTTTATCCTATAGTAGTCAGATCCAGATCAGTGTAACAACATGTACCCAAATAATATTTGGCATAATATTTATCAGGCGCGCAGCAAGTTGCCGTGGTAACAGCTAGCTGTTGCCAGATCAGATTGTGAATGATCGCCACTGTTAATGGAAGCAGCGCCGCAGCAGCTCCACTGCTGGCCAGCACACACTCCGTCTTCTGGACAGGTAATTTAGGGTAGTCTACACACACACAGAAAACACACACCCAAAGATACACAAAAAAGAGGCAACACACACACACACACACACACACACACACACACACACATAAACACAGATACATGAGCCAAGTCACAAAAATACAACACAGGGACACACACAGTGTCTGAAGATGTCAGAGAATCACTGCACATGTATGTGCACACACACACACACACACACACACTCATACTCATACACTCATCTGTGCCTTGTAGTTTTTTTCTGTATTACAGCAGACCTACTTTCACTGAGTCCCACTACTGTACTTAGATCAGTGTGTGTATGTGTGTGCGGCTGTTTATCTGCCGCAACTTGACCCAGTTACACTCAAGTCGTCCTTGAGCAGAACATAATGCTACACACACACACACACACACACACACACACACACACACACACGCACACACACAATAATCTTGTAGTGCCAAAGTTTTAAAATGAGTGAGTGAGAGAGGCCGTGTGTTACAGTTGATGTTGTCTGTATGCAAAAACTGCATTACCATTCGGTCACACCCAGCTGTGTATGTTGATGTGTGTGTGAGAAAGTGTTGCATGCGTCATCAGTCTAGTCAGAGCAGCACTGTTATGTGGCAGTACTGTCTAGCTTCCAGTAATTTGTCTGAAAGCCACTTGAGCTCCACACACACACACACACACACACACACACACAGGTACATGTAGTCAGATCTCGTACAGATGTGCGTTTCATCATTTGACTTGTACGTTGATGCAATGATATCATTGTGACATAATTGTTAATCATCCACATTTTGCCTGTGGCGGAGAAAACCATCTGTACCTCACCTGCAGTGACACAAAATAAAGAATTTCTAGTGGGTGGAAAGGAGAGATCACTAAATGTACACCCTTATTCGAAAGACTTCCATCTGAGGTTTGACTGAAACTGAAACTCACACAGTAACATCAACAAGTCTAAATAAGTTGCTCTGAACATTTAACAGAGCATCACTGATAGATGATTTGTGTGGTAAGGAAAAACTCACTCGCTACTGAGCCCCTCCTCTCAATGTGCTCTCACACACACACACACACACACACACACACACACACACAGAAAAGCAGCACATAGTCTGCTAGAAATGAAACTACAGCCAGTGAGTTTGAATCTATCCAAAAGTATCACATATCCACTTATGAACTCTTCAAACTCATTAATAAACATTTCATGTGGTTTTTGTTTAACCCGTTAAATCCGTTTTGTTTGATGGTTTTATCACTGACAGTGTAAGGAATCGACGGTGTATCTGTGACGTCACCCACAGGTTTCTGGAGAGCTGTTTGAAGCTCAGTGTGGTGGCTCCGGATGCCGCCATAATCTAAAAATCTGTAAAGACGTGGAGTGTCGGTTGAGCTGAGGTGGGCTGAATGAAGCGTGGGTGCTCAAATATCACCTGTCACTGAAAGCGTCCATGCTGTTAATTCTGCATAACATTAAGCCTTAATATCATTTGAACAGGTGAGTTGTATGAAAATTCACCCTCAGTACAGTTGTCCTGAACGAGGAAATTAGCTATAGAGACCAAAACTGTTTTTTGTACCAGGCTGTAAACATGTTTATTTCTGCTGTGAAGTTGGACATTTTAACATTAAGGCTTATGGAGACTGACTCATTCTGTAGCCAACCACAAGTGGACAATTGAGGAACTGCAGTTTTTGGCACTACCGCATAGGCTTTCACTTGCTTGGGTTTTATGTGCAGGACTATTTCTTGGCCGGGTGCAGTGACTTCCTGGGCTCTCAGCTGGTTGCTTGGCAGCATCACCGTGACCATAAGTGAAACAGATCATACACATGACCTCCCACAACAACCACAACTTGTTGTTTTTACACAGAACAAAAAACATGTGACTGACTGCAACACCTAATTTTACCCGAGTAACCTGTTTATATGTGCTGAATGCTGCTCAGTAGATTCTGATGAAACTCTTAACACTATTTAAACATTTCACTCAAAACTGAACTGTTGAGAGGTACTGGCTTCTGATTAACCCATAGAATGACACCACCTTTAGCTCCCAGCTACATTCACATTTCAGTCATGTAGGTTACACTCCTACCCACTGCTGTTCATAATAAGCCAGCTTGCCTGGCTGTTGGTGGGTACCTTTCGCTTTCTGTATTCTCAAGGCCAGCCGCACCCTGAGCAACCTTCTGCTGTTTACACAGCTCCCTTGTTATGTTTGTGTATCTCAAACTATGCTACTGTGACGTGAGCAGTGATTCAATGAATCTGTAGTCCATTGAACGGAGCCAAGATAAAGCTTACTGAATAACTGTTATGTTGAACCACCTGTTCTCTTATGTGTCGTCTGGGTGTGACGGTGGGATACTCGGTTAGGTTTGTGTGTGTCAATGAGATACGGCAGAGGTGCTGGGAGAGGGAATGCATAGTTTCATCGGATTTAAGAACAAGTATGAGCGTGTGTGTGTGTGTGTGTGTGTGTGTTAGTAATGGAAATTCTAGCGAAGCCACAGCTTGACTGCAATAAAAACCCTGCAGCCACTGCACCAACGTTATCTTTAAATATTTGCAATCGGCCTGTTTACACTGAAACAAGCGATACAATAGAGGCAGTTTTATCATACAAATGGAAAGCAAACATGTAGGTCTCCATCACGGAGGAAGATTTGTTTGTTAATTAGTTATTTCCATGTGTAACAACCAGACTGGAAACAAAGAGCGACATCCAACAGCTTGTTGTGGTGAAGCTGTAGAGCTCTTCAGTAATTCATGCTCTCATTGAAAGGCCTGTGACGGTTTTGTTAGGTGATATTACAGAGGCTGGAGCGTCAGTCGCTGGAAATATAATTTAGCAAAGGAAATACAGAAGATTCAGAACATCCTCCATAAACATTACTGCGCCAAAGTTTTTCCGAAAACTGTCCTCTGTTCAAATAATTCACATCAGGAATTGATGGTTTTTAGGCGGAAAGGGCTCTGTTTTTTAGAGTGTTGAAATAATCTGAGCAGCAAGTGAGGGGGTCTGCTGGGAGAACTAATCCTCCCAGCCGTGAATGAAAAGTGCAAGAGTGACTTTAGCTGCACAAACTGGAGGATTCACATCTCCATTGTACATTTTGGACATTGGATTGTGGGTATTTAGTGTAAATTACAGTCAAAGGAAGATGTGGCTGCCTCCGTCAGGAGTCAGGGGAAGTTGATATGTTGGCCCCCTGCCTCGGAACCAGACTCCACTCTGTTAAGATAACCAAGACGGAAACATTTTGAATGGGCTCCATCTCAGGCAAATATAATGATGTTTGCCGCACCGCATGTGATACATGTAGACAAAATGCCCAGCGACCCAGCAGGTAATATGTGTGGCAGTACAGTTGTTTTCCCGCCTTCTGTGGCTTCTCAAGTACAAAATAGTACATATCAAGTCTTAACTTAAATCTATAGGTAGTCAGATTCCATTTTACTGTTCTCATCTCTACTTCCACACCAGGTATTAGTGCCATGGACCTCCGGCGTGGCCTTCATCGTGTTCGGTCATGTCTTTTAATCTCCAGCCTTTGAAAAAAAAAAAGAGTGAGAAAATGATATTTCACTCTTTCTCTCTTTCTCTTTCTCCCCCTCCTCTCTGTGTCCCTCTGTATGTCTCTCTCACTCAGCATGGTTCTTGTTAGATGGACTGTTTGCTGTCACTGCAGTCACAATGGCCACAATTGATGCTGATGGTCTGCGTGTGCGTGTGTGTGTGCGTGTGCGTGTGCGTGTGTGTGTGCGTGTGTGTGTGTGTGTGTGTGTGTGTGTGTGTGTGTGTGTGTGATGAGGGGAACCTCCAAGGTCACAGGAGACAAACTGCTGAGTCACCGTCACCTATTGCTCTGTCATCAAAACAGCTTCAAACCCAGTATTCATCGATCCTACTCGTAACCCCTTCAACTATACCTACACGTTCTGCTAGCATAGCAGCTTCAGCTGTTGCTCTAAGTTTGTGCTGGAGCAAATGTTTCTGCTCGTCTAGAAAAATGTGAAAAATATAATATATAAAATAATATTGCACATTTGTAATAATACAACACAGAACAGCCCCCAAAAAAGTTTCACTTTCAACAGTTAGTTAAGACATTTAGCATCCTCTGCTAGCTACTCCCACCAGCTACAGTACACTTTTTACTCACACCGCAGAAATGTTATATATGTTTTAATCAACTATAATATATATACAATATAATAATCAGTTCATATTTAAAGCTGCATTGATTGTTTGCAGCACAATAAGTCATAAACACAACATTATCACTAGATGAAGATGTTATAGCTAAGCTTACATGTTAGTTAGCAAAGAGTTGCCTATTTACACGTCTAGCGGACATGTTGATTAGCATTGATTTGGAGTTGTGTTTCTGACCATATTAAATATTTACTCTCAGTTTAGCTCCATCCAACCATCCTGACAGGAATATCTGGCTCTTTAACTGCTAAATGCTCCTCTGTGTTCACCAGCTAGTCGCTAACTCAACAAAGTTTGTGAGACCAGTGAACCAAAACAGTGAAAACGTGGGTCGGAAAACCAAAACAATGAGCTAAAACATGCTAAAAGGCTGCGCTGGGCTAAGGGGAACCGCAGGATTGGATCATATTTGTGTCGATTTGCAACTACAAGCAACTCCTTTCACATTACGAATATTCATTTGATCCATTGTTAATATAAAAACTACTGATAGTGTAGCTTTAAATTAAATTTCAAGACAGGTGAGTAAAATGAAGTGAGCAGAGGGAGTGTTGATATTGTACACCTGATGGTTCAGTCGGCCTTGTTGCACACACTCGCACATCCTGACATTTAGAGCAAAGGTGTGACAAAAACTAATCCCTCTTGGTAGTGACTCAGTTCTGCTGCATCACACCGGCTAATTCTTTATTTGTTGCCGGGCAGGTTGTCAATCATTTCTGGGATTTTTTGATCCTCTTTTATTAACATGTAGTTCCTTATTGTAATCATTAAAACAGTCATGCCCCAAAGCTGCTCTACATTTGATGTGCAATCCTGACCTCTCTCACACACACACACACACACACACACACACACACACACACACACACAGTTATACACACATGGATGGAGCACACACACAGTCCCTCCCATTCATAGGCAGTATCGGTTTGCCCGGAGTCCATTCACATCCTCGCACATATAGGCTGAAGCTGTTTCCATGGTGATTAATGTAAACAGAAGCGACATCCCAGTTGTGGTCAGCGCTGTTGCCATGGCAAATCCATACCTCATAGGTTTGCATTTAGTGTGTGTCTGTGTGATGTGAACACACAAAGGAGACAGGAAGCATCATCTTTCCTTTTTTTTCCTGTGCAGTCACTCCCTTTTTCCACTGAACTGAACACACACACACACACACACACACACACACACACACACATCTTATGCCACACCTGAATTCTGCTTCTCTTGTCAGTCCATCAGGCTTTGTTGTATGTATGTTTAAAAAAACAATTTTCCTAAGACGTCTAAGAATAATTAGCTGTGTAGGATTTAGTGGCATCTAGCAGTGTAGTGTCATGTCACGGCGTATGCGTGACGTCACCTATAGGTTTCCGAAGCATCGCTTTGAAGCTGAAAATATGCCGCCGTGTTGGCTGTACTGCCTTTTTGGCAAAGACATGGATCATCAGCTAACAACGCAAACAAACAAACATCTGTAACGGCACCTACCTGTCAATCAAAGCAGCCATGCTGTTAATTCTGCATAGCTTTAGCCCTTAATATAATGTGAACAAGTGACTTCTATAATAATTCACCCTCAGTACAGTTGTCATGAACGGGGAAATTAGCTTAGGACATTCTAACATGGGGACTTGGACATGGAGGTTGAAATTTTCTGTAGCCAGCCTCAAGTGGACAGTGTTTTGCACTTCTGCATTGGCTTTATTTCCCAGCCACGAAGGTTGCCGCTTGGTCAGATTGCAACCCCCTCCACTCAGCCTCCCGTTCCGAGTGCGAAGGAGGTGGCCAGGAAAACGCACCGCTTTTGGAAATCGACCCCAGCATCAGCATCTTTTCAGTGAAAATATGATACCTCACATCCCATATAAGTTTATTTTGCCTGCCTGTGTTTTGATGACATTCAGTGTCCAGACAAGCATTTTTGTGTTGAAGCTCTATTTTGGTGTACTCTGAATCCGGACTCTTTGGATCTGTATCTCAGCTCTGTGTATACACAGCTGAGACCTCAGCATGTCTTTGACATGAATCCAGTGCACTGATTCATGTTTTATCATCAGTGGTGTTTTGAAGTAATCTCGTCCTGCATGCATCGGTTCATGTTTTCCTCTTAATGTTTAATTTTGTCCTACAGAGCTCTGCATGCATGGGCCATCTGCTGCGGTATTGCTGGTGGACTGGAGCCCATTCTTCACACCCATATGGACAATGGGTTGGATTACAATGTCTTGAGCTTTTAGACCAAATTCTGCTTGACGTGTGTGTTTTGTGGATTTTTTTTTTTTTGTCTTAATTGCACAGAAGCCTGTGCAGGCATTTTCTCTCAGCGCTGCCTCTCTCTCGTCTTCATCTTCTTCTGTCGGAGCCACAGTGAGAATATAGACTATAATTGGCACTTAATTGCTGCCGTGGCAACAGTGCTATTTAAGCCTACGCACTCTGCAACAAAGGCATATAGCGCGCGTGCACGCACACACTCATAATAAAAAGAGGAGGGAAGACACACGAGGATGGAAAGAGGCTCTTAGCTCTCTTTCCCTCGTTTCACTCCAAGTGTTTATGTTTTTGTGAGCTTTGGATGAAACCTGTGTGTGTGTGTGCGCTCCTGTGTGTGACAACAGTCCTGTTTTTCAGCCCCATTGCGTTTACACAGCAGCCGTAATAAAATATGAACCCATCACGCCTTGCCTCCCGTTGCCATAGTGATTCAAATCAGCGGTTTTCCACCTGCAGGTCAGAAAGCTCCAACAGGTCCTGAGATCATTTTGGAGATGAAATTAAAGTTACATCTGTTTTGATCTCTTCGCCGCTTTTGGATTTTACTCTTTAAAGTGAGCAGCTAACTTACTAGAACTCTGGTGGTGCAGTAAACATGAGCAGTCAGGCAGTTTTGGCAGATTAGCCACCGCTGTATTTAGAGGCCAAACTAAAGTGAGCACACCCATGATTGTTACTCACAATCCCTCATTGCTACTGGAAAACCATGACGCCTTGATTCAACTGGGCACAACTCTGTGACACTGCGGCTTCAGTCCCCACCAGGAGTGCCTGAAAACGCCTGCCAGGTTTTGTTAACCTGCTCAGACTTGGTCAGATTTATTTTAGCTTTTTTTTTTTCCAAGGTGAGCTCGATCTGCTCCGTGCTGCTTGATGCGGTCACGTCTTCTGTCAAAAATAGACCTGCCGCATAATCTCCGGAGCAGAGAGCCGCTTCTGGGACACAGAAACGTTCTGCAGCCACCGACAGTTGAAAGAATGGACGTTGTATCCGTGATGTCACCCACGGGTTTCTGAAGAGGCGTTTTGAAGCTCAGAGTGTGTCTCCATGTTGGCAGTCCTGCATCCACCACCTCCCAGATAACCTATAAGTTGGCAAAGATGTGGATCATCGGTGGTGCTGAGGGCTGAATGACCCCTGGTTGGCGGCACCTACCTGTCAATCAAAGAGGCCACACTGTTAATTATACATAACAGTGAAACATGTTTGAAACATGTATGATCATGTTTCTACTTGTGCATGTCGCCCAGTCGGATTGATTTTTATTTTTTCTTGTATTGGATTGGATCATGGCTCAGAGACATGGTATCATAATCAGTATTGGGAGGGCAAAATTTGAGTTGGTCATCTTTTCCTATAAATCTCTAAATCCCTCTTTGCCACACTGTGTATCAGTTTCACAGACTATACACTGTCTGTTCTGCACCATCATGCTCTAGTGATTTATTGAAGCTACCACATAACACGTTTACACACAGGATGAATAAGAGATGAATATATTCAGTGTCGCATTGCTTCATACACATTTATGTGTTATAGTAGTGGGCTATGTCATGTTTTGTTAATGTTGCTACGGCAACTTGGCTTCAATGAATCCCCAACCTTCCTCCCGCCACCAAGTTCACCTGCCTGCCAACGTGTAAAGACTCCTTTCCACACACAACGGGCTGTGTTCACAGCCAGCAACTCTGCAGGTGCCAGCTGAAAAGCAACCCAGAGAGTCTCCTGATAATGTGAGATCCAAGAAGGAAGCCTAAAATGTGAGAGAACAAGAGGGTGAAGGATGACACGGTGCTGAAACCAATAATTGTTAGAATTGTTAGTCGTGCCTTGTAATCGGCCAATTTGAGCTTAATTAACCTAATTCTATACAATAAGTGCAACAAAGTCTCAGCACTGCTGAGGTCGTGCACGGAAAGCACTCGGCCTGCTGGGAAGTGGATGCTGCTTCAGAGGAAATGTGTCTGTCCGAGAGCCAAATGGCTTGTGCCCCAAAACTGAAGCGAGAGGTCTTTCTCCACCTACCTGCCAACTACATTTCATCCCTCTGTCTCCATCAGCGTCGCTGTCTGGTCCTAATCATTTTTATTTCTTCTTCCCAGCATTCAGTTTTTCTTTTTATTAGTTTTCCTTGTATCTTTTTCTCATTTACAGCCTATCAACTACCGCTACACCTCCACCTGTGTGTGTGTCTTTTCATCGGCATCGAGACAATGACAGACAATCTGAGCAGATTACTTTGTATTCAAAGCACATGAAAATAACAGTGCACGTGCGTCAATGTGTGTGTGTGTGTGTGTGTGCGTGGTCCGTTCAGCAGTGACGATAGTTTGGTGATGGATAATTGTCCTTGTCCATGCTCTGTCATTATCAGGCCTTCTGCTACGTGGATGTATGTGTGTGTGAGTCCATTCACAGGCTACCGCTTCAGCTTTGATTAAACCTCTAATTATTGATCGGGCAGGAGCGAACCTACCAAGCTGACATTATCCCTCTCTGCATGCATGAGTGTGTGTGTGTGTGTGTGTGTGTGTGTGTGTGTTTGAGATATTCATCCAGAAAGCTAACCGGCTCTTTCCCCCAGCTGCCAACACTTTTTGTCATGTAGCTCCCATTCTCATCCGTCAAATCAATGTTTTTTGACGCTCTCCTTTATTTCCTTTTAATAAACGGCGCTGTTCATACCCAGTTCTATTGAGAGTTCAGATCGATGTTATTCCAGCCCAAATGAAACTTGTAAATTTCGGATCCCCACACATGAAAGCCCTCCGGAGCGGGGATGGAAATCTTTTGGAAAGATTCTGCCATTGTTAAGAAGCTGATTAAATTGCAGCGTGAAGTGGATCCAGGATCAGCGTTCCCCAAACACTGAATAATAGGGATTTAACAAAGGGCCGCAGATTAGATTGCACGGGGAGGGTGTTTGTGTATGAGCCGGCTCTTGTGAGAGGCGCGCTAACATTTTGCTCTTAATGAATTAACGCAATTACTGCGCGCCATTAATGCCATGTCACAGCCTCAATTTATGTCAACTCCACTGTACCTGAGCACTTTGTGAGCCAACAGGAGGGCTTTAATGGACTTTCTGATGCTGTCGAGCATCACTGACTCACTATGTTTATGTAGGTTTGTTAGTACGCCTGTGAAATCATGCTAATTAGACAAAAGCTTGAGCTCAATCATCAGGTTACATTATTTATAAAATGGATGCACGCCTCCTCTCTAATTTGGCAGGTGAAGTGCAATCTTGGTTGAGTAAAAGGTTTATTAGACAGCAAAACACTCCAGAGCTCATGTGCACTTGCATACATTTGATGTCACATGACGTTAAAGCTATTTTTTTTTGTTGTTGTTGCTGGATTCCTCTGCATGGTCTCATTGAAATGAATGAGGAGGTTGCTCATGCAGAGCCAATGTCAGTCTGAACTAGAACTGGAATGATTTTTCCATCAATTGATTAGTTGACCGGCAAACTATTTTAATAATCAATCAGTCGTTTAGGTCATTTTTAATTGAAAAACATGTGAGAATTTGCTGCTTTACTCTGTTATATGTCATTAGAAACTGAATATATTTGTCTACTGTATACTGTGTTTACAAAATGAAGCACTGACAAATACTAAATTGTATATACAAAGTGTATTGGGACCCTGATAATCAAATGATGAAGTGAAGCTATGATAAATTATTAAATACAGGCGTTGCACTTAGAAAAATGGGTGATGGATAAAGTATCTCATGTCCTCAGACTTATTATCCTGTAGTAGTTTTGGTCCATGGAGAGCAGCGGCGACTGAACAGTCTGACAGGAGTGGGCACAAAAGACCTGCGGTAGCGTTTCCTTCTCACGTTGCAGACGGAACAGTCTGTCACCGAGCGAGCGACCTGCAGCACTTAGAGTTTCATGTTGGGGGTGGAAGGCGTCGCCCACGATTGCCTCTTTCTACGGAGCCGAGAGAGCAGCTCAGGACAGAGGCGGCCCTCCTAGATTCTTGTTTCACGACAACGTCCAACATGGTGGACAACACTCCGGTCAGTCTGTTGAAAAAAAACGACGGCATTCCCTTCAGTCTTGTTTAAGTACATCAGCTTTTAGTCTTATTGCAGCTATTAGCTAATGAGTGAGCTAATTAGTCCCGCCAGTGAACTAATTGTGGGCGGGAACATGCTCTCTTGTCACTCAAGCAAAGTCAGGTATATACAGACAGTATACAGTTGTTGTTAAAGTGAGTTCTTTCACATCCCAACTTGTGTTTTTCCTTCTTTGCCCTCTTCTATAATGGATTTCTCTGTGTGATCAACTTCTCTCCCGCACGCCGGTGCGTTTCTTTGTTGTTGAAATGAATGGAAAAACCAGCAGTTTTTGCCAGAGCACCGGATCCTGTGTGAATCCAGCCTAAAACCGAAACATTTGTGTAAAATTGCTGAAACGTTTGAGAGGTGCTCAACTTTGCAGCAGCAGCTGGAAATCGAACACACGCTGTTTTTAGCAGCTCTGCCTCGTTTCCAGGTGGATTTTTTTGCTTTAAAACAGAAGAATGTGATGAGTGAACAACTTTTTTAGGCTGAGTATATTTTCAGCATGACATTGAGAATCACTGATGGCTGCTGTCAGTCTCCATGTTAAATGTGTCACTGTCACCTTGTCAGCCTATTCTAGTCTCTCCGTTTCTATCTCTGTCTTACAATGTGTGTGTGTGTGTGTGTGTGTGTGTGTGAGACAGACGCTGTTGGGTATGTGCTTGACGGAGGAGCACGAGCACGCACGGCTGCTGCCAATACATTTCCTCCTTTTTCGACGCACTGGCAGAGGCAGTGGAGCTCGACTGACACAATTACACAGGTTCATACAGGAGGAAATGCAATCATTGTTGCCGCGGGTAACGGCAAGCGGGGACTGCCAGCCAGTCAAGCCCCGGCACACACACTCACACACAAACACTGCCCAGTTTGGGAACTCAGCTGCCAGATGTTATACAAGCCGCCTTCCTCCAATCAAATGAACCCCACAGGTCCCGTTTTTGTGTGTGTGTGTGTGTGTGTGTGTGTGTGTGTGCGTGTGTGTGTGTGTGTGTGTGTGTGTGTGTGTGTGTGTGTGTGTGAAGCAAATACATTTAGGGTTGACAAAATGTGAAGTGGACCATGCTGTGTATCTGCTGCTGTGGTAGTGCTGGTGTGTGTGTGTGTGTGTGTTTGTGAAGCAGCAAGTAGCTCATTTATTAGGTACATTTTGCCTTCACACACTCTCTCCTGACCTTTTTCCTCATTTTAATACAGTTCATTCAGACAAAATATTCAGCATGAATGAACAGTGTGTGTGTGTGTGTGTCTGTCTGCAAATGATGCACAAATCTCTTCTTTACCGATGCGGTAATCAATTTTTATTGCTCTCAGTTGCATTACCATAATTGCTAACTGGAGATCATCCACATTTTGTTGTCAGTCACATCAGAGTTGATCAACATTGTTTTTCCTCTAACCTGTTGTGATTGTGGCTCTCAGAGAAGGAAAGCTTCCAATCAGAGCTGCAGTTTATGAGGCAGACAAATTAAAGGAACATAAAGTTTAAGTGTTGACACACCGCACGCTCTTTGAAATAGCTGTGACGCTATGGTTTTTTTTCTTATCGTGATGAAAAAGCAACCCTGCGGTTAAAGAAGCTGCACTACCAACACTCAATGTCTTCTGTGACCATTTATCCATTTTTCGTGTTGGGAACAGTCGTTGTTGTGAGCTGTCCACTTGTCAGGATGCCTTGGGTTGAGTCTGTCAGTCAATCAGTGGCTGAGTTTCTTACTGGGTGTAGTGGAATAACATGAGTGACAAAATAAATAAAAATCTAGACGGTAATGAGCTCAACCCTGCAGTAGGCACCGCAGTTATCATCACAGCCTTAACCCCAAGTTGGCATTTTATGATGGTGGTTGTGGAGAGTGCTGTCTTAACATGCCGGTGCAGAAACATCTGTACAGCAGTCGTTTCATTTAGTTTACATCTAGTCATGGTGAGAGCCAGGGTTGGAAGGTTTGGATGTGAGTTTTAAAACTGAATGAAGATTGATTTTAAGAACAAAATTGCTTTTATATATAAGAACTCTGATGTTATTCTTTCATATTTGTTAGATGTTGTTTTAACATTTAGTAGAGCAACAATTCCACCTTCTTTGAGGTGGGAAAAAGCATAATACCAACCCTAGAAGAGAATAGAAGTTGCTACCCAAGGAACCACAGGTCAGTGTGATTCTCAAAGAACCACATGTGGCTGTGGTCCCTGAAGAACCACAGATGGTAAAGATGACAGCAGTCCCTGAGATCGACTTCATGGAAGACAAAAATGCAGAGATCATCAAACTCGAAAGTGAGCAACTAAGAGAAATGCTCCAAACTCAGAGAGCTCTGCAAGCTGAAGCAGATACAAAATACGAGACCAGGATCAAGACCCTTCAGCTGGAAATGTCTGACGCAGAGACCTCTGAAAAAGAGTTCTCTGTAAAGTTTCCAAGCTGGAGGAAGCTGAGAAAGAGAAGCCAGTCATCAGAAGGAAGCAGAAACTTGCATGGCCCATCTGAGAGAAGAAAACTCCAGACTGTTGGCTGCACTGGTCAAGACAGAGCAGGACATAAAGCAGGAGACAATCCAGTGGGAGGAGGAAAGATCCAATCTGCTGCAAAGTATAAATGAGCAACAACAGGCAGGAGATCACCAGAAATCAAATGAAACCAGCAGAGATCAAATGAAGGAGAGACTTGACAGTATAGAGAAAGAGGTGGCTGTGATTGTCTTACCATGAGGCTATGGCAACATTGGTTGAACCCCCCAGAAAAGTTTCTATTAGAAATACAAACGAGAAATGAAGATAGGAAAAATAATTAGTAAATGATATCACATATTTTTGTCCATGAATCTAGAAGTCAATAGTTGTTCTTCTGTTTCATAATGAATTATTTTACACCTCCAAATGAAATCCTGGATTTATGAAAAACATCTCAACAAAAGCAAGTGCAGCTGCAATCTGCCCACCTGTGATGATTAATAGGCAGTGCAGCTGTACCACTCGTGTGAGATAGAGCTAAAGCTAACCTAATGTGTGTTTGTAATATTTAGTATAACTGGCATTGTCTATCTACTCTCTGTCTACTGTAAGAATGCTGGGATTATTGGGAAGGGGAGTTTCGTGCAGATTGAGGCTGTTTGAGAGCTTATGCAACACAATGTATTCCTGTGTCTTATTCATACTCATAGGTTATGAATGAAAAGCTGTGTGTGTGTGTGTGTGTGTGTGTGTGTGTGTGAAGCGATAATACAACCAGCACATCCCACTTGTTTTGTCTGGTTTTTGACGTCACCGAAACCCACAGCAGCCATTATCAGTGCACGCAGGTGTCTGTCGTGTCAGATGTCAGTCCACTTTGATCACCAGGGGCAACTGGCAGTATGATCACTTGTCGCTGCAAAAGATGTGTGGAGCGTGAGGTGGGAGACAAAGAGAGAAGATGGCAGAGGGGGGTGAGAGAGGAGGAGGAGGAGGAGGAAGTGTAGGTGAGAAGAAGAATGGGATTCTTGCAGAGAGGCGTGAGAAAAACACTGAGAGGAAGGGCTGCAGGAGAGGCAGCTGGAGACCGTTTTCTCTGCGTGTTTTTACCGTTGCTGTGGTACACTGGTGTTCGGCCTTGTGGCGGATGGGTGGCTTGTCAAATGTGCTTCGCTCTAAGGGGCTCAAGGGCTTCGTGCACGGTGGCACTCACATATTGATGCGAAAAAAGGGCTCATTCACAACAGCCATGAATGAAAACCTCTGCGAGGAGGAGGAGGAAGGTGTATGAAGGTTTAGCGTGGTGCTCGACTGCATGAGAGGCAGCCTGGTGTGAAATTCATTTTCCAAGCACGCAGGTGTGGAAGATGGAGAGATGGAAATTAATTCATGAGTTGAGACTTGACTGATTTAAGGCCTTAACAGATATTAGAATGAAATGTTTAATCAACAGAACAGAACAAGGTCAGTAGAGCAGATTTAAAACATAGCAGGACTGTCCATCAACACTTTTTTCTATATTGCTCCCATGTGTAGTTTCACATTCTTCCTTATAAACTCGACTGCTGTTGACAGTTTTCTTTCTTCTTTGTTACAATTCTAATAATGACCTATACTTGTAAAGCACTTTATGAAAATATGGTTATAAAGGGCTTCACTTGAAGCAACTAATTAATAGGACAGAGAGATTACAGCCATGCTAGCAGGTCTGTAAGGCTGGACCGCGGCACAGCTGTAGCTAAATGCTAACAAGCTTACAGTGACAATACTAGCATGCTGATGTTTAGCAGGTGTAATCTTGACTGCGGTCACCATTTGCTAATTCGCACTAAGCTCAAATTGCACCTGGAGCTGATGGGAATGTCATTAGTGTTGCAGGTATTTGTCATGATAAATCGACTTGTCATCTATCACATCTATGACATCACCCATAGGTTTCATTTGAAGCTCAGATTCTGTGGCTCTGGCCATCGCCATGTTGGTAGTACTGCCTCTTCTGCGGGCGGGCCGAATGACGCCTGGGTGCTCTTATTAGCCATCTGTAACGGCATCTGCCTGTCATTAAAAGATGCCACGCTGTTAATTCTGCATAACTTTAAGCCTTAATATCATTTGAACAGGTGAGTTGTATAAAAATTCACCCTCAGTACAGTTGTCATGAACGAGGAAATTAGCTACAGAGACCAAAACTGTTTTTTGTACCAGGCTGTAAACATGTTTATTTCTGCTGTGAAGTTGGACATTTTAACATGGGGACTTATGGAGACTCATTATGTAGCCAGCCTCAAGTGGACATTCAAGGAACTGCAGTTTTTGACACTTCTGCATTGGCTTCACTTCACAGCCATGGGGGTTGCCGTTTGATCAAGACATATTGACAAATTAAAAATGGCAATGGCACTAGATGAAATGTCAAGGGAAACCAATGATCCACTTCCTGTCCAATTCATTCTGAAAGGGACATGAATTTAGCAACATTTAGCATAAACACCACTGCATTTAAATATAATCTAATAGGGCTGTTAGCATGTCTGTTCTTATGGATCACATGACTGTGTGTAATATGAGAACCCTCACAGACTCCGTAGTTCCCCTCATCTCTACTGACCATTTTAGTTCCTTTCAGCTAATTATTTTGGTTCCATGGCCCACAGCAGCAGACAGTAAAGTTAGCAGCTAGCTGGTGAACATAGTGGAGCATTTAGCAGCTAAAGAGCCAGACCTTTCCCCCAGGAGTTGGTAGAGACCAAAAACAGGAGGAGAGTGAATATTGAACTTGAAAACACGACTTTGGATGAATGTTAATGTTGTAAATGGGCAGCTGTTTTCCACAGCAACCTTATTATTATTATATAGATGATGTCAATGTGAGTGTTGTGTCAACAGTTTGCTCCTCTGCCCTCAAGTGTGCTTTACAAAGAGATCTAAAAGATGATACTGACTCAACCAGTCTTGTTTTCTCAGTCACGTCTTTCTACAGCTTTATTGCCCTGAATGCACAGTTTATGTCCCCTTTGGGACTAGACCAGATGAGAAAAAAGTCCTCTGGCTGACAATTTTAAGGCTTATACAAGCTCATATGGGAGTAAAGGTCAGAAGTATTGCAAGCAGCCAGCCCATGAAGCTCCTAAATTCAACATCATTGCACATTTAGCGGGTCTCACAACGTTATAAATTTGGATTTGTGTCAGCTGAAGGTATCCTGAGTGTTGTAGAGAAAGAGATGACAGAGGAGGAGAAAGAAGGAGGGGATAGAAACAGAGAGAGGAGAGATAAGGATAGAGATGTTTACTCTAATGTGGCATCGGTGAAGCTGAAGGCAGATCGACACAGGAGTCATCGCGCGGTTCAGGCAGATTAATTCGCAATAGGCTCATCGTCATTCATCACCCTGCTTGTCTTCCTGACGCACATAAACACACATACACCCGTCCAAGAAGTGAAAGATATGGCTGAATCTAAATTTCCACTTATTTTGCCTAATATTACTGCCGTGATTATGATTAAGGATCATCAGTTTTTATGGTGCGAGAAACCGAAATTTGAAATGATTTCCAAGCGTAGCAGTCGAAGTGAATAAATCAAACGAATGCTAATGTTCTGATGTTACACTTGGCAGATCCAATCACATTACCAATGCAGTGTAATTTTCTGCATATTAAGACTACCAGAGACCTGTACCTGTTGTAAATTGGATCTCAAAGGCAAAATAACTGAATTTACAGTGTTAAATCTGAAGTTACATTAACTCTGCTTTTCATTCAGTTCTCCTTGTGTTTGCTATGTTTAATCTGCAGCAATGGTTACTCTCAGTTCTCAGTTCCTTAATATAATTTGAACAGGTGAGTTGTATATAAATTCACCCTCAGTACAGTTGTCATGAACGAGGAAATTAGCTATAGAGACCAAAACTGTTTTTTGTACCAGGCTGTTAACATGTTTATTTCTGCTGTGAAGACATTTAAACATGGGGACTTATGGAGACTGACTCACTTCTGGAGCCAGCCTCAAGTGGACAATTGAGGAACTGCAGTTTTGGCACTTCGCCGTTGGCTTCATTTCACAGCCACGGAGGTTGCTGCTTGATTTCGACTAATCATGCAGCCTTACTTTGGTTTGCATGATGGGAAATGAAGGGTCTAGTGTTCACTGTGTGACTCAAAGTAAGTTTATCTCAGACTCTGATATTTGCAGTTTGACCATTATTACCTTCGCCAAGTTTACCGCTTGTTTGTCGGTCAGCAGGATTATGAAAAAACTCCTGGCCTGAAGTTCTGGACTCACAGGGCGGATACATAAATTATTGTTAACTTTCATTAACATTGCAATAATAATGATCAATTGTATTACAGACATTGTGGCTGCGCTTGCAGATTTGCATATGAGAGACGACTGTTGGCCTTGGCTGAGGTCTGCGCTCTCTGAGTGCCTTTCTAGTTTTTCTAGTGTCTCTTGTGCTCTAAATTTATGGACGTGTAACACTGAATCACCTCCCTTTCTCCTTCAAGAAGACATCAGTGAAAGTGCCTAATGCATGAAAAGTCATGATGCAATGATTTAATTTCAGATCGATGCTTGCAGATTTAATGTATGCAGTGGAAGTCAAGACAGGACAGCTAACTGACATACTTTTGTCCTCAAACAATCTGTATTCTGCTGCAGAATATGTTGAACATCTTTCATATAAACACTCAATATAACGCTGGTTTGTGTGAGAGTGCAGATTTGAAGATGAGTTTCTTGTGGATTGGACCCTGCAGGATGTACAGCTCCCCCTCCCTACAGCTGAAAGAATCCAATTTGTTTCTCCACTCTGTGTCGTGAAAACTTCATTGTGAAAAGCAGTAGGACGCCAGAAGACGGAAGCTTACATTGTCCTGTAAAAGATCTACTTGTGATTCGTGCGGCGTTTCTGTTTATGCGTTCACAGAGGAGCGTTTTCCGAGGTGGTCCTGGCCCAGGAGAGGCTGACCGGACGGATGTTTGCGGTGAAGTGCATCCCTAAAAAGGCTCTGAAGGGGAAGGAGAGCAGCATCGAGAACGAGATCGCCGTGCTGAGGAAGTGAGTGCTGTTAGACAAACACACACACACATACACGCGCACGTAAGCCTCCTAATTCCTGGTTACCGGGGCAACTGTTCATCTCTTCTCTCTTCCACACACCCCCAACCCCCCGCCCCCAGGTCACGATCCACAGCCCACCTACCACACACACATACACACACACATCACGACCAAAACTTCTGAGCACAAAACAGCTGCACATTATATTTTATGATATTATACTGCACTCTTTGTTGGAGTTTGAGCTAATATTTGAATCTGTACGAGAATAGGCAGAAAGAATTGAAACCATCTTTCTAGAAAAAGACACAAGATGAGATGAAAACATGATTTTTATCCTGTTACTTGAAGTGCAATTACAGGAAATGTTTGAAACAAGCCCCCAGACGGAGCACTAAAAAAAACAAGAAGCACTCTTACACATGTAACCACACAATTACACAGAAATGTCAAACCGCTGGGCTCCTCTGTGCTGGGACGATAAAGATGTATCATGCCATTAAATATGAATTTGTTCATTTGCCTGTACTGTAGAGAAAATGAAAATTGCCTCCAGTAATGAAGGAGAGATGCAGACATTCATTGAGACAAATGAGTGTCATTAGTGTAAACAAATGAGAGCGTAAGTGAGCAGACTGGCAGTCTCTACCAGTCCATGCACTGTGAGACACCAGGTCGGCTTTGGAGGGAAATTTGGTGGATTGCTTTACGGCGTAAGTCGGGAAGAGGATGACGTCCCTCCACAGCAAACAGAGCTCAAGCTCTATTGGTGGAAAGAATGAAATCTGGAGGAATACAAACACTAATAATACCAACTGTATTACAGTAGATAGAGGCCAACTTCATGCTGGATCATTTCAAACCGTATAAAACTTCCACAGAGTGTCTGAGAGAGCTCTAAAAGCCGGTGTGCAAACCAATGCTTTCATTAGATTACATACACAATAAAAACATCAATTGTTAACCTAAATTTTTTTGATTTTGATTCAAACTAATTCTAATTATAAGAAAGTAATAGTTGCCAAGTCTTCTTGCATCCTCACACGTTGTCTGACCGTTGTTTTTGTTGTGTAATTTGAGGGCACTCGAGGTGTTTTAAGAGTAGAATAGCTGAAACACTTGTGCGTCTTAAAAGGACATGAAACATTTTGAAACATTGCTACAAAGGTTGACTGACTGGGATAGAAAATATCTGTTTACTAACTTATACATTACACTGATTAGTTCTGGGTCACTTTTCGCTCCTGACCTCCTTCCTCTCCATGACATATGTTAGGAACAAAGTAATCCGAATTAATACACATGTTTTGAGGCCAATCGAAGCGGTGCTGGGCGGCCGCGAGTAGTGGAGTCGGAGTGGATTGTCCGCCAGGCTTTGTTAACTTGCTCATAATTGGCCATTTTCATTGGTTTATATGCTTCTAAATATGTAAATATGCTACTATGCCTGGTGGAATTCAGCTGTTGAAACAGGTTGAAACAAAGGCTGAAGAACCGGGTTAGAAAATATCTGGTTCTTTGATTTGAAAATCCACTAGCCTGGAGACCTAAAACTGTGAGGCGAGAGGTTGACGACAACTCCCAAGGCACATTTCGGTGAAAACCATCCAATCACAGCTCTTAAAATTCTGTTATGTGTGCTAACATTTATTATTTTTTACTAACTAACAGATTACACTGTTGAGAAACGTTCTGGGTCATTTTTAGACAAATTGAATATCTGAGCATCCTGAATATTTTACCTCTTTGATTCTCACCTCTGACCTCCTTCTTCTCCATAGCAACAGCGGCTGAGGCTCATGGGTATCTACAGTATATGATTATTATCACTACATTATCCTGGAGAGTCCTTTGTTTCTAGATTAAGAAACATTGAGAGAAGCAAACATTTGAAATGAAGTGTTTTAAAAACACCTGCTGCTTTTACGAACACATTTTTTTGATTTTTTGGCGGTTAGGCGGGGACATAGGGAGAGAGAGGTATGTGAAAAAATTGGCTTGTGAACAAAGTGGAAAATGCCGGAGGTTCCCAAATGTAACATTTTTCTATTTTATTATAGAAAACAGAGCAAAGGAGCAAATGCTCACTAACTGTGAAAGTAAAATGAGAGAATGTGATGAATGAAAATTATTTCCAAATCTAAGAAAAATATAGAAGTGTCTGTTTGAGTGTACAGCAGCCGTGTGGAGCAATAATAGAGGACATGCAGCAGAAATCTATGAATGACAACAAGTAGCTGCAGCATAAAGCCTGTAATGTGTGAGAGGGTTTTTCTGAATGCTCACCTCTGCCATTATATACTCTGCTTACTGCTAGCTCTTCATTATCCCAGGCAGGGCCTGAATACACACACATTATCCCTTTTCAACCTGTGTGTGTGTGTGTGTGTGTGTGTGTGTGTGTGTGTGTGTGTGTGTGTGTGAGCCACGTCTCAGCTCTGCCATCTTAGAGGTCATACGCTCTATAATAAGTGTTAGATGCTCACCTGCACGCCTGCTGTGCATTCCTTTATGTGTGTGTGTTTGAAAGAGATAGACCAGGGGGAATTACCTCTGTTCACAATGCAAAAGATGATTAACCCACACACCCACTCAAAAAATCAATCGTATTTCTACAAGGTATGAGGTGTTAGGATAACGAATGTACACACACACACACACACACACACACACACACACACTGGCACACAAACACAGGAGGATGGAAACATCCTCATCACAGCGCTGTAACCATGGAGAAATCAGGAGAGAACTGATAGAAATGAGCAGAAAGGTGAGGGGGAGAGGAAAATTGGTTCAAATCCATGAAAAATTTGTGCTGTGAGGAAAAGAATAATATTTTAGTGTGAAAGTTCTTTCTTGACTTTGTAAATGGTACTTTTTGAAAAAAAACATCTCTCTTCAAGCCTCCATCTGCCACCAGAGGTGGGGAAAAAATGGATTCACCTAAGTGTTGTGATTTTTTTATTAACAATTGAATTTGAATTTTGTAATTCCTAAATCAATCTTATACATATATAAAGGACTAGTGCTTAGTCCGTTAGCTCACTGCTAACACATGATAGGCATTACCATTAACGCCCTAACAGAATCAGCATCCCAGTCACGGTAATATTATCATAACAAACAATCCATTTTACTTCATAATAAACAATGTGTGCTCATACTTAACAGGCCGCTAACTCAATCTGCTACTCTGCAGCAAAGAGTCAAAACTCTAATTTCCCACTGGGCTTCAGAATACAGCCATTGTGCATTGTTTTTGGAAATATGACTCATGATATTCAACTTCTGTTAAGTGTTAAAAAAGCAAATAAAAATCGTGATAAATCATAATATTGAATCGCAATACATTGGATTGGATATGGAGATGGTGGCAGCATACAAATACCTGTGTGTTCACCTCAACAATAAACTGGACTGGTCGTCCTGTACAAGAGGGTCAAAGTCGTCTCCACCTACTTGAGGAGACTGAGGTCCTTTGGAGTGTGCAGGATTGCAGATGCCACCACAGAGTCATAGAAAGTTAAAAACTTTCTATGACTCTGTGGTGGCATCTGCAATCTTCTATGCAGTCGTCTGCTGGAGGAGGAGGAAGCACTGAGAGAGACAGGAAAAGACTTAACTGGTCAAGGGGTCCAGCTCGTCCTGGACTGCCCCCTATCACCTGATCATAAGCAGATAGCGTTTGCTGGCAACTGCCCAAAAAATATATGAAATGCAAATTTAATCACCTACATATCTGTGACGACTGGCATATAACATGAGGTGGAAACTAAATTTGAAAACGTTGAAATCTGGATGGTGACGTCCAGATTATAAAACCACCCTAGAATAAACACTGTCAGAGTATTACTGTGGATTATCAGTTATGTTTATTCATGTGGCACAAACTTAATGGGAAAGCAACATTTTTTGCGGTTGAACAGCAATGTTTAGGATTAATGTTTGCTTCTGTTAATGGGTTATTGTGTGATGTAGGACATGTTGCAGCTTTGAAATAAAAAGGTTTACTGATGGTTTGTCTTTGTTTGCAGGATCAAGCATGAGAACATTGTGGCGCTGGAGGACATCTACGAGAGTCCCGATCACCTCTACTTGATTATGCAGCTGTGAGTCCAAGTTTTCATTTTGTCCCTCTGTACTTGAGTTTTTGGAAGATTGAGGGGAGAATGACATGCAATGAAGGTGCCAATGCAGGATGCTGCAGTTCACGGATAGCGCCTTAAACTTTTAGGCCACCAGCGTGTGGAATTGTGGGTAAATGTGACCGTCTCCTGACGTCTCTCTAAGCAGAAGGTTGTGCTTTTCCATGCATTGTTCTACTAAACATGCAGAGCAGTGTGAAAGTACAACCAGGCCCGTGGCCCCCAGGTAATTTGAATGAAAAGATGCTATCTAAATGCATTATGGGAAACGTAGGATGTAGCATTTTTGGAGCTCAGTTGATAAAGTCTGATTCTGATTGAAATAGTTTATAGTTATTCAGAAAACAATATATATGAGCCAAACATTTATAATACTCCATCTCTGTTTTCCACTTTAATCTTACTCTTCTGCACACCTACCCATCACTACACACACACAAACACACACACACACACACTTTTCACTTCAGTGACAGCTCTACTTCGATGACAACATTTCACACACGCAAAAAGCCCACCCGTCCTCCCACACACACACAAACACACGGCACAGCTTCAAGGCCTCCATTACATCAGCAGCATCTCCGCTTTGATGGTCAGCTGTAGAGGGAACCAGGCTGGCCCGTAGCTCACCCAGGGGTGCCCTACTAACCTCCTCTGCAAGGTTACATAAGATGAAAAGTTGGTCTGGAAGTTTGGCAGTCGTACTGGAAACAGTTCAGGTGGAAGCCATGGCTGTAGATTACACAACAGCGCCTATGTTTACAACCCGATGTCAGCAGATTATCTGCTCACCTGCTACAAGTCTTTCATTTCTAGGCCAACACTGGTCCAAATACAGGAAACTACAAGTGAATTCTTGTGGTACTGTAAAACCACAACTTTTCTAGAATTGATTCAGGAAATAAAGTTAATATTTTACCATTGAATGACATTGAACAACTCTTCCACAAAGATTTTGTGGTTGCAGTTTGTCCTGAATCACTGTTGCATCATATACAGTAAGTTGTCTATAGAAAACAAAGAAAACATTCATGTAGTATATGTGCAATATACTTTTGAATTGATTAGAATGGATTAATGTTAATACTTGTACTTAATAAGCCATTTAGCTTCTTCATTTAATATTTCCAAAGATGGAAGAAGATGGTCTAAGAAAACTCAATTAACCTCTACAGTAAACTTTGAGATTCACCTGGTTAATTGTATTTTCTCTGATCTGGTTTTGGAGTTCATGTCACAGCTGCATGTCATAATCAATAAAAAAATGTAACTCGGATGGTTGTTAAAGGTTGCAAATTTTAGCCTGAATGAGTGTTTACATATTCTTTACAATGCACTGCAATGTTTTCCTCTATTTCATAATTATTTTAATGAGCTGGACCAGTAAGCTTCAAGCTTTCCAAAGGTTTACAGCAAACAGAGCATAGTATGGTTAAAGGTTAAAAATGTGGTGGCTCTCTTTATGGAATATGATGAAAATGGAGATTAATATGCGTAACTATGTTTTTATTAGTGTGTAATTACATGAAAATAAGAATAGTTATGTTTTTTTCTTACCTTAGAATGACCAATTCATATAAACACAAGCCACGAGTCCTCTTCTACATAGTATGCCACGTTGTACCGCCGTGTTTTTCTACAGTAGCCCAGAACAGACAAACCAAACACCGCCTCTTCTAGTTTTTCATTCACTAGGAAGGAGAGGGTGAAACGAAGGGGCTGTAATCCGCAAGTACACCGTCAGATGCTACTAAATCCTACACAGTGTTCCTTTAAAGTACAAACAAATCAGACATCTACTGTGGCTTAAACACAGTGTTGGTGTGTTGGTGTGGCTGCAGTAGTAGTGACATTCTCAGTAATATATTTGTCTTCTAAATAGGTCACAGTGACATAGTTAAGTCAGACCTCACCTGATAATGGAAGCTTTAACTGACATCACTGATATTTAATGGTATTTATGTTCAGCAGCAGGCAGAGTGGTGCATTGTGACATTTTCAGTCCGGGCTAAAGACTGCAATGCATCTGTTGTAGATGTGCATGTACTGTATTATTTCCCTGTTGCTTAAAGGGGTAAGTGTATTTTTACCTCAGATAAGAACATCATTATCTGTGGCAGAGCTGTCGTTGACCAAAATCCCTGAACATAGCTTAAATACAGCTTTAAAGCAACTTTTGCTGAGCAGCAGTCATTGTGGCAACAAGTGACAATTAAGAGATAATGCTAAATGCTAAAACGCACTTTACAGTAGCACAAGTAAAGAAGAGTCAGTTGTGAGGAAGAATATTTATTCTGTCCAAAGTTACTTTGTGTAGTTAAAACAGGCTAATTGTCATTTATAGTCACAGTGAGCACAGAGATGAATCACGTCTTTTCAGACACTCACATGGTAAATTAACAAACACGTTCAGCCTTTCGCGGAGCTAAAGTTCCCCAAACAAATCTGCTGGGACGTGTTTGTGTGTCACACCACCTGAAATCCTTCTGTTGGCTAGATTTCAATCAAAGGTCTTACTCCGGTTAAGCTGTTTACCTCCGATGTTAACCTTTTGATTGAGTTCCCTCTTGTTGTTAATAAACCAGCCAACAGAGCAGTTACGTTTCCTCGCCAGCTGCTGTTTACCGCTGTTTGTTACATACTGTTTATTGCATGAGAAGGAAGCGATAATCAGTCTTTATTGTTATGTCACTGTGATTTAATGTACTAGGCAGTTCAACTTTTTAGTGTGATTAATTATGCTGTGGACTTCAAGGCTTCTAATTGCAGCCTGAAATTCTCTCACTAGACATTATTAAAGGGAGATAACACCACACACACATAAATGACATTTTATTCAATCACTTTGAGGGAAGTTTTGCTGACATATGACTCACTCTGTCTCTGAGCAATCATTTTGTTTATTCCCAATACTGCAGGTTATGTCAATAAGTCTTCCACCTGCAGTTTCATTTTACTGCTTTCACTGTGTGTATTTTTCATGCCACTCATTCTGATGGATTGAATAAATTGCTGTCAGAGCAAAAGGTTTTAATTCTAACAGGCTGTAAGAGGAAAGACCCCACCTCCACTTCTTCACCCCCCGTACACCTCCTTCTATCCGTGCATCTGTTTTCTCTCCTATCTAACACCATCTGCTCTCCTCGTCTTTCGTTTCGGAGCCTCCTTTCCTCTCTTCCTCTCTTCTCACACCTTATTTCCACCGCGATCACCTCTTACCTTTCGCCTGCTCACTTGGATTTTTCCTTTATTCCAATCTTCTCTTTTTTTCACGTACCATCTGCTCATGGAATATGGGTCGGTTTCCATACAGGGTCAAAGGTAACACCTGAGGTAGAACATTTCAGGGTGACCTTGTGAATTGCAGCAGGTGGCATTATCAGCATGAGAGATTTGTTGTGAAGTTTTCAAATGTCGCAAATCATAAAACAGGAAGTAGCTACATTTTTATGTGCTGGATCCAATTTCATAAAGTGGAATCTGATATTGCATTTAAGAAATAAGTAGGTTACATACACACTCTACATTATTATGTAGATAATGCAACTGTACACATTTGTTAACCCTTTATCGGGCGAGCAACCATATATGGTCACTTCCACAGGCTTTAAAAATGGTGCCCCACGCCTCTCAATAGAGGAGCAGAATCACGTGACTTTCTCCAGCCAATCAATGAATGTCAGGCTACATCACAGGTAACAAAACAAACAAAAAAAAGACAACATTTTTGTCTTCCAAGATGAAACCTAGAGCTGCATTAATCAATATTTTCATACTGACAATGGATCAGATGACGTGTAATATGAAAGGCGTTGGTCATAATAATGACCCCACAGAGAATTATCATCTGACTCTACAATTCACTAGCAGGACCACACGATCAACAACAATCAATACGTTTACGTGATTTATTTGCAACACTTCGGTGTGTTGCTGCATTGTTGGGGAGCTTCAGTGGGGAATCCATCGTAGCAGCCGGGCATAACAGACCCCCCTCAGGACCGTATGGAGAAGGAAGAAATAGGAGAAAGAGGAAGAGAGCGTTAGGAAGGTATAGGAATGTTGGAAGTGGCACTGTTGAGGTCCTGCTCCTGAAACTCTGCTAAAAAGCTTCAAATATTTTCCCCAGCGGTGGGTGGAGACCAAAGTACAGCTAAAAGAGGAGTGACTTTTGGACTTGAGATGAATGCTAATGCTGCTCTGTGTGTGGCTAAGCATCTGTTTGCCAACATGTTTACCATATCAACTTTATCAGGCCTTGTTGCTCAGACTCAGGGTCGCCAAAATGTCAATTAATGCAGGTTTAAAGCCCCACTAATTAATTTTCTATGCTGACATTAGATCAGATCATTATATTTAATATTAAAGTTGTCACTGGAGAATTCTCCCCTGACTATAAAGTTCCCTTCAAAGAGTGCTTGTCAGCGACTTTTGGCTGTATGGATTGAATATCAGGGGAATATTTGTTGTCCAGAGACACGGCTCAAACAAATGCTAATATTGCTTTGTGTATAAATAACCAGCAGATCAGCATGTTCTCCACAGAAATAAAATGTCACATCTTGTGTTTTCAGCTTTTTTTTTTTGCGGCCACCAATTGCTGAAAAATTAAATGAGTGCGGCTTTAATTAAGCAGTGCACTTTTTTATCGGAGTATTATCCAGACCCTTCTGCCTTTTTCTTCATGCCACTTCTTATTCTATTTGACTAGAGCTGCTTTAACATTCTGCATGTGCAGACAGAGAATCAGAGAAATGCTTCACTGTGAAAAACATGTTAAAATATAGAAGACTTCTCGCAAAAGCATCAGACGAGAGTTGTTCGGTCTCCCTTTTCATCTGGCCTCAGTGCTGCAGGCTGCTCTTCTCGAAGCTCCACACTGTGGCTTCATCAACATACAACTGATCTGCTCAAACATAAGGCCTTTGTGTCCGTCATTTTCTGTCACAGGTGACAGCAGATCGTTCTGTTTAATCACATTTCAGCGGATGTGAAAGTGAGGCTTTCTGCCACACACATTTGAACCTCATTTGTTATAATTATCTGCATTTATTGAGATGTCAGGGGGTTTTTATTCAGCAGACAGGAATCTCATTTCAGGACTCGGATTTTTGAATATTTTCTGTGTAATTGCGGCGTGGCAGATCGATGCAGTCTGACAGTTTCCTTCGTTTCCCGTTCATCACAGCTTGTCTTACGTAACCTCGACCGCGGGGAGGCAATCAGTCCGTGCTGCTATGAAAATCGATGCAACCGAGTGCAACTTGGGCTTTATATTGATGTTGTTTGTATTGTGAAGTGAGAAACTGGCTTTCAGCAAATCCAGAAGAAAGTATTTCAGAGTAGACGGCATCTGACAGTGACGAGACTGTCATCAAACCTAAGACAGGATATGTTGCCAATAAATAGACGAGTGTGTGTTTTCTGATTTGCTGCCTCTCAATTTAGTTTTTCGTGCCTTCATAGAAAACCTGAAGCAGCAGGACACAGTAACAGGCTGTCTGCTTCTTTGCTGTTTATAACTGCTGACCTTTGTTTACATGGGTTTTTCCATGGACACGATCAGCAGTTTGTGTTCTTACTTATCAGCCTCAGTTAATTCATGCAGGTCAGGACCATTATAATCATCAAATCAACATCTGAACATGCATATCTGTCCTCTAACAAGAGAACGGTGACACATTTTGGAGTTAAAACGTCAGCAAACTCTAATATCTCAGGAAATCAAAGAGAATAGATCTAATACTGTAGGTTTATTTGGCTCTGAGTTAAAAACATGATTCTCCTCGACAAGTTCCCAAACACTGAAACATTCATATCATCATGACAATGTGTGATCAGACTGACAAAATGAAATTGTCCAAATGAAGTTTTTCTGACAGAGTCAATAACGAATATTATACATGTATGTAAGTTTAGGTCTGATGCAACTCATAACGTTGCTTTAAACATCAATGCAATGGGGTGAACATTAGAAAAACTAGTAATATTGTGCTGTTGAATATCAGCCACATCATCCAGGCCTGACTTTATTTTGTCATGTTCTGCCTAACAACGATGCTATACTATATTTCCAAATAACTTAAAGTAGATTTAATGTACACTGATGATGCTCTGTTTATGCTCAATTTACTCACATTTTTAAATCAAATTTTCTATTTTTTGAATTCATTTCAATTTCAATTCAGGTTTATTTATATAGCCCAAATCGTAATAGAAGTTATATCATGACACTTTCCATACAGAGCAGGTCTAGACCGTACTCTTTATAATATTATCTACAACCGAGACCCAACAATTCCACCATGAGCAAGCACTTGGCGATGGTGATAGATAGATAGATAGATAGATAGATAGATAGATAGATAGATAGATAGATAGATAGATAGATAGATAGATAGATAGATAGATAGATAGATAGATAGATGAGGACCTGCAAGATAAGAAAGCAGAAAAATATGTAATATATATTTAATATTTTTATTTTTTCTTATTTCTTATTGTCAGACTTGAATACCTGTCTACATCTTGATAAATGCTGTTGGACTGTATAAACAGCAGTGAAATAAGTCCAAGACTTTATTGTTTTAGTCTTTAAAAAGTCTGTGTGTTGTCTTTAATTCATATATATTAGAATGCCACCAATAAACCATACCAAATCCATACCATACCCAAAAAAAACATGCTTTAAGCAAGATTAGAATCAGTCAAACAAGTGCTGTTTACATGACTACCTTGCATAACATTGTTAAGGTAATATATCATAATATATGTTTACCACTTCACAAAAACAGAAACGTTGATAATCCATTTAATGTGAGGTAGTCTGCAGGTCATTTTCATTCATTCTACAAAATAGAGATTTTTTTTATTTCATTTCATTTATGTCCATTGTTTTAGTTGTTGCATACATTCAAAGTCTCCATGTACGATGTAATTATTGATCCATTTCTCAATAGCTTTTTAACAGTGTTAGTCAGGTTATGTTTACACAAATTAGGAGTTTAATATAATTACTGTAATTATAGTGTTTATATTACAGCGTCCACAGCATTACCTTAATCTGATTTAAGTGTTTGTGTGAACAAAGATGGACTGGACCAAAGAAAGCAGAGCGGGGGTGTAAGTGCAGCCTTAGACAGCTCAGTAGCTCCGGTCAGACCCCCGACTCTGCTGCGATTAGTTAGTCAGGTCCCAAGACTGTAATGACTCTTCATCTCTGTCACCATGAACAACATGTATCACACGTACACACACACACGCTTGGAAAGAAGGCCTCCTGTCAGCCATGATGCACAACCTTGGCCTCGAGAGAGCGATGCGACCGCCTGCCTCTAAACCGATCCGCTGACGGAGGAGAGATGGATGTAAGGCTGGAGAAGGGGAAGGAGGGAGGAGCGCTGAATGTGGAATAATTTGAATACCTGAAATTCATCCATCAGTCCTTGGAAAGCAGATGACTCTACTTCAGAATCATTTAGTGCTTTAGGAAAGTGCTTCATCAGTAAAATGTGACTTTTCTTGAATTTTCTCGCTTAAAGTGAAAGAAAATACAAAAACAGGTGTTTCCACTTATTTTGGCTAATTAGACTCATTTCAGTTTGAAGAGAGTCTTCTTTATTTACTTACGATATTTTGATGTGTCACAGTAAGAAAGGCACAGGTGTAACTGACTGAGAAATACTGACGACTGAATCCCATTCAGCTGCTTCAGTTTCAGTCCTCGTATTGTTCCTGCTGGCTCACTATCACACTGTCATGACTTACTGGGACACTTGAACAAAACAGAACCATTGTTAAGCCCTTATTGTACAACAGTTTATGGCACTACTTTAAAATCATACGTCATGACACAGTATAACAATTGCAGAAGACTGAGCTGCAGCATTAAAGACAAACAACAAAAATAACAGATTGATGTCTAGTCGGTAATCCTTTTTAGAATAACATGAACCATTAAGAATGATGGAGTACAGGTGGCACATGAGGCTGCAGGTATGGTCGCACAGTGCCGCCGATTCAGGTCAGCACAAGGGACATTCTGCCGCCTTCTGTGCCGATTTGAAACCACACCCGACTAAACGCACCGATGCACAGCCTGTACGTGGCCACACTGTGATCAGGAGAGCTTCAGGCAGCCTTAAGAAGTGAAAACAGCCGTATTGATGGACATTGGGGGTGTAGGGCCTTTAAAGGTCACGACAAAAATGTTTGTTTCATGTTGTAGAAACGTTGAAAAGTGAGGACAAGTGGATTTACTTTAAAAACGTCCTCATTGTTTTCAGGGTGTTTCCTTGTTATCCTTAACATTACCAGTGACATGTTCTCTGGTATAAAGAATGGACAGAATCTGAGTGACGTGACTCGCAGGTTTCTGAAGAGCTGTTTTGAAGCCGAAAATATGCAGCGCTGGCTACCGCCATGTTGGCTGTACTGCTTCCTCCACCTCCCGGCTAATCTAAATATCAGCAAAGACGTGACCTGAGGCGAGCTGAATGACGCCTGGATGCCGTCTGTAGTGGCACCCACCTGTCAATCAAAGCGGCCACGCTGTTAATTCTGCATAACTTTAAGCCTTAATATCATTTGAACAGGTGAGTTGTATAAAAAATCACCCTCAGTACAGTTGTCATGAACGAGGGAAATCAGCTATAGAGACCAAAACTGTTTTTTGTACCAGGCTTGCTCCTGCCACAATGTGCATCCTTGGAGCTCACTCTTTCATTTACTCCACCGTCACCACTCTAATAGTTTCTTTAATGAGCATAAATTAAGATTTTGGACACTCATAATCATCATGATTTTCTCTGAACCGTCATCTGTGAAATGTAATACACTGCTTTGGGGAGCTAATATCAGAAAACCAGAATACTAACATGCCATGGACAGTACTTTTGATCTATTTGTGGGCTTTATAACATGGTGGACAGTAAATATAGTGCTTTGGATTTTGGACACAGCCTGGGACATGAATAAATTGTGAGTGTGACCTTTGACCTCCTTACTATTGGATGTTTTGTGATGTGTATCAAATGAGAAAAACTGAACCGACATAGTTTCAGTGGCTGTGTGTATGTGTGTGACATTGTGTTAATTGTGACCTTGTACATGTACGTTTGTGTTTTACATGCTTGTCTTAGTGCGTTTGCGTGCCTGTGTTTGCTTTTAATGTGTGTGTGTGTGTGTGTGTGTGTGTGTGTGGTTCTGCCCTCGCATCTGTATATCTGTGCCAATGTGTGTGTATGTGTGTGTGTTTATGTGTGTGTGTCCCCTTGTGTGCTTGTGTGGGTGCTCCTGTCTGATTGCCATAGTCTCCTTACGCAAACGCTTATGCAACCATGCAGCCTGATGGCTGATCTGTGTGTGTGTGTGTGTGCTTGTGTCCGTGTGTGTGTGTGTTTAGCCCTTTCTTGTCATTCCCAGACATGACTGCCTATGAAACCCAACCAGTCACTGCCCTCTTTGAAGAGAGAAAGGATTAGCAATTAATTCTGATCTCTCGTTTTTTTTCAGAAACTTCATTAGAGTTTAACTTCCACTGGCTCTAATCAGATCTGTCGCCGTGACGACGCCCCACAGATATGCCGTGTGTGCGTGCGCGCACATGTTTGCCTTTGTGCATTCTTGTGTGTCTGTGGTGGTGTACGCGCACATTTGTGGCCACTAGTGCATATTGGAGCTTGTGTGTGCAGATGCCTGTGTGTGTCCTTCATTATGCTTTCAAGTATAAAGACGCAGTGTATAGAGAATACTTCAAGGTTACTATTACTACTACTGCAGTTACTACTTACTTCTTTTGCTACAGTTTGTCCACATTAACATTTAGATGAAATGATACTGTCCTCCAGCAGGGGGGGCTACGTGTCCGTACAGCAGATGATGAGCCAGGTCCCATCTGTACATGCTGTATTTATACCTGAACAAGTCGTTTCATGTGGTCTGGAGTCATAAAACATCAAAATAAATGCTGCAGGAATCTGCCAGAGGGAGAAATTACAGATTAACTTTTTTACATGTTTTTCAGGGGTCAAATGTGACTTTTTTTTTTCAGCATCGACAGGTTTCATTCTCTGCTTTCACAGAGCTGCACCGCAGTCATGTCAGAATCCTTTGACAGGAACTTTGATGCCTTTCAAAGACAGATTTTTACATCGACCAGAAGTACTAAATGTGTGTTTTTTTTGTCAGTATGGGTCAGAAGAAGCTGCAAACATTTTTCTGGAATTGAAAATGTTGACACCCATCAACAACAAGTTTTAAGATCAGGAGATCAGGACATGAAGGAAGTCTACCTGACTGAAAGATTTTGGACTTTTTGACATTTTTTAATCATCTGCACTGAAACGTTCGCGAGCTCCATTGAGCAGTACACGGAGGAATCTCTGAAATATATATTTTTTAATTTAATAAATTAATTTAGTAACAAGTAATACTAACAATACCAGAAGAAAATACTGAAACTATGACAGCCTGTAATGTTTTGTTTCAATATCATCCTGCTCCATAGTCACGTTACATTCATGCAGGTAGCGTGCATACATCCATGATTAGTTACAAGCTAAAATGTGATGGGGAGATAGTAAGCAGAGGTCAAATGTTAAACCTTTAGTTACAACCGTTTCTACTATTCTTACTCATAAAACAGATTTCATGTCGATCAAGGAATATTCTATTATTAGATCTACTATTAGAGACCTGCATAGGAAACAGAGAGGTCAGGAAAGTTGTCAAATTCAGCTGAAGATGAAAGAAAGGAAACACTTTCCAAGAATATATGAGGATGCATATTTCAGCTTTTATCACTCTTTCATGATCATGTTACAAGCTATGGTAGATGCTGCAGGGTATATGAATGTTGTGTGTGTCTGTGTGTGTGTGTGTGTGGGTGGGTGTGTGTGTGAAGTAGCACATGGCTCACAGCTTCCACACACTCTTGGCTGGAAACATCTACAGCTCATAAATTACCAGAAATGTCATCCCAGCAACCCCCCAAAGCCTGTTACGAGTTACTGCTGTGTGTGTGTGTGTGTGTGTGTGTGTGTGTGTGTGTGTGTGTGTCACGACAGAGTGTGTGCATGCTTGCCAATGTTTTTTTAACAAACACACACTCCTTCTCCTTGTGCAGGGTGTCTGGCGGCGAGCTGTTCGACCGAATCGTGGAAAAAGGTTTCTACACGGAAAAGGATGCGAGCACACTGATCAGACAAGTCCTTGATGCTGTGAACTACCTGCACAAGATGGGCATCGTACACCGAGACCTGAAGGTACTGTAACACACACACACACACAAATGCACACACACTCCCCTCCCACATTTTAAATCCACACGAGTGGTTCATTCTTACTTAACAGCCTATGATTTACTGCAGCAATAAGGGAAATGGCTTGACACTTGCAGTGCATTGTGGGTCAGGATGGCGCGTGCCGGCTGTTAGAAGAGATCGGTTTGGTCAGAACGACCTCCATAAACCAGCACAGTGTAAAATGAGGAAGAAAAGAGGGGTGAAAGAGGGTGCATTTACATTAGCTGCTCATATTTTTCTCTCAAAACCAGAAAAACGAAATAAAAACCTGATTCTTCTTCTTTCTTTCTCTCTGTCTGCTTCTTCCAGCCAGAGAACTTGCTGTATTTTAATCCCCAAGACGAGTCAAAGATCATGATCAGTGACTTTGGTCTTTCCAAGATGGAGGGCAGCGGTGACGTCATGTCTACCGCCTGCGGCACGCCGGGATATGTGGGTAAGTTAGTCAGTCTTCCCTGGCCTCCAACAAACAGTCTGTAACGGCCACCATTTACCACAGCGTACTGTCGTGGAAACATTTGGACGAAAAAAAACAAACTCTTCTGAAGAGATAATTAAACATTCACTAAGTCTGTTGCTGCTGGTCACACTTTCCACAGCACATGTGTGTGATGGCAACGGCTGGCAAATCAGCTCCTCGAGTTTCATAGTAATTCATCAAACAATTACTATGACTTGATTTCAGATATTGGTAAACAAAAAGCAGGTGACTCACTTCGACGTTCATTCTGCAGGCTGAAATGACACCTAGATTTTAGCAGCGCGATAACTAAGCTGATGTTAGCTCTGTGAGTTGGTTGTAAAGCCTGTATCCAGCTGTCTTTTTATTGTTTCTGTCTGACTGTTTTTAAAACCAGAACCATTTAAAAGGGTCTTAAATATGCTCTTGTTGGCTACATACATGATATAAAGACAAAATAAAATAAACAAACAGCACTATTCTATTCCTTTATTGCAATGTAGTCAGTCCTACTATGAAGAGTATAACACTACACAACCCTGTTTAGCTGCTTAGCTTACATACTTGGACAAGCAAGACAAAGCTCAGATTTACTGTTTGTATTTTCAAACATTATGTTTAACATTACAGAATGAACAATGTGTTAGACGAATGTCATGCTGTCTTGGATAACATGTTTCCTGGTGTCGCTGGTGTGTAAAAGTTCTCTTTCACAAGTTCTTGTTCTTACATCACAAAATGTCAGAGTCATAGAGTGTAGCTCTAAGCTACTATATGCTGTCTGTTCTATTAGACTATTCGATATCATTTCCTTTCCTTTCGCTCCAATAAACCCACTCTCCAGCTCGGCAGCCATCCGTCTAAAGTCTTTAAAAGTCTGACTGTAACCAGGCATTATGAATTGTGTAGAATAGCAGATACCGTTTACATTATAACAAACTTGTTATACTGATGACAAATGATCACATCACACATTGAAAACACAGACTGTACAGACTAAACTAAACTAAGGGAAATAAACAAAACAAGAAATAAAGTAAAACAAGAAAAAATGACCAACAAGAAAAAAAAGATACCAAAATGAAACATTGAGTGGGGGTGAAGGTAAGGATTGACGATGGATGGGGTTAGAGGGTTAAACTTACAGTGAAAATCCAGTGAAGAGCCAAACAGAGCTGCTCACGTTAGTCTAAATTCTGATAGCATCCAGGACCGACTTCCTTTCAGTGGTGAAACACTACATAGTGGATGTGCTATTGTGAATGGGCTTTTTTTAATGTAACCTGTAACCACACATAATAATGCAGGAGGAGCCAGGACTGCCAAGATGGCAGCGGCCAGATCCTCAAAACGCCTCTACAGACACCTGTGGGTGATGTCACGGATACAACATCCATTCTTTATGCTGTCTATGAGTTAAACACACTGTTTAGTCCAAACCAGTTTTCAGCTCTTGTCTTTTTGCTTGATGCACAGGACAGGAAATTGATTTTGATTTTGTGTTGGAATCAGTGTCATGGTTTGGTGATGGAGGTCAGAGCTCAAGTTGTTTTTATTTCTCATTATGTCACAACATGTCAGTGTCAATATGAGACGAGCTGACTATGATTTCTGCAGGCGTCAAATCAACAGAACACATGAAATATTCAGAGCGCGCATGTTGTTTCCATCTGACACCATTTATGCTTCCTGTATTGTCTTTGTTCAGTCACTGTGATCTGAAGCAGTGTGTGTGTGTGTGTGTGTGTGTGTCAGAATAGTCAATCTGTGCACCTCACATACACACACACACGTTCACCAATCATGCTTATCACTTCCTGACAGACCAACGCCCCCTCTGCACAGTCAACATGGAGCCAAACAAAACTGATGTGTGCTAGTATAAATGTGTGTGTATGTATACATACGTTCATATATATTTTTAGTTTTGTGTGTGTGTGTGCAGTCGAGTGCATCTTCCTGTGTGCATATACATGCGTATGTGTGTGTGTTGTTATAAGACACAGATGTTCAGTGTTGACAGCACACACACTTCCGTGTTTGAACACAAACAGACTGGTTGTTCTGACAAACTCTCATAAACAAATCTGTCATAGAAACACAGACAGACAGATACATGAATAACATTTTGTTGAAACTTCTGAAATTGATTTTGCAGCGCCCACATCAGGCCAACTTTACTACAGTCGGCCGTGTGTCATGTTGTGTTAAGTTTTAAAAGTTATATGTCAGCTGCTCATAAACTGCCTGCTTCTCTTCATTTTTTTATTTTTAAACCTTTGAATTCCACACGAAGAGATACTAATGCTTCAGATATGCACATGGAGGCGTCCACACACACACACGCCACACTCACACCAGCCAGGATTTGACTTTAAATGGTCAAACCCTGGCGTCATTGTCTGTCTCTTTCGTCACACGACTCTCCGTACACCTCTAATCCATCTATCCCACCCATCTCATTTTGGGCTTCACCGACGACCCCCGAACCTCCTCACCCTGCCGCAGAGGTTTGCTTGGCCACAAGGCATTTCCACGCCAGACAATGAGTGTCTAAATATAACTCCAACGCAACCAAATGAAAGCCAGACCTGAGCGACGAGCATGAGCACGTGCGTGTGCAGTTTTTGTTTTCCTTATGAAGAACTTCCATTGACAAAATTGGGCCCATAGAGTTCACAAGGGATGTGGAACTGCTGCTGATTGTTTCACTGTAAGCAAATGCTGATATATTTACCACATCTTGAGGTCAGTTCATTAACTGATGACAGTTCACCATAATGCATGAACCTAAACCTAAACTGAACTCATAACACACAGTAGGTCCGGACAGTATGGAATGAATAGGGGCTTGAAATTCCTGGAAAGGTGCACATTCAGTGGTGACCTCATGCTGCCCGAGTTGGTGTGACCAAAAACATCACCCAGTTTTGAACTTTTAATCATCCTGATAAATCACAATGCCTTTCTCTCTCCATGACACAGAAATCTATGAGTTTACACTCATGAAGATCGATCCCTCTTAAGTCCCCAACGACCTGTTTAAACAGGAGTTACATGAAATTGAGGATGTCATGATAGATTTGATGGTGCACGTCCTGTCAAAATAACTGCTGAATCAGTGCTGATCAACTATTATACGCATGACACCTGCAGCTGCTACACTGTAACAGTCTTCCAGTGGTATGGCCTTTATTTTAGGCCTGGCCATGTGCTAAAATGGCACCTTACAAATGTAATATAACAGCATATGTTCTCAAATTCATATATTCAGCATAATAAATATGCACAGGATATATAAAAGTTCAGCGCCTTTGTCAGATTCCTGTTCGCTGGATTGCTTTTTACTGTGAAGCAGCTGCAGGCACACAGTTTATTCAGCACTCAATCAAAGCAACAACAAAAAAAACTCTGTTTCCGACGTTTAAGCAATATTACATGAGAGGGTGTGCTTTACTGTCATTACTGGCATGACAGTGACAGCGTTCAGGCCCGAGGCATATGCGTCTTACTTATTTATCATGTATTTCTTCAGCAAAATTCCAATAAGAAATGTTACATTTCAAAAGCAATTGACAGATATACTTTGATCTGATTTTGTTGTTTTCTTCCCAACCAAAAGCTCATGAAAGCTGAAAGCTCATGTTAACAAGACACATATTGTTTTATATCGACTCCCATCAAATTGTAACTATTAACACAGATTGTTTAATACAAAAAAAACAGCTAAAAATAACTGAAACAGAACCTCATACTGACAAGTGATTCGTAAAAATACCAGAGCAATCAGAGTTTAGCAACAGAAATTGAGTTAAATAGAACAAGAAAAACATTTCACACGACTTCCATACTTTATAAATGTACTCTCTATCAGCACAATTGACTGTAAACTCACTTATTGAAGTAGTGAGCACCAGACACAATGACCTCAGTGTGTAAAAATGTCCTAATTCTGAATCCAACAAAACAAGAATACACACACACACACGCACACACACACACACACCTTCACAATGAGTCAGGGTAGACCTATAAACAAAGCTAAGCACTCTGATTCAGCACACGTGTGCAAAGTTTATATTTTGCTCCAGATATGAGTGGTATTTCTTCATATCTTGATGTGTGTGTGTGTACGTGTGCCAAACCTATTTTGAGCCAACCTTGTGTGTGTGTGTGTCTGTGTGTGTGTCTGTGTGTGTGTGCGTGTGTGCGTGAGTGTGTGTGTGTGAGGTGATGTTATGGTGAGCTCACTGTCATTAGTAATTTGCTCTGTCTGAGGCTCGGTAATGAGCTGCAGAGGAAGGTCAGGCCAGGCCTTACAAACACCAGCAGTAGAACAACAGAAACATGAAATAAAAATGATTTTACAAACCAGCTTTATGTTGAAATAGAGGAAGAAGACTAAACATCTTTCACAAAAAAAAGTAGTCTTTAAATCATGACATGATTGCTTCATCTGGGCTTTTGTTTTGGGTTCATCCTGCCTTTGGGTTACGAGTCTTTTTCAGGCGTGAGAATCTTTACCTCCTGCAGAAATTTTCCCACCGCTAACCAAACAGACATGTGATTCTAATTTGGACAGACCTGGAGAGTCTGCATATTTTCTCTGTTTTCAGGCTCATAAAACAGCTACAAATTTGTGTAAAAATCGCACAGCACTTTTAACTAGACGTCAAGCTGACAAGAAAGTAAAACGCTACTGAAATACAGATTTTGGCTCAGTTAAACACCAGGCTACTGCAAAATGGAGTCACATGAGCACAGAAGTAGCAAAAAAAATAAATTCTGCGTAGCCAAAACAAGTAGCCGAGGCTAATCGATGTTTTCCGTTCACTTCCAGCTCCGGAGGTTCTTGCCCAGAAGCCGTACAGTAAGGCGGTGGACTGCTGGTCCATCGGAGTGATCGCTTACATCCTGTGAGTATAAACTGGTCTTCTTTGTATTACATCACACTGTTCAGTGAAGTTTTAATCAAGCAACCTGACTGACATCACCACACTTTCATAGTTTACGTTACTCCCTCACCAGGACTCAGCCATCGGTCTCACCAAATGTTCTAGTTGGTTTCAACCAAATCCAGCAATAAATGTTATATTTTCTCCTTCATAACTGTGACATCTGTGCTGCTTAACAGATGTCTGTTATTTGTTACATGTTCCATTGGCAGTCCAGAAGAAGCTCTGAACCATATTTTATTTTCAGAATGTATTTTTATTCCAGCTGTCTACACAGTAAACAGTGCAGAGATGGCGGTGTGTGCAAACTTAGAAATGTTTGCTGAATAAATCAGTGTAATGAATGGAAGCACACAAAGATACATTTTGTTTGAAAAAAAAATATATTTACCTGAACGCAGTTTTGTGATATCTTCAATGAAAATGTGAAGTTACACTTCAGCTTTATGTCAGTGAAACTGCTATACTTCAAATAAATAACATGGTCTCATTTGATCTACAGTGTGGTTACACTACATTTGCTTTGTGAACATTACAAATAATAGTGATGTAATAGTGTCTTGAAATAGAAGATATACTATCTCTGTAGCAACCCAAAAATTATAAATGGATAAGTAAATGGGCTTGTCTGTTGACTTGAATCTCTTCGGACTCTGTCTTGACTTGGACTCAAACCTCTTTGGACTGTCTTGACTTGGACTCAAACCTCTTTGGACTGTCTTGACTTGGACTCAAACCTCTTTGGACTGTCTTGACTTGGACTCAAACCTCTTTGGACTGTCTTGACTTGGACTCACAACTATTTGGACTTTGTCATGACTTGGACTCAAAACTCTGTGGACCCAGACTTAACTCAGTCTCAACTAGTGCTGGTCTTGGACTCGGCAAAGGTGGTCTTGACAACGGCACTCTAAAGTTAATTACATTGAAAATCGTATTGACTTGGACTTTCTTTTGCTTTGAGACTCTGAGATTCGATTCGATTCCAGTGACTTTGACGAGCCAAAATGTGAGCTGTGAAGAAGGCCCGTTCTCCATCCTCTTTAACCAGAGCAGCCAGAACAAGTGGAAACACCTGTGAGGTTGTGAAAGGCCATTAAAACATCTTTACTATTTAGTAAATGTATGGTCACCCCTGAAAATCTTACTGATGTGGATTGTGACAATTCAAAATGAATATTTTGTTTCCACTTCACAAAACGTTGATTACATTTGTAAATCTTAAAGATCACCAGTAAATGATATTTCCACTCCATAGAGTTGAACCTCCATCAGATGAATTAAAAACAGCTCCACATCTGTCTTCTGCATCACGTAGGAATCTGTAACAGTGCATCTATTGAAAACAAGAGTCAGACACACTCATGACACAGAATGACTCACCTCCAGCTAACACACACACAAAACCACTGGCTAAGTTGTGAGGTATTACAAACCCATAAAACCCAACGACACTTAAAACCACCATCACTCTCTTTCATGAAGCTCTTTAGTGCTGGGTTGTTTTTTTCATGCACTAGCAGCTGCAGTAACTGTTAGCAATGCTAGTTTTGTATATGCTAATGTGTTCATCAAAGGTCACGTAGCACGACTCTGCTCTGAGGCTGAACTAGCATTGGGCCCACATGTGTGTGTGTGTGTATTTGTTGATTTTTCCCTGCTTGTGTGTGTATGTGTGTGTGTGTGTGTGTGTGTGTGTTGATGATGTTGCTTGTGTGCCGTCATCAGAGCCAGATGGAGCTCTGCTAAATGGCCTTGTATGGATATGGAGCTGCAGGCTGGACTTTTGTTTTTCTTTTGCCGTGTCACCACCACCCCCTACCTCTGACCACAAGTGAAAGTGTGTGTGTGTGTGTGTGTGTGTGTGTGTGTGCGCGCGCGCACGCACGTGTGTGTCTTCAGAGCATGGCCACTAATGTGTGTATACAATGCTGTTGATGCCTGAAGCCACCGCTTTAATTACTTCAAGGTGTGTGTGTGTTCCTCCATCTGTATTACTATGTATTTGTATGTGTGTGTAAGTGTTTGTGCGCTCCACCTGACAGACATTATTAACTTGAGTGTGAGGTCATATCAGGGGTCAGAGGTCAGCAGCAGGTTAATGGGACGCATGCGAGGTGGCAAAGATGAAGGCACGAACCGTTGTGTGTCTAACAGGTCTGTCATGTGAAAAGGACTCTCATCCTCTCTCCCTCTCCTTTTCATATTACAGTATATGATGTGTGTGTGTGTGTGTGTGTGTATGTGTGTGTGTGTGTGTGTGAGAGAGAGAGAGAGAGAGAGAGAGAGAGAGAAGGATGGAGGCTTCCTACTGGCAATTAGCACAATTAGCGTTGGGATTCAGACCTTGTTAGCTTTTAGCTGCTGCTCAGGTGGAAAGATCACATCAGGTAATCAGCCATGATAATCACCTGGGATCCCAAGTGTGTGTGTGCGTGTGTGTGTGTGTGTGTGTGTGTGTGTGTGTGTGTGTGTGTGTGTGTGTGTGTGTGTGTGTGTGTGAGTTCAGTGGGATGAATGGTGAAAGACGGCTGAGTCTCCAACCAAACGTGAAAGCAGAAAAACAAAAGGGAAGCATCTCTTCACACCAGGAAGAACCTGAGTTTCTTCCTAATGTGTATTTGTAGGTTTGTGTGTGTGTGTGTGTGTGTGATTGATGGAGTGGAGGGTTAGCTGAGTGACAGGTAAGTCTTTGACCAACAAAGAAACCAGAAAAACAAATGGAAAGTCTTACCTTCTTCACGGCAGGCAGAATATTTCTTTCTTCCTTTCTTCCCAGTGTGTTTTTCCTTCATAGATTTAGAGCGTGTGTGTGTGTGTGTGTGTGTGTGTGTGTGTGTATCGATGGAGAACGGCATTTTAATGAGTTTTTATGAAAATCTCTTGGTGCATCCAGAACTTTAATAATGAGGTTCAGATGATGTTTTTGGTCGAGCAGCTGCTCTGCTGTTGGCTCAGTTCTGGAGAATCAGATTGGTGCTTTAGTAATCTCATGGTAACCTGATTAAGGTGATACAGCCAACTGCTGCCAACAACGCCACGAGTGAAGGAGTTGTCACATTAACCACCGCTGTGACTAAAATCACCAGTCCCCTGCCACACACCGGACACCATTAACAAACTTAGACCGCCTCCATCCAGAGCAGGGCTGGAATGGAATAATCAGATGTTTAGTGTTGTAGAGGCAAACACCTTAACACGTGTAATATTATTTATCCACTGAATCAATTAGTAAATGAACAAATGAATAACATGTTTTGTACAGTATAAAATGAGTTAATGAATCAACCAATGAATGAATGAGGAATAGACTTAATGAATGATCCGATTAATTAATCAATGAATCACAGAATGAACGGTTGACTGAGTAAACCTCTGGTCCGCAGACTGTGTGGTTATCCTCCGTTCTACGATGAAAACGACTCCAAGCTCTTTGAACAGATCCTGAAAGCCGACTACGAGTTTGACGCACCGTACTGGGACGACATATCTGACTCAGGTAACCCTTTATATTACTCCTCCCCCTCCTCCTTCTCCGTCCACCGTGCTGCACATATGGATCACACACCACCTCTCCATCACAGCCTCTGACGTCATCTGGAATGAATGTATTTAGGAATGTGTGTGTGTTTGTGTGTGTGTGTAGGGTCATCAGTCACCACCACCAGCTATGTGTAAAGCCTGGCAGTAAAACCAGCTTAGTGTTTGCTGGGAACCAGTCCAGTGTGTGTGTGTGTGTGTGTGTGTGTGTGTGTGTGTGTGTGTGTGTGTGTGTGTGTGTGTGTGTGTGTGTGTGTGTGTGTGTGTGGATGGGGGATAAAAAGTATTTATGCGCTGTCAGGTAAGGCCTTGTGTTTCCAAGAATCAGGTTTACTCATGGTGCTCTGAACAAATGGAAATCATCCAAACCAGAGTTAGGTGAGGTTTACCAGACAACAGGCAGCTGCACTTTGCAGATTTCTGTGTTAGAATACCAAGACTGTTTTAGCTTATTACTGGCAGCATCGCTATGGAGATGACCATTTAGTTTGGACTGAGATATCTCAACAACTATTGGATTGACTGACAAGATGTTATGCAGATCTCCATGGTTCCCAGAGGATGAATGCTAATGACATCGTCATAAGCCTCAGCTGTACTTTGTGTTTAGTGCTAATTAGCAAATGTTAGCATCCTAACATGCTAAGATGGTACGTGATGCTCATTAATGCCATTGTCAGCATTGTGTTTTGAGCATGTTAGCATTTAGCACAAGGCACTGCTGTGCCTAAGTGCAGCCCCACAGAGCTGTTAGCATGGTTGTAGACTCTTCTCTTGATGTTTTACAGATGCTAGCTGACGCCAACAAAAACTCCATGCAGGTGGACATTTGCACAAGCAATTCAATCTGACTGAATTGTCACTGATTATCAGTGTTATCTGTGTAACAGATTTTAAGTGGATCACACCAAGAAGTCTTTCTAAATGCTGTTTCAAGTTGTGTTTGTGTGTCTAGAGTTACAGACATATTATGGCCTTTTTTGATGTTCTTTTCTCCCAGCCAAGGATTTCATCAGCAGCCTGATGGAAAAAGATCCAGCCAAGCGTTTCACCTGTGACCAGGCACTCAGACACCCTTGGTGAGAAACACGCACACTCATAAATAATGTCATACACAGGCTAACAAAAAGGCACACAATCATTATGGATATTGATTTACAGTCAGGAGTGTTAACAGAAGATTTGTGTATATGTGTGTGTCAGGATCGCCGGGGATACAGCGCTTTGCAAGAACATCCATGAGTCAGTCAGCCGACAGATCAGGAAGAACTTCGCCAAGAGCAAATGGAGGGTAAATGTTTACGGCACTTTATCTTCCGTGGCAGCAGACTTTTGTGTTACGACTCCTCAAACAGTCTGTGGTTTTCCAAGATGAATCACTCTGTAGTAATAACCTGACTCGCCATATGTTCTGGAGTTGACCTTCATCATCCACCACAAGAAGAGCAGATAATCTGCAGACTTGAAACAAATTCCACTTTCTTTAAGAAGTGCTCATCTCACAGTATGTCGCTTTCCGCTCCGGGTGTTAATACTTCATCCAGTTTATGTAATATTTGAACCTCAGATGTTTTTAATGGAAGATAAGCTGCAACAGAAGATCACATCATGGTGTTTTTGCACTAGTGCCAGTTCATTGAAAGCAGATTCTGGTCTGTAACTTCAAAGTATGACATGAAAAATCACTTTTTTTATTTTTTCAATGACATAAGATTTAAAAAATCCCAGATATAATCACACCCATGAAACAGTATATTAATAGTGTGGCAACCTCCTGCTGAACCAATGGGTAGACATACAAACCTCAGTGACTAAAACCATTACAGATTTTTGAACAATCTGCTGCTCCCCGCCTCTCTTAAACTGATATTTATTGGGTTCACACCCCTCACGTCCTGTTTTCATCATATAAAATAAACAAGATGCTGTTAAAATGCTGTTTATGAGACACAGAAATTTAGGAAACTTCTCTGTTTTCTTTTCTTTTTTTCCCCCCCCATCTTCCCATTTCCTTCCTCTCTTCAGCAAGCGTTCAATGCCACCGCCGTGGTTCGGCACATGAGGCGGCTGCAGCTTGGCAGTAGCAGCATGGGGAGCAGCATGGACGCCTCCAACCCGCTGACCAGGCCGACTCAGACGCAGAAGCAAGCCCAGACGGGCCAGAATCAGCCAGCTCAGAGCCAAAACGCGGGCCAGGCGGCGCAGAGCCAGAGCACCACCATGGCCGCCAGCAAAACTTCTTCCATAGACAACAACATAGCAGCTCCTCGCAAGGAATGTGAGTAGGAGTCAGTAATATCAGTAGCACCAGGAAGTCAAGGGAACATATGTTTATTACAAAAAGTTTGTTTCCCCCACACGCACAGCCCCATCTGTAGTAAGAGTGATACTCCATATGTACATTAAGAGGTTGGAGGGTGAAGCCTTAAAACCAAAAACACACGCAGAAATGTGAGGAATGTATTAAACAGACCCTCATGTAGGTTGCAAATGTTAGCATGCTAAGCTAACCAGCTACTAGCCCAACATTACTTTGAAGACCAAGGAGCGCTATTTTATGCAGGTAAAGGTTATGTAAGAAAAACAAACTTTACACGTTAGCACCACACTGCAAGAGTCTGTCCTAAATGCTGCTACAGCAGAGTGTGAGCTAACATTAGCAGCTCTGTCCTGCTTTTGTTTACCTTTCAGTAACCCTATCCAAACTCATTATCTGAGGGGGTGGTGCGTTCACAATGGTTAGTTCTCATTCTCCAGAGTAAAACACAGAGTTTGAAAAGCAGATGATCTGACATTGTCCTTGTCCAAGTATTTAAGCTAAGCAGCAAAATAGTGTTAGGTTACAATGAAATAACTCATTTTACATTTTTCTCGTCATAGTTAAAATACTAAGACTAAAGGCCAAATGCCACCAGGCACAGATGTGACGTGTTCCGTGTGCACCCGTTCCAGTCTATGTTATAAATGCCACCGGTACCGGACCATCAATCTGCACAGAGCAGCTCGAGCTGGCAGGAAGTCAGACACAGAAACAGCAAAGAGAATCTAGTTGATTTTCAAAATAAATGCAAACTTCTGCTCGTAAAAACATCCAATAGGGAAATAATTTAATTACGTAGCATACTGACAGATTTATAAGCACATAAACCAAGAAAAATAACTAAATCCAAGCAAGTTAACAAAGTCTTACAGACCAAAACAGCATTGTGGTCGCGATGTGAAGGAGACGTAACTGGCTCTACACTGCAATACAGGAAAAATACTGTGTCCATGTCTTCTACATTTGTTTACAGCTTTTTGGCACCTGTCCATTTTAGCCTCTTTTAGCATGATATCATGTATGTAGCCATCACGTCCATATTTTAGACCTCTTACAGTTAAGTTAACGTCGGTTTAATTATTACCTTTATTAATACTCTATAATAATAATATTAAGAGTAACTAAAGGGGGCATAGCTTAGTGAAGGGTCATTTACAGCATTCGAAAGTAATTCATGCTGCTCATCCATCTGTTGACTCTTCTCTCTCAGGTGTAACCATCACACCCTGCAGTCTGGCGTCTGCAGCTTCTTCTCCCGCCGCAGGCGCCGAGCTGAACCGGCCACATCCCTCAGCGGTTCCAGCCCCGGTGCTCACAGAGACCAAGTGACGCCAGGTCCCGCGGGGAACCAGCTGGGAGGCCACGGCGCTGTGAGGCAGAGAGAAGGAAATAGACGGGAGGATGACAGGAGAGGAAGAGGATCCCCCTCTTCTTCTTCCCTCCCTCTCCTCACTGCATTTCCACTTGGATGCGCCCGCCCAGCCAGTTCCCCGCCCTGCTCCAGGGAGAGCAGAGGACTTTACCTCCACCCCACCGATTCAAGACACACAGCGCCATACTGTACGCACACCAACCACCCACCCACCCACCAGGACGCCGTGTAGGATTCTTCCTGCCACAGCGACAGCTCGGCCACTGACTCTCATTGAGGATGTTTGAATGGCCGGCTTTGATTGGTTGCTGTTGGAGGATAAATGGGTGTCAACTGCTGCCAGCTTGAGCAGTAATTGGTGGTTCATGGTGGGGCCGGTGGTATTGTATTATTCAATGTCAGTCAACATCAACTTCCCTCTTGAATCTGGTCTTTCCTGCGCCACTTTATTTAGCTTTCTTTTCCAAATTACTGTAGGTTTGACTGTTGGCAACTGGATTGTTTTATTGTTTATTATTACTGTTGATTTTAAAGGTGGTATGTGTAATGTTTAAAAGGCGAACATCATTGACAAATTAATAGTGCTACTTTGGTATAATTAAATGTAAATAAATGAGACCATGACCAAGACGATCGGTCGCCTCTACCTCACGCTAATTAACAGCTTAACTGTGCAAGCTCTTTTTTTGCATTAAGACTCCATTTCCCATAATCCCCTTGTTTCTAGCATCACCAAAATCTCTGTAAGCTTTGGCTGTATTTGCTCCAGAAGAACAGCACCCTCCTCCTGTTACGTGCCATAAAGCAATCCATCAGATTTCCCTCCAAATCTGACCTAGAGTCTGCGTGAATGCAGAGTAGAGGTGAGAGGTCTGAGGAGTGGCGACCCGCTTTGTTTACACTCATTTTACTAATGTAGCAAAGTAATGTGGCAATGATTTATTCATGTTAAAACACTACATATAGCACCTTTAAGACATTTTATACGTCCTTATGGGCTTGTTTGTTTGTTTGTTTGTGCTTTAAGAAGTGCTTTAAAAGTACCATACGACTGTTGAGACATGAAAATATGAGTAAGCGCTTTATGTATTTTGCACAGAAAGGGTCAGACGCAGATTAACCGCCATCCACTTATGTTTATCAGAGAGTAGAGATTGTAAACTTTATTAAAAAAAAAACAATAGTAACCCAGAGTGGATGTCAGAACATTCTACAACTTGTTTATTGTCTGAAAGATTTTGATTTGTTTATTATTTTCTTACTTTATAAGATTTTTATAACAATCACCCTTAAAGGGATACACATACAGGTTATTATGAAACATGCAGCAGGTTTAGGATAGGATAGATAGATAAGAGGTATTTACAGGAAAACTGCCTCCATTTGAGAATGTTAGTGACTACATGATAGCTTGCCCTTTGATTTCCCAAACTAAGCAGCCACACGCAGCGCAATGCATTACGAACTGCCTCCCACATGGGTCCTCAGAGTATCTGGCCCGTGTGGAGACAAAATCCAAGATGGAGAAGCTGCTTCCTGCTGCTGTTTTTCTTCTTCCCCCCTATAAAGAAGCCATGATCTCACCTTTTCGCATCGTCAAGCTACGCCCGGTTCAGAAGTGCTCAGGGAAAACTGCAGCTGCACTGTGAGCTGGCGAATACCGATTTCCTGGTTTAGGTTGTTCTGTCAGTGTTTTTGGTTCAGGCTTTGTGGCACCACAGTTATTGATCCAGGGCTTAAGACATCAGCTGTGTCCCGATTGCAGTGTTGTACAGACTCATGACTTGAATATTGAAGACTCTGACTTTTCCACCAAGGACTCCGAGGTGTTTTGGACCTGACTATCTTACAAAGCATGCACATTTTATTCTGTTTGTTGAATCCCCCAAGCCTTCAAAACAGAACCACCAAAACAACATGGAGGACTGGTTAGTCCATGGTTCATCCAGTGAACCAAAATCCAAAGCCTGGTTTGCATAGCTCGGTTCTCACAATTAGTGAGACACTTCAAAACTGGCAAATGTCAAGTATTTATTTCATTATGATCAACAAAGCCAAAATGTGTTGTTTACAACAAGACTCCCATTGTCCATTACCTACTTCCAGGGTTCGCTTTTAATGAGTTCTCACAACTCTTAACTCTGTCATCCAATTGCCAGTGGAACCAAGGGGGCACTAGACCGTTACTGTCTGTTACTGATTGCCGTGACAGACTCAGAAACACAGTTCAGCTCGTTGGAAATGTATCTGCCAACACAAGTGACATCAGTGACCTCACTATCCAGGTGGGTCAGCAGCTCTTTTTTGATCAATTTTAAGGGTTTTCATTTCAAGTCCCATTTTAATTTGACATGACGGCCTGACTTTGATTGACTCAAACGTCACCTTCTCACGACTCTGACATCACTACAGCAGCTGAGTTTGTGTCACTGGTTGCAATGGCCTTGTAGACTCAGAGCAGAGAGAACGGTACAGTGTTGGGTGCTCACTCACACATATCAGATTGTCATCAGATGCAATTCTACTGATCCCTTTATTGTGAATTGTAGCCAAAGACCAGTGCAAGGTACGAAGACAATTTGGTTCATTCTACTTGATGAATTGGTTAGAACAGAGCTAGTTAGATACGAGGCTGTTTGAGACACTAAATCTAAAGGGCTGAACTCCAGCTGCAAATGAATCTGGAGAGAGATTTATTGACCTTCGAACCCTTCGTAATCTGTTGCCATTCACCTTTTTTTATTATCTCCACAGAGTGGTGCTGAAAAGTATGTGCAAATTATTCATAGTACTTGTTTTAATCTGTTTGGCATGTCAGAGGAGTGTGAGACCACAGCTGGATGAGAGTCAAAGAAGGGTAGAATGACAGTAAATCAACTCTCACCCAAGCTTTCTGGAATTCACTTCTGGCTTGGTGCGTCGTGTGTATTAAGCTGCACATATTTGGCACTGAAGTTGACTTTCATGAATGCTAACCAGTTTAAATATCTGCATTCATGTTCTCTGTTCTCTTTAACAGCAGCTTCAACAGCTCTGCAAGGGCAATTCCAACGTGTTTTGGTGTTCTGCTCTTTCTAGTCCCCCCCTCTCAATACTTTACAACCTTTCCACCCTGTCTTTAGCTCCAACTGAAGACGTAAATCTTTAATGAGTTTTTTGAAAGTCTCAGTAATTTCCTGAAACAGCTGGGCGCTGTAGTAACTTGTCTAACTTGAGTAAAAAGTGCGATTTTTGGGGGGACTATTTTTAGCGGTGGATGAATACACATTTGTTACACTAGCGAGTGTTTGCAGCAGCACAGTGGTGTATGTGACGATTCAAAATGAACTACAGTGCCCATGTTCATGGTGATGAAGTAACATATCGCCCAGTGAAACACTGTGGCTCACCGATGTGTTTTTAATCATTTTTGGACAACAATGGAGGCTCGGAGGACTAAGATATATCAGGCTGAATTTCCTGGTTCGGACCTGACTGAGACGGAGACTAACAGGAAGACTCTCAGCTACTGGTTGAAAGTTTTCGCCTTGTTATCAAGCAGAAATACAGAACTCTCTCACTGCCCTCGAATGTGCACATCAATATGTAAATCTGCATCTTGGTATCAGCGTTCTGGTTGTAAGCCGTCATTCACCGTGATGGATTACACTGACTGCAGTAGGTGGCTCACATCGTAATTTATGCCGTCGAGGGAGTGAGAACTGATTTATAATTTATACATACATCCAGGGAACAGATTTGTTTTCGGAAGCCTCCAATCACGCAGGAATCGTCCTTTAACAGAACACCTCGTTCCACCCGAGTCATTCATACATACACACACCAGATCTACTGCACTGTTTGTCAAGCATCAGTTGTGAAACTTGCGTTACATGTGTCAACACTGCTGACACGCTTGTTGATTTGACTGAAGACATCGCAGTTACTTTATGCATGTTGACCCAGCAGCTAACGAGTCGTAGTTTTAGTTGGGTAGATTTAGGTGTGTGAGAAAAGATTTATTTTGTTATTTTAAATGTGCAGTCTTAGAGAATGCTAACTTTTTAGTGTTTCTTACTGAACTACAACACCCATGTGTATCCTACTGCATGACTACACAGTTCACCTTTCAGAAATATATATATTAATGTTGACTTTTTTTACAGCAGGGTCTTGTGTTACATTCTTTTCTCTACTAACCAAACTGTAAAGTCAATCCATGTAATTATCCATGTGTTACTGAGGGGAACTTTGAACCATGTAAGGGCTTTATTCCAATGATCACCTTAATCTAATTATTCACTGTAACCATGTATACATACCCATTGATTGCTATGCATTTTTTAACATTTTTAAGCGTGTCGTCAATGCTTTTTCTCGGATGTGGGGTCAGAAAATTAAGGAAACAACATCAGCACCTGTAGTTAAACAGATTTTGGGGGTGCAAGTGCAAGACACTCAATCTCAGCCAGATATTAGATAATTTCAATCACTTAACTGTTAATTATTATTACTAATGAATGAGCTACATTGTAAGAGTTGTGCACCGGGTTTTTCTCTGGCACAAAACGAACCATCAGCCGACACTGTAAGAAGTAATTCAATGTGACGTGGTCCTCGTCAGTCCGGACGTTTGTGTTTACGAATGTATTGCGAGGCAGGCCGTGGGTTCAGGTTCATGCTGCTCTGTGGTTTTATGTGCTGTTTTCTGAATGAATCTTTCCATGTTAAAGATGCTACTGTAAATAGATTGTGAATATGAATGATCATTTTCAAGATAATATTTACAAATGTTTTGCTGTCAAGGCATGTGAGAGTGTGTGAGTGAGCGAGTGTGTCGAGGGAAGTTGATTGTACTCTATGGAATGTTTAATGTAAAAAAAAAAAAAAAAAAAAAGAAGCTAACATCCCCTTTACTCCCTTCTGCTTTCATAAACTGTCAGCACTGTGTGAGCCACACAGCGCTGTTTAATGCCATCAGTGTCCAACCACCTCTTCAGTGTCAGTCCAACTAAAAGTGAAAGCATCGTTTACTGAACTCAGGCTTACGTTTTTTTGCCATTCTAAAGGAAGAAATCCAAAGCTGTGACCGACTCAGAAACACACTGTTAAAGGACGGAGGGCGGCTTACGACCCGCTCTGGTCCACTCTTTCCCCCTCTTTGAGCTCTCACTCCTCGGACCTTTTTCTTTCTTTTTTTTTTTTTTTTTTAAACGAAGACGGCGCTGAAGTGCACCGTCACAAAAGATGAAAAGCATGTCTAAAAAAGTGCTTCAAGAGTTCAACTTCACCATGAGTGTTTGCGTAATCTTATATGCCCTTGTATGATGTTAGTATCTCTGTATTATGTAAAGACATACACAGGTTGAGATGCCCGTTTACTCAGAGGCAGATCAGAGTTTCAGCTCTACAAACAGTTTGGAGAGGCAGAAATAATCTCATCATCAGTTATTGCAACCTAGCTAACTGGTATTTATTAAGTGAACTGGATGCCATGCTCCAAGATGGTGCCCCGTTCATTCCATTGAAAGTATTTGCTGACTTCCTCTGCTTATATAAATGATATGGCCTTAAAATAATTCACTGACATGGTTATGTCAGACAGATTTTTGCTGCACCAAGTGGCACAAAACGTGACAACACAAACTTCATTTATGGGTGACTGTGGTACGAACTTTATTCATTCATTTATTGTTTTTCGCAGCAGTTATGAGTTGTTTTCTTTTGGCCATGATCATTGGACGTGTACCGACATGTTTCAGTATGAATTGTTGCCAAATGCTTTAGGAGCCACAATGTTAGCATGTATCTTATGGGAAGAGTTGCTAGCTTTCCGTTAGCATCAGTAAAGCTTCCTTGCTAGTCTAGCTAACGTTAAACACTGTCCTTCACCTCTGCCCTTAAGATCGAACTCATCCAATGAGAGCAGCTCTGCCTCTGAGAGTTGTTTGTAGGGCTAAAACTTTGGCTAAGGCTGTTTTTTGGGACCCGGTGTCTCCCTGTGGGTGTCCGTGTCCAGAGCCTGCTAAATTTAGCCGGCTGTATTGTATTTACTCTCTGCATGTGACCACAACAAACTCCCATTCTGTGCACCGTCGTCACGCCGACGACTCACTCATGTCTCAGAGCGGGCACTACCTGCCGCACTTATTGTGCTGTGATGATGATGATGATGATGATGATGATGATGATGATGATGATGATGACTCTCTGTTAATGGGGCTTGTATATCAGATGCCTTCGACAATCATGTGCACATATCAGAGTTACCATGACGACACAGGCCAGAGCGACTGATTGTGTTTTGTTTGTCTTTCTCCTGGAATAAATCCTGAATGATCGTAATGTGACTCTTTACTCGCGTGTGTGTGTGGGTGTGTGTGTGTGTGTACTGCCTCATGCTCAGAATTAGGACTACATTTCCTACAAATGTAAACCTCGTGTGTGTCTCTGTGTGTTTGTACTCCATGTATGCGGATATAAAGCAGACACCAGACACTCTGACCAACATTTAGCCTATAGGCTGTGCAGCAGATGTTTAGCAGACAGAAGACAGATGTTGCAAACACACCAGGCACACGTTGCCTTTACTAGCACGTCAGGATACGTTATTGTGGCTGAAGCGTGAAAAACACATTGTCTACAGATGATACTTACGCGTATAAAAGGATGTTGAGCCTGTTCTCCTTTGGTTTACACTCCGGTATCCACATGATGATTGTGCAGTTGCAACAAAGAGTTCAGTAGGAGTTCAGATAAAAACACATGTTTACATCTTTGGGGGGTGGGGAAACAGACTACTCAGCATTTTTTGCAGTATCAGTGTTTTTGTGTGACAGCAGCTTCCAAACTTGTGTGAGCGTTCACAGCTGCCCAGCACCAGTGTGGGCGACTCTTTTTTAATAATGTATTGGCTCAAATAAGCAAATGCATTAATGCTTAATGGTGCTTTTAATTTGGAAATCAACATATTTGAATTATTAGAGGATGTGAGCTGCACTGCCGTATAGAGCACACGACTTTGCAGCACCAAGCACCAAGCTCATGCTCCCTTTTGGGACATACAGTATATATAAAATATGTTAATGTGAGAACAATAAAAACTAGAAACAACCATATTAATAACCGAAGCTTTCATATTGAGATTTGAGGCACATAACATACATGGATATGGTGGTAAAGCCAAGCAAAATTATACTGTTAACAGTTACTACTCATGGAGAGCTACCAATACTGCTACTGTAATACTCAATCTAGTTGATTGGATAAGCAATGTCTGTGTTTTCTCATTGATCCACTTGAATGGGGAAGACCAACGAGGTGTGACAGCTAACATGTCAACCAGGGCCGGCCCTCAGCTTTTAGTGGCCCTAAACAAAATGTTGTTTGTGGCCCCAAAAAACTCCTAATGCAGTCAACAAGTCACACACACTGCTTATAACTGAATGAACACACACACACACACACACACAATAGTGGTGGACAAATCAATCCAAATCAAATCTCTTACTGTCTTTAAAAAAATAAGTTGTGGGGCCCCTTATAACCATCTCAACATAAACAATCTATAGACACATGAATCTTCTGGATACTGATTGAGTTATGGTGGATTTTATTATTGTGTTTATATCTTCTTATTTGTTTTATAAACTCTTTCTTGCATGCATTATTTATTGTTTTGTGACTTAAATAAAATATGTAGATAGATAGAAAATGTGGTTTAGGAATACATATACAGTCACATTTATCTTTACGCTTTCTGGTACTGTGCCAGTTGTGGCTCCGTTTTTAAAAAAAAAACAAAAAAACATTGCACCTACTTCAGCTTCTCTTTTGATTCTTTAGAAATATGTCCGATAAGTTATTTCAATGTGCAGACATGTAAATATGTAAATATTCATAAATGGGGGGGTCATTAGGGTCAAAAATACTTTCTAGCCTTTACCTGGTGCAGATTATTGAAGGCACCAATCGGCTGAATAGATTTTATTTGCAGTGCAGAATATATGATTTATAAGGTGACAAAATGTGAAATAAGTTAAGTCAAGAACTTAAATGTGCAATGATTTAAACCTTTATGAACAGTTTATTTTTAAAATGCAGTATGAAGGAGCAGATTCTAATTGTGTAAAGTTGAGAAAGAGAGTAGAAAAAATAAAAGAGCATGACCAGACTTGACCTGGGCCGATAAAGTGTAGCTGCAAAGACAGCTAAAGGTACTGGCTAAAAGTCAAGGCCACCAAAAGTAGCAAAACATCCATGGGAAACCAGGTGCAACAGGACTGACTAAATGTCAAGGTCACCAACTGATAAGACCCTGGGAAAGGTCTCTGAGTTCAAATGATTGGATGATATTAAAACGTGACAAGGTGTGTTCTTAAAATGATGATACTATTGGGTACTACTGTATGAGGGGACACCCACTGTATAAAGAAAATGGTCATTGCGTGAAAGTTGGCAGCCCCTGAACGAGTCAGTCAACTTAACACCGGAATGTTCTACCTGTGTAGCATCAGTATGTTAGCTTTGTCATTGTGAGCATGTTAGCATGCTTACATTAGCATGACTAAAAAAGCAGGCCTGTGCAGCCTCACAGCACCACTAACACAGCTGTTGACTCTAAGTCTTGTTCTTTCTGTACATTTAATAACAGCAAACTACAACCACTTCTCCACCCTGATGCTGATGCTAATTGGCTTTTGCTCAGATTTATGATTGTTTCTTGTTGAAGTGGAAAAGTGCACTCCAGCAGAGATGACTTCATTTCATTTTGCACTGCAGTAAATATGCATCTGTTTGCTTCGTTATACGCATTTGTGCCATATTCAAAATTCACTCTGCATTGGCTCTTGAAAAAAACAATTAGCGGGAGGTGATATATCAACATAAGACAGAAAAGCTGCAGGCTACCTCCTGCCCTTGTGCACCCTGCCAACACTAGAGTTAATAAGCTAACATACGTAGTTCAAAAGCAATCTCATTTTGAAGATAACTTTTAAATTATCATCGACTGAAGTGACTGAAGTGTAGCTTGACATGATGTTGAGTTTTCCCCGCTGAGCAGCGTTAGCCTGAAGGTTTATACAGTATATGCTCATCACAGATAAGTTGTGTTAATATTGGTCTGTTATTAGCAGAGTTTGGCCCGGTGGAGCTTCCTGTGGTTCAAGTCATCACACTGCCTCTGCTTTTCCCTCTGTCTCAGTCGGAGATGTTCCTCCCCACTGTCTGTCTATCTGAGTTCAGTACAGAGGAACGCACACACACACACACACACACACACACACACACACACACATATTGATTCATTGCATTGGCTCATTTCAATTTATTCATCTCTCTGACACATACACACACACCAAAGCACTGAAATGAAAATTGTGAAATCAAAGTATTTTACATCCCTTTGACACTCACGCCCAATAATAATGCTAAATCAAAATTACCCGTCATTCACACACAACACACACACACACACACACACACACACACACACAAAAAAGAACAATATGCTAAATCAAAATCACACACACACACACACACACACACACACACACACACACACACACATAGAAACACTGCTTGTTGACATTGGCTGTCAAGCTGTAAGTGTGTTTGTGCCCGGAGTCACTGATCTCTCTGCTTCTTAAACTGATTTCTCCTCATCTTTAATTCAAGGCTTAACCCTCCCCTCCCCTCCTCTGTCTCCCCTCCTCTTCTCCAGCCCTTCTCTCGCTGCAGGGTTCCTTCTCCTCCTCCCCCCTCTCTCCCCTGCAGACACATGATGTTTTGTTCTTTACCGAGCAGCATATGTATATTCCATGAAGCTAATTACCGGCAGATCAACTGAAACAGTGAGATAACGTGCAGTCTCGCAGGAAACAGAGGTGCATGCTGGGGAATTTGAAGGTGTGCAAAGACCATCAGTGTCGACTGTTCCGACTGTTCCGACTGTTCTGCATGCAAACAGCAGGAGTTCATGCGATCTTTCCTTCTGCTGTCCCACTGTTGGTTAGTAAGCTCAAAACTAAACTAAATTATAAACCAAAAATATTTGACTTAAGGTTTAGATACAAATAAATGTCCATTTAAAGGTCTCACATTTTAAAATGTGGTGTTTTATTTGAAGTTTCGATATCCATAAGAAGATATAAAAAAAAAAACATCTTAATATAGTTTTACATCTCCTCTCACGCTTCTTTCTGGAGCTCTGTGACATCACAAACATACAAAAGTCCTGGTGTCCCATTTAAAGGTACAGCTTCTGAATTTGAGCTGTGTGCATTTCTCTGTGGGCCCAGTGCTTTGATACCTTTACAGTATTTTACTGTATATAACACCTAGACCTGCTTTATAATAATTCAAAAATGGAAACTCACTTTCTTCAGTATGGGCCCAGAGAACTCCCAGCGTCCTCTCTGTTAGATTGTAGACAGTGGAATCAAGTCAAAACTGTTACCTGCTCTAAAGTCTAAATGATGCAGTGTTAGCTAGCTCATTTACTAGCAACCTAAGTGATGTTGTGTTCAGGTGAGTGACGTGTTTGTTTGCAGTGTTATGGCCATGCGTTCATATAATTGAGTTTTGAGCAAACAGTGTCGTGAGAATGAAGTATTTCAAACTGTCCAAACCAAGCAGCAAAAAAAGGTGAAGACACGTAACAATGCAGAGCTCTTAAAGAAAAACATAAAAATGAATGAATTGTTGGACAAGCATAAAAATGAAGCATAGTCATAGTTCAAGCTGAGCACTCACTCACACTCTTACTGGCATCAGCTGCCTTGTTAATGTTTCACCTGCTGGTTGGCTAACAGCTGACTAGTAAATGTGCCAATACACCCTGAAAAGTCTTGGTGCTACTTTGCTTTTTTTTTTTGTTCCCTGCACCACCCCAACATCCGTCTTATGTGCTAAGCCTTTTGCCAATTTAATGGATGTAGATATCAACATATATTCAATATATTTAACAATTCTTTAGGTAAAGGTTCTTTATAGACCTTTTTCACAGCAGCCATTCTGACATGAAATAGTAAACACAGGTGTTACCAATGATACTAATTATGGTTCACTTCCATTCAGGTCAAACAGAGTCAGCTGTGGTGCAACCTTATGATTTGAACACTGCAAAACAAGAAGCCATATGAAGACACAATGCCAAGTGTTCTACAACCAGCCTGAACGACAACGGGAGCTAAGTGCTGAGCTTACAAATAAATACATTTAAAGCTGCGATGTAAAGAATTTTAAAACTTTGGTGAACCCCCAGAGGTAGTATCAAAAAAACCTCTCTCAAATGAATACAACCAAGACAAGAGGGGAATAAACCACACAAATCTACACTGGGATAGGCCTATACACTTACTCCATGCCAGTGGAGTGTAGCATTTTCACCTGATTAAGATCCAAGTGGGGTTGAAATCTTGCACCTGAGTGGTGCGAGTATAGCTACTCTCCGGCGGGATCGTCGTATTATTCTCCGAACACTTACGTCATCAGAGTAGTTTGAAATCTGCTGTAACCACGTGAGACTTTTACAGAGAGAGTTTTTATCTTTCAAATTATTGAATCTTTTGTCATGCAAACAGCGAGTACTGTCGGTTCAACAACTCATCACACTTATTTAATCAGTTGGGGGTTTTTTTTGTGTGATTACCTGCAGCAACATTTCTTCTACTACGTACTTAGCATCAGATATGTTTGTTTGGCTGCCTCAAAGGGGTAAAGCACTACCTGTGCCTGTGTCACAAGGTCAATGAAGATGTGCTGTAGAAATGAGACTGTGTCTGAAAGAGTAAAAAACTCATCCAGCCGCTACTTTATTTCTCACTGAGCGTTTGATTATGTTTGGGCCACAGAGAGAGACTGCAATTTAAGATTTTGATGAACACATTTCTCCTCTCCGCATCCCTCTCCGTCCGCCCGGCCTCTCATTTTGTCGTCTTCTGTGGTGATTTCAGGGTCTTCCTTGAATTCACTGTGGTCTCATGATGTGACGGCTGCTCGCCTCCCTCCAGAGCTTTTGGTTTTCCAGACTGAATTAGAGGAATATTTCAGCGACGTCCTGCTGTTCAGAACATTGCTGCCCACACAAACACATTCCAGTCACTTGATGGACCAGACACACACCACACACACACACACACACACACACACACACACACACACATCTTTTTCACTCCCCAAATAATACCCATATACACATAAAAATGTCTCCTCTGACCTTAACCTCTCTTTACACTCTCTGCGTGATGCTGTAGGGCTTAACTGAACCGCTGAGTGTGTGTGGCTGTTTGTTTTTTTGTTCTCCAGTGACCCAGATGTTAATACCCTACTTCAAAACATTGTCACGTTCACACTGATGTTCATCCAAATCAAATTTTATATGCAGAAAAACACTCATAGAAAAATATCCACGTACAAGCTGATGTGCCAGACTTTTTCAAAAACTGAAATGAATAATAAATGAACCTTTTCAAACATCCCAGAATTCTCATTCTCAGTTACACCACACACTCTCTGCTCACAATTCCGGTTAAAGACAAAGTCGATACATCACAACATCATTAATATTGAACGTAATGTGTCTTATCACTGCTTCACGGGGCCGTGATGACATAAGATTTTTAACGTTTTGAACGTGTCTTTTTTTATGCTTACGACACAAAGTGTCGCACAAAAAAGCTACCAAAAAAAATAGATATACTAAAAATGTCTTTCAATTAAGCTGCTGTAATCAATATTTTATACCAACAATGAGTCAAATATGTGCACTGTGGAAAGGGTCTCGTATCTCCTGGCTGTTTGCTAACAAAGCTGTGTCAACTTTAAAGGACCAGTGTGTAAGATTTAGTGCCATCTGCTGGTGTAGTTGCAGATTGCAGCCCTCTTGTTTCACCCACCCAAATGCATGAAAAATGCAAAACTTTGTTTGTTCATTGTGGGCTACTGTAGAAACATCGTGGTTCAACATGGTGACGTGGAATCTGTAGATATAAAAAGCTCATTCTATACAAAACACAATGATTCTTATTTTCAGACAATTTGTTTCAGACAAACATAGTTATGCATATTATATCCCGTATGTATCTGTAAATAGAGAGCCCTAAATCTTACACACTGAACTTTTAAAGGTGAGAATCAGAAAATTAATTTTTTCTGTCTTCTAACTGGATTATGAAAACAAAAGAAATGTTATATTTAAAGTTTAAAGGGTCATTACAGTGATTTAGTATTCTATAGTTAGCCCATTTGCCAAGAACAGTCAAAATTGATGCCACAGACACCAAGATTGGGTCCCGTCTTTCCCATAATGCAATGCAACTGCATCGTCCAATAGACCCTCCTTCCTGACCATGCCTGGTAAATGTGACTTTCAAACTTCATGTCCCCAGTGTATAACACTTTCTGAATATTTCTATTAAAAAAGCCAAGATAACCCCAGTGACATCACTTGGGTTATTTTTAAGACTCGACAAAAGATTCATACAACTGTTTTTACAGCATGACTAGTAGCAAATCTGACTCATAGACTGACTTTAGCTCATTTCGTAGTTCTCATAATCTCAGCATAAACGTCAGTGCATGACTTTTTTTGGTCATTTTTTGTTTTAAAACAAACTTTTAGTTCAGATTTGGAAACCAGACTGTCAAATGACAAATAGAATAATGCATCATTATCTGTGCCGTAATAAGCTCCTGCTGTTACTGTTACTATGGATTGTTTGCACAGCAGACATTTTACCATGCCATAGCAAGAAACTCTGCGTTTGTGTGTCTCTGTCATTGGACCCCATATACTTGTTTTTTGGACTATGTTGGAGAAAATGTTTTCTGGTTTTCCCTCTGATGTCCTCCGGCTGCTCCTTGTCAACCCTCTGTGCTTTACAGAGTTTCTTGATGGACAGTGAAGTAAAGTGTTGCCAGCTGTAGCTGCTGTTAGCTAATGTTAGCTCAGTTTGTTAGCCAGGCTGCCCAGGCTGTGAGCTCAGTATTTCCAGTGGTACCACAGGCATTTTGGACCACTGGGAAGAGGAGCTTTTCAAGCCCCGGGCACGGGGGAACACTAAAGGGGAATGGAGCAAGTGTCGTGCCAGAACCAGAGCTGGACAAGTGGCCAATGGCTCAGCAGCCTCTATGGACATAATGACAGAGGTAAAGAGACCAAAGGGAGGTTGACATAAGAAGCTAAGAAGATAAAAGGAGAAAGTAACAGAGCAAGACGCTGCTGGACAAGAGTAAATCTGGGACTGACTTTGTGACATAAAAGGCTGAAAGACGGACGCCGAGCTGGACTTCTTGCTGTTGGACTAGTAAGTAATATCAGCTGGCTGCTATGTCTTGTGTTGTTGACCTTGTTGATGTCTTGCTGTTAGGAAAGTTTTTGATCAAAAGTAATATAATTATAATAAATACATGTACACAGCTGTCCATATTTACCACAATGTTATTACATTCTGAACACTCTAGGGGGGGCTAAATCGCAAAAATACCAAATTCTACGCAATGCTACTTTTATGGAACTGAGACATTGTTACTGTTATTAAGTCCAACTGTGTTTTTCCAGCTTTAACAAGTCAAAATGTCTGCTGTGCATCCAGCCCATTGTCACTCACGGCTGTGCGTTTGAGCAAAAACACATCGTGTGATCACAGCCTGACAAGAGCACTGAGGAGCAACTGATCTAGTTGTAAAAGGCAGCAAAGCTTTAGTAACTGCTCCGCCTGCAAGAGGAATCATCGTGAAAATAAAAGCTTGATTCTCTTGATTCACTTTTTTGTTCTTTTGTCAGATGACAGGAATGGTTCTATCACTTTTGTAGAAGACCAATCAGGGATACAAAAGACAGAAAAGGTTGTTTATTTACAAGAAAACTGCAGATTATGACTAAAGGTGTGTTAACTCATATGTGACAGGTGCCCTTACACAGAGACCGCCCAGCAGTCTCTCACTCTCCACAGCCATTTTTCAGTCCAGTTGGGTGGCAGTTTGGGGCAGGTGGGATTAGTTAAAGTTGCATGCGCTGGCGCATCGCCGTGCTTGCATAGCGCCCGGGTGGAGGCTCCTCCTGTGTTATGGCGTTGAGGTGATGCCCTGCCCTCCGCTCTGCAGCCTTCAGCTTCTCCTGCAGCTCCTGCGCCTCCTGCTCGGCCTTGCGCACAGCCTTGCGGGCATTCCTCAGCGAGCGCTTCACCTTGCGAACGCGCTCCTTCAGCTGCCGGTTCCTCCTCTCCGCCGCAGCCAGGCGCTCCTGCAGCTTGCGGCCTCGCTCCTCCTCCTCGAACAGGGCGGCCTGCACCGAGGAGCACAGCAGCTGGAGAAAGGAGGAGAGGGAGAGTGGTGCAATAAGTTAACTTACATGAAGGGTTGTTTTCTTAACAGGCTAACCGTACTGTTGTAAACCACCAGTTGCCATCTGGTCAGCTGGTTGTGTAGTGTGGGAGCGCTGGTGATGTGTTTATCCCATCAGTCTCTCTGAGAAAATGAACAAATCTTTCTTCGTTTGATCTCCACAGAGCTGTTATTTCTCTCGTGCTAATGTTTTCTTTCTCCTCTGCAAAGCCCAACACACTGGGAAGAAGGGAGGATGGGGAAATAAAGATGAGGTCCTGACCCTCGTCAGTTACATTTATCCACACAGATTCCCTGCTACCAGTCCAAAAACATGAGAAAACGATGTATGCTGTTTATGTGCATCTGTGTAACATAGATTTTTCACCCCATGGACCTCCTATCCCTCCATTACAATGCGAGGGTCACTTACTTTGATGTTTCAGGGGCCCTAATTTTCCATCTCATCGATAGAGCAAGGCTGACCTCAACCAGCAGGGTTAACAGGGGTGAGTGCTGTCGTGGTCACAGAGGGGAATGCATACGTGTTCATTTACAACTAACTGGAACATGCACACATAAATCTATAAAACACCATTCATAGCCATCATGAGGTCAATGCTAATTGCTCCTTGTGTTCCATTAGCATTGCTAACAAACACAGTCGAGTCTGCGGCACCAATATCACCAGTTTGTGTTGACAGTATATGAGGCAGTGTATGATTTTGGAACCAATTTTTGAGAACTATGATTTTATCACAGTAAGATATTTCAACATTTTAGGAAGTCATTGCTAGAACTGGGAGCCATTTTGTTAGCTTAGCATAAAGGCTGGAAACGAGCAAACAGCTAGCCAATCCAAGGTTCAGAAATATTTGCCTACGTGCACCTTTAAAACTCATTAACATGTTATATCTGTTATATAAATGTTGTGGTTTTACAGTGAGTTAACAGCTAGCTGCTGGGCAGTGAACCAGGCTGACTGCTTAGAAGCACATCTCCCAAAATGTTAATGCAAAACTATTTGTTTATGACAGACGTCACATTCAGTCACTAACATAAGCGCTAGCTTCCCACCTAAGCTCCATATAGACTTCATAGAGTTCCCTAAATTTTGATTTTATAGCATTGGTGGAAATGGGGATCTATAAATTAAATCACTAATTTGAATATTTAACATGTAAAATTAGCTTTTGACTCTGACAATGATCTGATGTGCAAAACAAAAACAAAAATCAATGTTATGGAACATTAAATGCAAAAGGTGTGTCATCATGGGGTCAGTTCACCTAAATTAAACCTTGTCAATGGAGGAAATTGTCAATGTAAAAATGCTATTTCTAGAGAGAGAGGTTGTAGTTGTTTTGACATGCAACAAAGGGCTCCAGCTGGAGTTGAACAAGCAGTATTGTAATTACATGGTGATGCCTTACACCACTAGGTTAAGGGAATGCCCCACTGTTGAATTTTTCAATTCTGTAAGGAAAAAATGATCATGTTATTGGAGTGGAAGCATAAATCTCAGCGATGGATATCTATAGATATAGATATAGAACCTGGACAACCAAAACCCAAATAATCTTAAAGATTGTGACCCTTTAAGGGAAGTCTCCTTTCTTTCTTTTTTTCCATTCATCCAAACAAAAGTCAAATCCATGTTACATAACATTGGTACAGTTTATTTTTTACAGTTTGAACCTTTTCTCATGCTCATAGGAAGGCTCTCAGTGGGACGCCCCAAACACACACATGCACACACAAACGCACACCACCTGTCAAAACATCCGGGTGTTACCTGCCTGCTGTTAAGCATCATCTGTATAAACAGTATTTAGAGGACATGTGAAGACACATGCATGTACAAAACGTCCTCAAATTCAAGTTTAGAAACATTTTAACACAGAAAGACATTTTTGTGCAAAACTCCATCAAGGCTGCTGAGTGTCAAAATGAAGCATTTAACCCTGCATTTAAAGATATTCTTTTACTGACAATGAAATAAAAAGACTGCATGTAAAATGAAAGAAGAGCAGCTTTATGGTGCGTTTTAGCATCTTTCAGCTCATTGTTTTGGTTTTAAGGGTAGCATGTGCACTGTTTTGGTCGAGTCCCACTGCTCTCATTGTGGTTTCCAACCTCAGCAGTAAGCTGTTCCAGTTAAAAAGTTGTGGTAAACCCACTGCAGGCTATCTACACAGCACCAAACAGCAGACAGACACAGTTAGCGACTAGCTGGTGAACATGGTGGAATGTTTATTTCCCTTTATATTCCCCTATTTGACAATTAGTTAAAAACATGACTTCAATTTAATGCTAGTGTTATCTGCTGGATGTATAAATTAGCAACTAACATGATCACTATATGAAGTTTATATGAAGAATGTACTGCATGTCACTGTTTACTGCCCCCATGTGGCTAAAAAAATCTATTGATGCAGTTTTAAGCAACTATATGTAAGTTTTAAACTATTTAAACAGCCAAATTTGATAGATTATTTCATTATTATGTGCTATGTTTGATATCATGCTGCGCTATAATTGTGTAATGTTGCAATTTCAACTTCTTCATACTCACTGACCAATCACATGAGGAAAACGGGTCACTTCATGACAGTGGCTTTAACATTAGGGATGTTGTAATACTTTTGACTGTGACACCAGTGACACTGAGGTTCATTGTGAGCAAACTTAAAGTTTTGCAGATGAGTGTATGTGTTGGTCTGGTCCAGACTGCAGAACTTCCTGCATTTACATGAATTCATCAGCCGACTGAATAAAAAAGAACGAAAGGACAGAGGGTCAGAGAGAGAGAGAGGGAGAGAGGTGAAATGAGAGTTAAGGTTTGAAGGGATTGAGAGACAAGCCTTTGTGTGTGTGTGTGTGTGTGTGTGTGTGTGTGTGTGTGTGTGTGTGTGTGTCCAGACTGACCTGACTGCTCATTTAGTTCCAGTGACTTTTGATTCCTCTTTCTAACTTCATAAAGAAGCTCAGCATGAGTCCCCCTACTACCCACACACACACACACACACACACACACACACACACACACATTTAGTGTCTTTAGAGCTTCACTATTGACGTCAAAGAGACAAACTGGGGTTTCTCCTCTTCTCCGGAGGTTTTATTTAACTTTGTGTGTGTGTGTGCGTGTGTGTGTGTGCGTGTGTGTGTGTGCGTGTGTGTGGTTAGAAAACAGAGGCAATAAGACAGAAAAAGAAAGTGAGTGATGAAGAGATAAAAAGAACAAAAGGGGGGCTGTGAAAGAAGGAAAAACAAAGACGAGACAGAGAAAGTGGGAGACACAGACAGGACACACACACACACACACACACACACAGTTTGACACTGTATTCATCCCAAGCTTTTACTCCTGAGTGAAACAAACTGCGCTGTCCTCCTTTTATCCCTCTGAGCGTCCACATAAAATGTTAATGAGAGGCAGAAAACTTGTTAAAAGTGTTTACATGACAGTTACAACTGGAGTGTTCCCTCACCGTGGTTATAATCTAATCATTAGAGCGCATGTAAACGTGGCAATCTGCTGATTAACAAGTATTTGGGGAATCTGTGTCTATCTTGCTGTGGCCTATTAAGTGAAAGCAAAGTACCTGAAAGAAAACCTTGAAAAAAGACGTAGGATATCTTTCATAAAAAAAAGAAATCTGTATTAAGTGATGATTAGTGGGCTTACAGTAGTCTCTACCTCCTGCTCATGGTTAAAACTGCTCTGAGTGGTGCTGATAAGAGGAGGCTCTAACAAAAGATAATTGAAGGTTCTGGCAGAAAAGTGGAGGAAGTCTCTTGTCTATCCTCCTGGAGGGGCGTCTGGTTCCCACGAGCCTGCATTCAGAAGCAAACCACCTCCCAATTTTAGGGATGTTTTGTGTATAAACTCCAGCTGAAGGATGTCTGATACCTTCAATCACAGAGCGGACGGATGCAGCAAGGCAAACATATCCTTTGGGCAAACCTCAGAATTCTTGATATTTAAATTAGAAATAGGAGCTTGTTCTTCTTTGTCTTTTCATTTGCAGCCAAAGGGAAATAAATATGATACTTTCAAAATTCAAAAGACAAAAGGCAGAGGAGACATGGAAGAGTTAGGAGAGACATGAAAAGGAAGAAGAAGGTCCTAACATCTCGTGTTCCTCCATAAATTCCCGCAGCAAAACACCTGTTTTGTCCCGCCTTGCCTCAAGGGGTCGTGGCCTCTACATGCGAGTGCTCGTCCTCTAAATGAGCTGTATCTTTAACCCCTGCCTCGCTGACCTTTGACCACATAACTCTGAGGCCACACCCTCCAGGTCAAACCCCAAGATCAACACACCGCTGCACCTTTCCTGAATTAGCTCTGCAGAGAATTAAAAAAAATGCCATAAATCCATTTCGGAAACATTTAAACAAGTCTACGTATGCTGCAGGTGGTGTTCAGGTGGAGGAACGAGGAGCAACATCCTGACTCATAATGCACTGATGCTTATAGATGTGAATTTAGCCATTTTCTGTCACAAGTAGGTGCCAATGTGTTGATTCTTCAGTTAGTGTAATGGTGCACGTACTATGATGTGTATTACTTTTTGATTCTCTGGATACACATCTGAGTTTTTGTTCAAGTCTTTTATGGCAATGGAGGTAAGTCCAAGTCAAGTCTCAAGTCAGTTGAAGACATCTCAAAGTAATTTCTAAAGTCAATGAAGTCTCATGACAAGGGTAGGAGTCTTGAAGTCTCAAGACCATTGAGTCCAATAGCCAAGTCCAAGTCGAGTCTCAAATCATTCAAGAAAAGACCATGTCAAGGCTCAAACCATCTGAGACAAGTGAAGTCAAAATTATTTCAAGACAATGGAGTAAAATCAAGTCACATCTCAAGACATCTGAGACAGATGAAGTGAAGATTCATTTGACACAAGTTAAAATTAAGTCCAATCATTTGAGACAAGTCAAGTCAAAATTGTGCAATGTCCAAGTCAATTTTCAGGTCACACAACTCAAGTCTTGAGTAACTTGAAGCAAGTCCAGGTCAATTTTCAAGTCCTTTAAGACAAGTCTCAAGTCACTGAAGACAGGACAAGTCTCAAGTCATTTGAGATAAGTCCAAGTCAAGACTGAAGTCTCAGACTAAGACACAAGTCTCTAAATGCTGACCATTATATTCAGACAACATCTTCCTGTGTTTTTTACAGAGCTGACACAAGATCCCTTCAAAGTACAGTCCTGTTTGTGGCCATGCATATTAAATGTTATAGTTGCAGTTCAAAACTTAAGACTTCAATATTCAAGACTCAAGTTTTTAACTGATAAAGTCTTTAAAGAATCTTACAGATTTGTCCAAGTCATGTTTCCAGCCCTCATTTTTGTGACTTAAGTCTTTGTAAACTCTGATAACAAACACTGTGAATTTGAAGTCACCATGATGACGTGAAAACCTCAATTTTTAGTTACTGTACTGACGCTGTGCCATCAAATGAAAACCTCTCTAGCACTGTAACAGTTTGTCTTGTATCCTCTCAAAAGGAGGGCAAAGACTTGAGTAGTTCCATCTCCATCCGCCTTGTTCAGTCTTGTCTGAAGTGCGACCTGCTCGACTCACTCAGAGGAGGTGTGATAATAAATGCCTGAATCACAGCAGCAGAGCTTTCTTCCTCTGTTGACAGGGTCCTGGCTTATCTCTGGTCCCAGGTCAGCAGGCTGCGTTGCTTCAAACTGATATGAATCGAAGTTGCAGAGTGACACACTTTCAAACTGCTGCCAGTCAAAGATGTGGATCTCTGCTATTTGACCTTTGACCTGTGGCGGTCAGTATCCTGTCTGCCTGAGGAGCCAGACGGTCGGACCTCGACCAATCAGTCATCATTTTGATCTTCATCTGGCTGGGACGTGATCAATGAAAGACTGGGAATCTATTAAGAGTATAATCAATACTTCTGTGCATGTGTGCAAGTGTTTGTGGTAAAAACTGTGTTTCGACTGATCCTCACCACATTCCTGTCAGCAGAGTCACAACTCAACTCAGGATTAGATGTCCACACACACTCAAACACATAAACCAAGATCCCACTCTGCTGCCTCACACACTGCACTTGCATTCAGATTTTAGCTACAACTGTGTGTTCATGTCCTTAATATTACAAACAAACCATAACACCCTTACAATGGTTGTTAGTCCCCTCACCTCCCTGCTGTTCATTGGATTGTTAATCTGTTATCTCCATAGTAACAAGAAGTTTGTTTACATCCTCTGCAAATACAATCGACATCCAATCGGAGAACAGCTGACATTGTACTAGATATGAAAAGGTCAAAATGATGTGACGCCCTACCCTGCTGTCCTCCTGGGTGTCCCACTCAGGGCTGAATGTGTGGAAAGGCTGACTCCCTTGGGTGCAGTTGGAGAACTGGAAGAGGCTGGAGAACGTGCGCCTGTTCTCGGACGTGTCGGGGAAGATTGCGTCCTGGAAGTTGACGCCGTGGGGGAGGATGTTGTAGTTCTCATCCATCCTGCAGAGGAGATAAACAGGAAAAGTGTGAGGAGAAAGCTGAAGCTGCTGAAGGAATCACTGGATTGTGAAGTCAAGGTTATAAATGTATCATATTTAATGATCTGACTACAGCTGTCAGATAGATTTAGTGAATAAAAAGTAGAACATTTTAAGTCTAACTTAATGGAAATACTTATGCAGCTTCATGTGCTCTACCACACACATGACTGTAGACCACAGTATGCTCTAAAGCAAAGTCTCAAATAACTCTTTGAGTGTTTGTTTAAAGCTGTTATTTTGCAAAATGCATTTCTGTCTGGCAAACAGTTTTATGGGATGTAGTGTGATTTTAATGGCAACAATAAAACTTATTTCTGTTTGACTGTCCAAGTGTGTGTTGGATGTGTCCAGGCCTTTCACGTCACCTGAGGAAGAAGAAGTAGGAGTAGTTCTCCATCACGGTGTGGGACTGGCAGGACAGGTACCCCAGTCCGGTCAGGTTAAGTCTCGATCCAGTGGGCACCTCCAGCATGCTTCCCCAGGCCTGGTCGCACAGCAGCTCCACTTCTGCAGAGTACAGCAGCCCTTCCTCCGCGCCCTCGTACCCGTACCCGAACCCAAAGGGCAGAGAGTTGTACAAGCTGCCCGCCCCGCCGCCCAGAGGCTCCCGGTGGATCGCCAGCACCCGGGCGTACACGATGATCTCCGCCAGCTCAGCTCTGCAGCCCTCGCTTAGGGGCCGCCACTCGGAGGGGAGCTGGCACCCGTGCGTAAAAGTGCCCAGATGCGTAAAAACGCCGAGCGCTGCAAAGAGGAGAGCCGTGGAAAACATCCCGAAGGTTGGTACAAGCAGTCTGTAAACCCTGTGGTGATGCTTCAGTGAAGAAAGTGTGACAAAATTCCTTCAAGCATCCAAGTTGATAAAAGTGAGTTAAAAATTGTGATGGTTACCTTGACGCTTGAGGATGCTCTACTTGATCAAAAAGTCTAAAATGTTTAACTCTAAAACACAAAATTCATCCACAGTGCTTTTTGTCCATGAACTAAACTCGTTGATGTTCAGATCTTCTCCCCTTTGCGAAGCTACAGAGAACAAACCAGTCCAATCAATCTGCAGAAACTTCAACAACTCCAACCTGTTGCTGCGCTCCCAGTGTTTCCATCTCATCTGTCTGCTGTGAGAGAGGCAGGCTTCAGAGCGCACGGGCGCTGCGTTCAAGGACGGATGTGAGAGCTCAGACATTTGATGTTTCCACGTGAGCTCAAGTGCTATTTTGTAGAAAGACATTAATATAGTTGATAAATGTTAAGATTTTAAAGATGTTCAACTCGATCATGTCCTGAGGATTGTGAGGCAAATAATACAATCATGCATCTTCTTTTTATTTTTTTTATTACTACATTTTTTTCTATCATGTTGACAGAGTCTTGGTCATCATCTAACTGAATTTAGAAACTTTGCCTCAGGATGCAATTTTGAGAAATTTCCATTTTTCCGATATTTTTTCCGACCTTTGAATGCATCCAAGATGATCATGAAGGGAGCAGCTGAGTGGTTTTTAATGTTGGAGAGACAAACGTTCGGAAAATGTTCTTCTCTGAAGAGGCTCCAGGTGAATAATCTGGAGAGGTTCCACAGTTACATCACTGACTGATAACAGTAGAATATGATAGATAAAAGATAAAGATTATTCATAATTCAAAGGTTACAGAAATCAGAGTGTATCTATCAGCTGTTCTCCATTAAACAGCAGAACATCTGGCCTCATAACACATACAGATCATGATAATGTTTCATATTATATTCTTCTTCTTCTTCCACTATCTCAACTCATCAATAATGGGATATTATTGCTACTCAGGCAGTTTCTTTTAACCTCAGCCAAACATTTCAATGTTGTGAATTTTTAAAACTGATGTGGCTTTTACTAAGACAGCACTGCCCTCTAGTGGACACTGACACGAACATGTCTATATTTTCCTTTTATGTAATAGATAATCCGAATAAATCAAATAAATGCTGTAATATTTTATATTTCCCCCAATGGTACCATTTTATAAAAGAGTTGGGACTAAAGCAAAATAGTCCTAGGTTTATTGTATTTCATTAACAGTGACCTTATTCTTATAAAATAATATTTCCAAAGATAATATCATGATTAATTATGTTTTAATTATTATAATTAATATTGTACATTTGACAGACATGACTGTCTGAGCAGGTCAGGGAAACTCCAGTGTTTCCTTTCGCGTTGTTAAGTGCAAGGTGACTCCTGAAGGGAATTCCCACTGTCAGCTGACGGCCGCCCTCAACAGCTAGCGCTGATGTGTAAACACCCGGATGTACCCGCACCTCAGAGACTCCGCTCTCACGCAGCCGCAGATTGTTCTCAGATCTGTTCACTGCTCCGTGACGTCACTTCGAGGAAATGAAAACCTTCGTTAAATCCGCACGAGTCAGAGCTGCGGCAAACCAGCGACAATTAGGCACGTGGAGACAGGAAGTAGGGTAAATGAGCCGTCAAAATAAAAGTTTAAACTAAAAAACGCCTAAAGTTCGAACATATGTTAGTCATCTTAATGTACTATAGCCACATTTAGAGCTGGTTTAATATGATTTGGTTTATATATAGTATAGTATATATACAATTACATATTTTTATATATCGAAGATAATGTTCTGGACAAAGTTACCAAATCTTAAACATTAACAGTTTCTTTTTATTAGATGATATTGAACATTTGATAGAGTTATATAGATTTATATACAGACTCACAGAGGATTATACATACAGTATACATTATACCAGTGGTCATTTGTTTGCATCTTTATAGATTTTTTAGATACATTCAAGTACATTCACAGGTATTAAACAGATGAAATAAATATAAATATATAAATAAATAGGGGAAAAACATATATTAATAAAATTAAGTAGAAATAGATTAAGTCTAAAACTTAAGGTGCGTTAGAAGTCAGTAAGAATTTAGGGTTCTGTTAGTCTATTTAATGACGTCATGGCAACATTCATTGCTTTTGCATATATTATATACTGTATATAACAATTTTACAGTGTTTCACAAGCAAACAGCAAACATGAACATACTGTATGTGAAAGCAGCCACAGCAGCAACACAGACAAGAAGACTGAACTAATACATTACAAAAACCACAGATCTACTGAAGCTCATTTAACCAGCGATGTACTCATTCATATGAGACACCTGTCACTGTTTGCTGATAACAGAGTAACAGCTGTAAATGGAAAATCAAGGCTGGGAGAGTACAGTACTTTTAAACCTCAAAATATTTGAGCAAGCCCTAGTTACTAAATATATTTCATTGCTTACATCTATAACCACATCACACATCCTGTTGTACTGATGGCCTATATATGTCACTGTACAGTGATTGCAGGTACTTTATTTTACTTTACTTTATGTACTTTATTTAACTGTAGCTGGCTGAGTTGCTTCAGTTGGACACTCTAAACTAAACTAAACTCAACTCAACTAAACTAAACTAAAGTATTAGTACTATAGTATTATAGACATTACTGATAAACAATAAATAAAAACAGTCAAAGCTCTACCACAAATACTAGTACACACATGTCTGAGTTTAGTGGGCTGCAGAACCCATGCTTCCACATCCATGAGAATAGGAGCATAACTCAGATACAACACAATAATAGAAAAATAAGAGCAAAATGAAAATATAAAAATTTTAAATATATTTATTTTAAAAACAGGGCGCCAGTTCGTTCACTTGGTAGAGTGTACGCCCCATGTACAAAGGCTCAGTCCTTGTTGCAGCGGCCCATGGTTTGATTCCAACCTGTGGCCCTTTGTTGCATGTCATCCCCTTTCTTTCTTTTTCCCCCTCCTGTCACTTTTCAGCTGTATCTGTCAAATAAACCTCCAAAAATAAAAATAAAAAACACATATTGAAAGATTATGCTGTTTAATACAACAGGTTAAATTGCCTCAAGTTATTTCCCATTTCATTGTTGCTGTTTCCACATGACACATTTTCAGATTTTAAATATTTTTATTGAATTTCAAGCAAATACAAAAATGTTGTTTATACAATGTACAATGTATTTTTGTGCAGAGTGTGAAACACATAAAATAATTTTACAGAGTAGATATCTGTGAAAAAGGAAACATATTTTTAAATATTGACATATGGGCCTACCATAACTAATATACATAATTAATATTGACAAAACTGAGAAAGGTATCTTTACATTTTTTTTTTTTTCATTTCAAAAGTCCCTTTTAAAACATTGTAGATATATCTGACAAGTATTTGTGCTCAACTATTTCAGACTGGAAAAAAAACAACTTTCAAAGGCTGGTTTTATTTTGGAAAATAATTACCGGAAGCGCGCGGTTCCTGCACGTGACTTGACGTAGCTTCAGCCCAGAAGCAGCAGTATAAGCTTGATCGACGCATTTTTTCCGTCTGTCAGGGTGTGTGTGTGTGTGTGTGTTTCTGGAGTGAACACGCATTCTGTGTTTCGCTGAGGAGTCGACAGCAGGTGAGTTCAGACAGGTCTGCTTGTTAAACATTTGATGTGACGCAGTTTGCCTCGAGCTGAAGCACACCCGTGTTGTGTAAGTTACTGCTAACTTTTCACCGTTTACCAAAGAGTCGTACACGGGATAGGCCCACCGAAAGAAAGTGAAAGTAAATTATGCGACCACATACTGGTCAAAAATATGACTTTGATATTTTCACAGAGCCAGAGTGTGTCTGTAGCAGTCGGTGGTTGTTTTAAAGTAGCATTTAACCCACAGGTTTCCACTGTACTGTCACAAGTTACACTTTAACACTCAGCCCTTGTCTTACATGTTGCTATAACTATATTTATTTTTCACTGTTGTCACTCAGTAGGTGGTTGAATGAGGGCAGAAGCAGCCCACATTATGTGTATATGTGTATAGCATAAGGCTCTGTGTTATTGTAATGTAATTATATTATCATGTGACCTGGTGATGAGAGAATTTCCGCTGCTGGCTGCGAGCTGAAACACTGAGTCACTCAGTGATGTCAACACGGACCAGTGTGTTTATACACTTCATTGACAAAACACATGTCAGAGAATAAAGAGGTAGTGATCATAGTCAGAGTTCATATTGTGTGCTAATGTTAGAAATAGGTTTGAGTCTGTCCATATGTTCTTATGAATATGACTCTGTTACTCTAGAGTAATTAATTAATAGTTAATTACTCTAAATCAAGACACTGTATGTTGGTCTGTGCAACATGAATCACATCTCTACAGAGGTTCATCTGTAGAACATCTGGAACATCTTTAGGTTATCATTTTTAAAACTAGCTGTTAGATCAGACTTTATTTATCCACACCGGGGAAATTCCCTGGACGAGTTGGACAAGCTGCCAGCTCATCACAGGGCACAGGGAAACAAACAGCCATTCACACCTACCAGTCTGTTAACCTGCATGTGGGAGAGCATGCACGCAGACACGGGGACAACATGCAAACTCCACGCAGAAAGAACCTTCTTGCTGTTAGGTGCCAGTGCTAACCACAGCACCACCGTACCCCTTAAGATATACTCGAAAAGAAAAAATAAAATAATACAAGAGTTCAATATACATATATACATACACCTTTCAAGTGTACAGGTATGCATGTTGGATCATTTGTATCATGCACATATATATCTATATATGACAGTAAATATAATTAAAACAGGAAAAAGTCATTTACAGTGCTATATTAAGTCATGCTGGTGCTGAATTTTGTTGAAATCATGGCAGACAAACAGTCAGAGTGCTCCCTCTGTATATAAAAGGCTCATTCCAAGGTAATAAAACATATACAATATAACAAATCTTATTGATTTCAGGTGATTATACAACAATTAAAACATGTTTGTGAATATTATATTGAATTTCTGTCTAAATCTGACACACTGGACCTTTAAAGCCACTGTGTGTCATTTTTAAATTCAAACTTTTTTGCCCTGCAGTGGTAGCACTGAAAATGATATATATCGAGTAGAGATGTTCCGATACCATTTTTTCCTTCCCGATACCGATTCCGATACTTGTGCTGTGGGTATCGGCCGATACTGAGTACCGATCCGATACCAGTATGTTATGAAAAAAAATATCATATTACGCCTGCATGACTGTGATATGATTATCATTGTGGAAAGGCCTGGCTCAGGTTAAACCCTTTGTAAAACATGAATAAATACAGCAAATTCAAGCCATTTATTTTTAAATAGAACAGTATAAAAAACAGTAGTGCAAATGCAATTTGACTAAATAAATCTAGGAATAATTATTTTTAAAAAAAAAATTGAAGTGCAGCCACATCTTTGCATGTGTTGCATGTTGCAGTCTTTTAGCAGAGACTATCCAGGTGGATTCACAGACTAAACTCTAATAATCTACCTGTGTGTGTGTTCTCGCTTTATTTCATGTGCCAGCTTCTAAATCTGAGTCTGACTCGCAATTTACACCGCAAAATATAATGACACGAAGAAGTTTAATTTGATTTGTGTCCGATGATGAGAGAGAGAGAGAGAGAGAGAGAGAGAGAGAGAGAGAGAGAGAGAGAGATAACAACACAGAGAGCGAGCGCCGGCCTCGATAAAGCTGTCATTAATCAGAGAAATAAAAAGTTATTTCCTGATTGTTTCACAGCGGTTACATTCAGCAGGTATAGACACGCCCACAGCAACCCACCTCAGCTCCCCTCAACCCCCCCGACACCGCACTTCCCCACCACCGGTTGCCGGTTTGCCTGTCCCTGTCTGAACACGCGCGTTACTGGTGGGAGCATCCACCGTGAGATACTGCCACACCGCCGACATCATATGCTAGTGCTAGTTACCTGCTAGTTAGCTTAGCTCCAAGCCTCGCGTCAACTCGTCCCTCTAAAACAGCAGGCAGCAGGTTGCAGCACAGCGCCACTGTTTTAAGAGCGGCGAAGAAGAACTGTGCCAGAGTTTAACGGAGCTAACCAGTAAATAGATTACTAATTTAATAAATTACGTGGTATCGGATCGGTGCATGGACTCGCCGATACCGATGCCAGCATTTTCGGCAGTATCGGAACAATTTCCGATACTGGTATCGGAATCGGAACAACTCTAATATCGAGGGATTTTGTATTTGAAATCCTAAAATGTTGAAGTTATTTTCTGCATTTAAAAGTCCCTAAAAAAGTTTAAAATCCCCAGTTTAAGTAATTAATTAGCAACACACACAAAATTACAGTCGGTCTTTACTTGTCTTCCAATCAGCATCATGGCGTCTGGAGGCCCCATGATGAACGGCGACATCTCTCGCTCTTCCAGTCAGTCCGGCACGCTGGAGGAAACCTTGCAGCAGATGAACATCCTCATCCAGGAGAACCGAGACCTCAAGGGTAAGAGAAGGTGTGCGGTGTTTGGTTCAGAGCTGAGGGAAAAGTTTGATTCATTGATTCATTTGAGCTTTTTATTGATTGTTACTGCACTATTCAACAACAACAGTAATCTGCCAGTCCTCCTTAAAACTCTTATCAGGAGTGTCTTGGGTCAAAGGTCAGTGTTCCTGGTGGCTCATGTCAGGAGCTGTGTCCCAATTCAGGGGCTGCATGCTTCGAAGGACGCGGCCTTCGTGGCTTTCAAAGGCGACTCCTTCTGAGAGACCTTCGAAGGCCACATCAACCGTTGTTAAATGAGACAGTCTAGGCTTCGAAGCATTTCCTGGTTGCGTCACCAGCTGCGTCACCTGCCGTCAGTTGGTACTTTGTAACGTAGCTGTTGCCTGTCAGTTAGTCGTCAGTTGAGAAAACGAAGAAAAAACAGAAGAAAGAATAAGACAGAAGAATGTAGTATAGGTATAAGTATAACATATAATAGTGATAATCCTAAACGTAGCTCTTTATTCAATCCAATCGTTTAACTAGACTTTGCAGTTTTACAGTCTGCAAATAAAGCAGGGATAATAAAAGTAATAAAATATAAGTAATTAGTAAAAGTATAAATAGTAATAAGTTAAAGTAATTAAATATAAAAACCCAATACTTACATTTAACATTATTATTATTAAATGTATTATTCATTGCCGCTTGGTTTCGCCATTGTATTTTTCCCGGCAATGAACAGCGACGCGCAAAGGATCTTGGGATATGGGAGGCCGCGAAGGATAGTTGCGGTGCATCCTCCAAAAAGAGGGAAAAGAAGGACGCATTTGAAGGAGCCTTCGAATTGGGACAGCCTTCGCGTGGCGTTGTGACGTAATCGACCTTCAAATGCGTGCTTCGAAGGATGCAGCCCCTGAATTGGGACACAGCTAGGGTGGAGTTGCTGACACAGTGTATGGAGACAGGGAAGGCTCAGAAAGATAGTAGGGTCATAATTCAAATGTTCTGGCTCATACAATGTGCATTTATTCAAATTCTCTGTGTGTGTCTCTCGCTCAGAGGCCCTGCGTCAGACCAACCTGACGATGAAGGAGCGTTTCGAGGATCTGACTGCGTGGCGGGAGAAGCAGCGGGAGGAGCGGGACTTCCTGGAGAACAAGCTGGCAGAGGCTCGGAGCCGCATGGAAGCGTTGATGCTCCAAAACCAGGAGCTGAGCCGGGGACTGGGAAAGGACGGGAAGACCGGGGGCTTAATGGTGAGGGTGGACTGATAATACTTATGTTTATTCGTTAGATTTTGGGTGAGAGCAGCTTATTTCATATATTTCTTAATGACTTTGTCCAACTAATTGTACATTAAAATTCACTAGATTTAAACTTCTGTCAAACTAAAACCAAATTAACACTTTAACTACTTAATATTCTGAGTTGGTGACTTGTGATGTCATCTCCAGGTGGTGTCATCCAATCAGAACACAGAGATTGATGCCCTGCGTGCCCAGGTTGCTCGTCTGCAGGAGGAGAAGAACGCCCTGGTGGCCATGAACTCTGAGCTGCAGCTGAAGGCGGACCAGGACTCACATGACGACTCCTTCATTGAGATCATCAGGGTTACGGTGAAGAGCAACCCTCACATGCACACACAATCAGAGTAGTATTCATCAATTTTTAAGAAAAACACAGTTTCGTTCTGTGATTTTGATGAACTTATAGAGGGGTGTAAACCAAAGTTTACGATCTAACTGGGTGTTTTTCTTCACAGGATGGAGGCGTAGACGGTGTGAACGATGTGTGCGGTTCAGAGCGGACCAGACGTCCGGACCTGAACATGACGGCGTCCCGGCTGGACAGTGAGGAGGTTACCGTCAGCCAGCTCCTCCAGTCACTCAGGAACGAGACGCAGCGGGCCGAGCGGCTGCAGGCCGGGATGCAGGAGTCTGCTGCCAGGTAGACGACGGCAACTTAAATAATCTACCAAATTTATCTTACCTCACTTCTTGAAATGTGTTTTTTAACATTTATTTTAATCAAATGATCCAACAGAATTAGAGAGCTGGAGGAGAGGAAGAGCACTGTAGATGAATCAACGCAGACCACCCAAGAAGAGACTACAGAACCCAAGGAGGATTCTGGGAAAGAGGAAAAGGTATTTTGCTCTCTAGTAAATCAGCAGTGGTCTTATCTCTGTGTACTGTTACTGATCCATGACTTAATCATTACCATATCTGGCAGAGGTCAGCTGATGGTTGTCATTGTTTTGTTTCCTTATCGCAATGTTTTGTGTGTCGCGCAAATATTTGCAGGCAGCATCTGAGGTGGAGAATCTCAAGTCTCAAATGATGACGCTGTTCAAAGAACTGCAGCAGGCCCAAAGTAAGCTGGGTGAAGCAGAAGATATGAAGAAGAACCTGCAAGACAGGTTATGCCCACACACACATCATATGCCCACACTGCACAGATCTTAACTTTAAACACTAACCCATGGAAAGGATGTCTATATATTATATTCATGTTTGGATCTTTAAAGAAAAGCACACATATGCAAAGGTTTCCTCTTTTAATCTGTGTTCCTATGTTGAATCTGGATCTGCACACGCTAATGTTTTCCTCCTGTGTCTAGATGTCGGGAGGTGGAGCAGGACGTTACCACTCTGAAGGCCCAGCTGGTGGAAAAACAGGCTGTTCAGTCGGAGAACGACCGGCTGAAGCTACAGCTGGACAGCATGCAGGCCCAGAACCAGCTGGAGCAGAGGAAGGCTGGGGAGGAGAGGTCAGACACACACACCCATATATACTGTATACAGAGACATTTACTGGTTAATTTGAATCTCAACGGCATTTACTCTCCAGAAAAACAAGAAATCTGAATGCTAATGCCCGTCCTTCCTCCTTTACAGGAACAACCAGGCCCAGCTGAAGGATGCTTACACCAAACTGTTTGAAGACTACAACGAACTCAAAGAGGAGATGAAGAAGAAAGCGGTCAGTTTATGGAGCATAATGAGGAGCCTTTTCTGATTTTAGCAAACTCAATGCAGTTCTCAGAGTATAAACAATAAGAAATGAGAGCCAGGCGTGTTTGACCTTTGCCCTCTGCTCCTGCAGTCTCAGACGGTGCAGAAGGAGGTGGTGGACCAGCTGCAGGAGCAACTGACTGCTGCTGAAGAGGCCCTGGCTGCCAAACAGGAAAAGATTGATCTCATGAAGCAGGAGATCTTCCAGAAGGAGAAGGAGCTGGAGACCATATCTGTGTTCCAGGCTCAGGTCAGCGGACACATAAATGTTTTGACATGAGGTCTTACATTTTGTTTAATTTAACCAGCTGTAATCATACTTCTTTCTGAACTCTGTGTGCAGGCAGAGGTCTATTCCTCAGACTTCTATGCAGAGCGAGCAGCGAGGGAGAAGCTCCATGAAGAGAGGGAACGTCTGGCCGCTCAGCTGGAGTATGTAAAGAAGCAGAACACTCACCTGCAGGAGGAGATGGACTCACTGGGACGGTACGGAGTCAAACAGAAGACCAAGTCTGGTTCCACACCTGTAGTCCAGTTCACTTCATTATCATTTTTAGTGGTAGCCTGGTTCCTTTTCACACTGTAATAGAGCTTGTGGCAGACGATAATACATGCTACTAGGAACACGCTGGGAAACACACACTCTCCAGGATAACTGTGAAGCTGACACATTAGCACAACAGCCCGACTTGGACTGTGTGGAACCGTTTCTCAGTGGGGACCCAGTTCTCTTTCCTCCAACAGTTTAACTTGTGTTTCTCTACAGGCGGTCGCTGAATGAGATGCAGAGGAGACACTTATCAATGGGAGGGAGTCCACACGGAGCCGGCGCTACTCTGGTTGGAAGAGGTACGTTTGTTTTTATGTCCTGAGCGTAGACTTCCAGGCATATTTCCTCTCAGGCTGTTTACAAATTCCACGTCTTTTACCTGGTTTGATAGAGCTTTTAAAGAATAGTTTGTCATTTTGGGTAATATGCTCACTCCTTTTCTTGCCAAGTTAATTGAGAGGATAGATACCACTCTCATGTCTGTATGCTAAATATGATGCTAAAGCCAGGAGACAGTTAGACGGTTGTTCTTGGCTGGGCTAGAGACTTCCTGGAGTTTTCCTGTTACTCACTGATCCGGCCAAACAATATAACCAGCCTGTAACTTCCTGTAAAACCACAGCATGTTGTGTTTGCTTTTCAGTTTCTGTTTTGAACAAACATGACATAGCATGCTAATTAGTGAGCTTTTTTTTGTTTTTTGCATTTTCTATCATGCTAGGCTAGCTGTTTCCCCCCGTGTCCTGTCTTTATGCTAAGCTAAGCTAACCCGGCTCCTGGTTCTAGATTCATTTTTAGTGTACAGATATGAAAGTCATATCAATCTTCTCATGTAACTCTTGGCAAGAAAGCAAATAAACAGATTTCCTGAACCCACCTTTCACCATCTTTAACCTCAAACATGATTGGTCGAACTTGTTGCGACAAGGAAGTGCTAGCGTCCGCTGGAACGTCTGTCCAGCTTGTGATCATTGTCTCTGCCTCTCAGGAGCTGAGTGGCAGCATCAGGGGAATATTCCCGAACACGCCTGTCCCAAGTGCAACGAGATCCTGCCAGACCTGGACTCCCTGCAGATCCACATCATGGACTGTATCAACTAGACCGCCATCTGTACAAGCATTCACAACAACTGCAGCTCCTTTTAGCACTGTAATCTGAGTCTTCCTCTGCTTTTACCTGTACCTCCACTCAGATCCCTGAGACAAACGCTCGATAGTGACAAGATGGAGACAGTTTGCATTTGGTAGGATTTAACTAGAAGGATTTCAAGTCTGGAAATAAATGGTTTGTTAGTTTGTTAAATTTGAAAATTGCTTAGAAAGATTTGGAATAGAACAGGAAAATATTGTAGGACACATCTTTAAGTCTCTTTTTGTTCCCATGTCATGTGGCACATACATAATGAAGAAGATGAAGTTTCATTTCTTCAAGGCTGGAATATCAAAAATGGAAACTGGACAGACACTTTGGTATTATTTCAATTTGGTGCTGTCTGCCTGCACGTTCACACATTAAGTCAGTTCAGCATTTACAAGTCGCATTTGTTTACCAAGTGTTTGCTCTCTGAAGGCTTTTTTTTTTCTTTTTTTTTTTTTCTCATGATTGGTTTGTTGGTGTTGGGAAAAGGAACATATGCACCATGTAGGCACTTTAATATGAGGATGTAGATTTTATTTTGACAGTGCAGATGGTATCTGGTATTTACAACATAATATATATTTAACTTGTTAATCAATCTATCACTTTAAGTGACAGCCTTCGTATGTGCAGGAGGCACCAACACCCTGCTCTTCTGATTCCATGTTGTTATTCTGTGAATAAAAATAATGATCTGCAAATTTCTGTCATTTTATGACATAAGATTAAGATTATTTCACCTCAAGTGTTTGTGTCAGTTGCCTGAGCAGCCCTGAACAGTCAAGTGGTGTCAGAAGTTGAGGCCTGGCAACACATTGAGGACGACACCATGAAAAGAGGTGGTAAAAAGACAGAGCACCACCACCAGGAGCCAGATGATGGTGCACCAGGTGTTGCAGCTGACCAGCAGGGGGCCACAGCAGCCAGTAACCCTGATAATCTGGAGGAGTTGACAAGTCTGGTGAAGTCTCTCAACGATCCAGAGATGAGCTGATGGAAAAAGAGTCAATACGCAAGAACTGAGATGGAGAAGCATGCAGATCCAAGCAGAAGTAAGAGAACTGGGAGATGAATATGAGAGCAGAACTGAGCGAGTAGTTGATGATGGCATCAATGAGATAGACCCTGGACTGAGGGCCAGTCAAGCAAGCCAGCAGGCTGTACCACCACCACCCCAGAGGGCACCACATGTTTACAGGGACCCCAATACCACTCGCTCCTGATGACGACATTGAACATTACCTCACAACATTCGAAAGAATAGCTGCTTGGGCAGACTGACAATTTGAAAAACACTTAAAAGTCCAGTGTGTTGGATTTAGTGGCATCTAGCGGTGTGTCTCTGATCACAACCAAGCCTCATCCTCTCCTTGTAGGCATGAAGAAGAAACTACAATGACCATGAAATGTGCAGTTCAACATGGCAGACTCTGTGGAAGAGGACCCACAGTGTCTGTAGATATAAAAGGCTCATTCTAAAGAAACAAAAACATAATTATTCTTCTCCAGGTGATTATTCACTAATGAAAACATAGCTGTGAATATTTAATTATGTAAATAGAGCCCCCTTAATCTACTCACTGGACCTTTAAATTACAATAGATACTTTATACAATGATAGTGATGACGGAACACCGTGCATGTGACATCCTTCTGTCTTAAATAATCAACTTGTGTCAACATTACCAAAATAGCTAGTTCTGTCACAGTTAGTGTGAAATAGAAATAAAATATGACTTTGATTATCAAGAGACAGCTTGATATTGCAAAGAGTGAGATGAGAAGATTGATACCACTCTCATATTTGTAAATATGACTCTACCGCCACCAGCTGCATCTTGCATCCAACCAAAAGAAAACAATGATCACTGTTACTTACTTTGTGGCCTTGGAAGCCTGTTGTCCATACAATATTCATAGTCCCTCTAGAACAGGGATGTCCAAAGTACGGCCTGGGGGCCAATCACAGCCCGTGGTCAGATTTCATGCAGCTTGAAGCTTCATTTTTTATAATATATTATTTATGGCCTGCTAGGATTGTCAGATACTGTATGTCTGGAAGATTTGGCTTTTTTGGTTGACATAAGGAAGCATTTGAACCTTTGAGGACATAACTGCTGCTGTTATGTAGATGTGACACAAAATATTACTTTCTGAATGATTTTGTTAAAGACGAGCAAGAGTGATATGTTTTAAACTTAAATGTTAACAGACTTTGCATTACTCATAATAAGTCATGTTTACAATGAACACGAGGTTCAGATTTGTATCAAGTTTAACATATTCCATACAAGTTATTCTTTGTTATCTGACTCTAGATGTGAAAGAAAGGAAGAACTGGTTTTTAGATTTGTTCACGCCTGATTGGTTTAGATTTGGTTACACTGTCATTTAAAAAAAAAGAGAGATAATTTTGACAATGAAAACAAAATTGTTACAGAACATTTGTATGTAACTTTCATCAAAGTTCAGTAGCGCCGCCTTGCTATCGCGCCTTTAGGCTCCTGACTTTCCGTGGGCAAACATTGCAATAAAATCGATATCAGCAGAAATTAATGCTGTGTAATATATTTTTATCTTAGAATAAAGTTTACTTTAAAGATATTTAGTTCTCATATTTTGGTGGAAAAGTTATTCTACGACACATACACTTTTATTTCAGTTAGGCAGATCTTTGGGCACCTACAACAGCTTTGACAACACAGCGGGGTCCTTCGTTTAGCGCCAGTTTAGATTTTCTCCCTCGCTCTGAGGGAAGGTTGTAAAGTTGAGAGGCCTGATGTGTCCTTTTTATGAAATATAACTCATGACCTGTACACAGCCATACGTACTTCTAATCATTAGAAAACGAGTGATACATTGACGGGTTGGACGAAGCTGTAAAATCTGTCAAAGCTGCATTAGAGCTAGGAAAGGACACAAAGCTGTGACACTAGGACGCAAGGTAAGCTGTCTGTCTCCTTATCACTGAGGAACTTTAAATACATGGAAAGTTAAATAAAAAAACAAGCTGCGATGTTAGTTATTATCAAATGTTGACATTTATGGCTTCATTCAATGTTTACAATGTTAAATGTTGAACTGTTGTCTGTTTAAATGGACCCAGTTGAGCAGTGTGTTGCCTCAGGCTGACTGTACATTGTAGACAGCCTGTGTGTTTGATGTAGACAGTACACGCAGAGTGTACGGTGCTCTATGCAGTGAAATGACTTTACATTATATGATTTTTGTCCTTATACAAACATGCCAGTGTGGTTACACAGCCAACTTATAACAGACATAATTTATCTCAACATCGCACTTTAACTATGTTATTGTTGCAGATGCGAGATATATTCATATTCCAGTTTGTCAAAGAGGATTAGAAGAGTGTTATACAGTGGAGTGTGTGTTGCACATGACACAATAATGTAAACTCATATGAATATAGTCTCTAATATAGCTGTGAACAAAAAAAAATGTATTTAACAGAAAATATTGTACCGATAAACTGTCATCAAGCTGTGATACAACATTATTTTAAGAGGTCTACCATTCATTTTATTGTCTATTTTTCTCTCCACACACAATCATTTAAATGTCTGCCTTCTTGTAGGTCATCTGAAATCAGCACCACTGATAACTAATCATCCAAAATGGAGAGTGAGTATCATGAGATTTAAAACACATTAAAGTACAGCTTTATGAATCTGTGAGGACATAAGTCAGTTTACATCTTCTCTCTCTCTTCCCAGGTGAGGATGATCTGGACATTTTGACAGCGCTGCTGGCTGAGAGCGAGGGCGTCGGAGAAGAACAGGACGGTCAGGAGCAGGCGGACGACTTGGACGGCCTGTTTGACGACGACAACGATGATGAAGGGGAGTACAAAGATGGCGTCGAGGAGGAAGAGCGAGACGTGCGGACAGAGGACGCAGTGTCAGATCTCTTCGGAGATGTGGATGACATTGAAAATGAAGACAAAGACACTAAAGCGAAAGGAAGTGGAGGGGAAGCCCGTGAGAGCCTGAACAAATCTAAGGAGGATTTACAAGGTTAACTGCGCTGCATTCTCCTCTCTAATCTGCTTCTTGTTACAGTGTGATTTAGTTCAGTTAACCTGCTCGTTGGGTTGAATGGTGGAGCTTTTTGTCTTCCTCAGATGAACTCAGGCGCATGCAGGAGCAGATGCAGCGATTGCAGCAGCAGCTGGAAGCAAGCCAGAAGGCTTCCACCTCATCTTCAACTCCAGCCAAGACTGCAGGGAGCTCGGCTAGTCCCAAACCAACGACCCCTAAACTCAACACCTCCAAAACTACTCAGGGCAAACCAGCCACTGCCACACAGAAGACAAAGACACAAGCAGGTAGACATTTTGTGGCTCACCAGCCGCAGTAGCTGCTGGCTGCTTCTGCTATTTTATGATGAATAAATTGGATTTATCTTCTGACAGCAGCATCTTCATCCACTCCTGTCAGAGGAGGAAGTGTGAAGCTCCAGGAGTCCTCTGACTTTTTTGATCAGCTCAACAATGCTGACTCCTTCAAGCGCAAACCCAGGGTAGCTCACCATCCCAAACCCAGCACATCACCAGGTAGGACTTATTGTAACGCAACCATTTCCATAAACTAAAATGATTTAAAGTCACGGTTTGAGTGGATTTTCTTCACTGTTGTCTCATCAGAAAACAACAGAGGGCCACTGGTAGAGATAAAGGTCGGCAGCTCCTTCCAGCCAGTAGAGAGCACCAGCAAGGTCACCAATCCTCTGCGCTCACCTCCGTCGTCTCAAAGCAGAGCTGCACCAGCTGCATCAGCAGGGCAGCCTAAACCTCCTTCTCTTCCTCCCCTTCCTAAAGATGTGGGTGTTGAGAAATACTCAGGACTGCGGCTCAGGTGAGAACACTAAAGTCAAAGAAACCGCGGCTTTTTAAACGACACACAAACAAATCCCGGCTTTCCTGTCCAGTGTCTCAGTGTGAATCTGGGCTCTTTCAGAAAGCCACGGGTTTCCTCCAGCGACATGGACCGCAGGATGGCCGACCGCCGTCTGATCCGTCTGTCGCAGGTGCCGGAGCGTTTGGCTCGGGAGAAGCTGGAGGACAGCGACTGGGTGACCTTCGCGGTGCTGGTCCACAAGGCGACGCCACAAAGCAGCAGCAGTGTAGGTCTACGCTCAAACCCGCCATCTCTGGATGTAACCTGCTGCGTTTTGCCAAGAGCAAAAACATTTGGCAAACTAAATGAAACATTTTTTAGTCAAAGTTCATCTATAGATTTCTCTTCCTATAGCAAGCAGTGTCCTGTTTTTGATGCTGACCCTGAAACAGTGGTTCACTGTTCCTTGTCTCACATGAATATTTAGGCTTAGTTCAAATTCTATACAAACACGTCAGGGCAAGCACCGAGGTGGAATGATTTTTAGCCGGTGCAGTTCAATAACAGACACTTTCCCGAACTGGCAGCTTCAGATCTTGATTGGTGTGAAGTCAGTTTCATAACTTTGGAATCACGGTGCTTCCTCTGCAGGGCAAAACCTTCAGCATCTGGAAACTGAACGACCTCCATAACCTGGAGGTGTACGTGTCTCTGCTTCTGTTCGGAGAAGTTCATAAAGAGCACTGGAAGACGGAGCCGGGCACTGTCATCGGCCTCCTCAACCCAAACCCGATGAAGCAGAAAGACGGATATGACGGGGTGAGCGGACAATCTGAACTGAATATAACGTGCGTTCATGTTAATACAGAATCTGAATTAAATGTCAGTAAGAGGCTTTAATTTGATTTGAGAGAGAATCAAAGCTGTTCATTCATCTCAAACGCTCTAGTTTAAAAAAAGACTGTGTTGATGTGAAAACTGAAAATGGGTCAGAAGGATGTTGAGGTCGCTCTTAGCTCATTACCTTAGAAAAATGAACTGTTATTCACTCGTGGTGAGGCGATAACATCTCATTTATATTTTACTCAACGTTTTTGAGATTTTTTTGGCATTAAAGGCCAATAAAAGCAGACTGGCAGTGTTGGTGAAAATAGCTTGACAAACTGAGATGTTAAGAGAGGAATGTCGAGAGGAAAGCCAAAGCTGTTGCCAACTGCACAACACACACACACACACACACACACACAGAGGGCACAATTTTGGCTTCGGTATCAAAAAACTGTTAGCACCACAGCAGCTTTGTTGTTGCTTTTCACTGTTTCTTTTAATGTTGACAGACTAACAGATGATATCTCTGCTTTTTGTGCATCGAGTTTGACCGTTTTTTTCCATCACAAGTCTGAACTATGTAGCTTCACTGATGCTCAGCCTTTTGCAGTTCTCTTCCTTTACTTTTTAACCAGTTAACCTCTTTTTGATTTTCAATATTAACATCCATCTCTGGCAGGAGACTGCAGCTAGAGTTTATTTTCATTGTCGCTTAATCTGCGTGTTATTTTCTCTATTCTTAGATTAATCGTCGCTTATCATGTCAGAAAATAGTCAACAATGTCCACTATAATTTTATTCACTCCAACCTGCAGTCTAAACCCAAAGATATTCAATTTCTAATAATAAAACAGAAAAAAGAATCAAATTCAAACTGATTTTTTTTGTCCTTTTTGCTTAAAAAATGGCCAAAACAATTAGTTTCTTATTGAGCTTGTTGCTGATTCATTTTCTTTTGATTTGTAACTGAGGACAATAACAATGACAACACATCATAAATCTATAAAACAAATATAAGTATAAAATGAGTTGCCATGCCATAAGATGTTTGAATAAATAAAAATCAGACAAGGCAGCGAAAGAAAATCTATTTTTTTAGTTTTGATTGATTATCATCTGTTACTACTGTAAGCTGATCCTGCTTCCAGAAACTCTTGCTGTAAGCTTGTGTTGAACACGTGCAGGTGAGCCTGACGGTGGATCATCCACAGAAGGTGTTGCTGATGGGCGAAGCTCAGGACTACGGCACCTGCAAGGCCGCGAAGAAGAACGGAGAACCCTGCTCTCAGCTCGTCAACATGGTGGGTCCATCTCCTTCTCCTGTTCCTTACTTTTGAAGTACTCCGTTGTGTCTGACGGCTACGCTGGTTTCTGTGTGTTTGCTTTGTTTACAGTACGAGTGTCAGTACTGCCAGTATCACGTCAAAGCTCAGTATAAAAAGATGAGCTCGAAGAGGGCCGAGCTGCAGTCGTCGTTTTCTGGGAAAGCTCCCAACAAGGTGAAGGGGAAGGGCGGAAGCCTGAGAGAGCGTCTGTGTCAGGACGGCTTCTACTACGGCGGCATGTCCTCAGCCGCCTGCGCCGCCTCACTGTGAGTCATGTTGTCGTCGTTTTCTCCAAACCCTCCAATCAATACATTTAGTAATAATGAAAGGCCCGATGTGTGTGTGGTGTGAAAATCGCAGTCAACTTCTCCTGATTGTTCCAGGACACGCTGTAGCGAGACAACAATGCATACCGCGGTCACAACCCCGTCCAGTTGAATTCTGGCTGCAGTTATATTTTCACTTTTACAGTGTGTGAAGTCCGTTTGTGCAGGACTAACTGCAGCTTACAAAGCCAGGAACACTGTGTCGGACTTGCTGCCTGACATTTTCAGTAAACGGGTCTGTGTGTTGCAGAACGGCGTCCAAACCGAACAAACCCACCCAGAAGACTCTGGACAAGCTGTTCGTGAAGGGCTCGGCTCAGCTCGTCGATCAGGCCAAAAGGCTCGGTGAGAACCGACACACTCGCATTCACAAACACATTTACAAGCCGGACAAACTGGGTTGATAAAGATTTTCACGTTTGTGTTTTCCGTAGCCGTGCAGTCCGGTGAAGTTTCCGGTTGTTCGAATGAATTCAAGGGCCTGCTGTCGATACCAACACCCGGAGCTCTGCAGCTGAAGAAGCACTTAACACAGAACAGCCAATCAGGTACACGACCCAGAAATATCGCTGTGCCTTTCACTACTCATAACATAAATAAAGAATTGTCTGCGGCCTGGGTTGATCTCAGGTTGGTGCAGTAGCTTTATGTTTACGTTGTCGTCCATCCTCAGTCTCCAAAAATGCAGCTGCAGCTCCACTTCAGTCCATCTCAGCCTCAGACCTGCTGAAGCAGCAGAAACAGAAGCAGCGGGAGTTTCTGCAGAACCGCCGGCGGAGGGCAGAGGAGATCCAGAAGAGGGTACTGCAGAGCTCAGCTGGACCCACACCCGGGTCATCCTCCTCCTCACTGAGCCGGGTCGGCCTGACGTCCCCAAAAGCAGCTTCTGAGGTCCCCAAGGCCACCCAAAGCCCCGCAGCTCCCCACGTCCCCACCCTGGGCCGAGGCTTCACTGAAGGGGAAGACATCCTCTTCTTTGAGAACAGCCCGCCACCTGCGCCCGCCCCCAGCGCTCTCAGCCTATCAGCCGCCAAGCTGGTTGCTCTGAAGAAGCTGAGAGCCAAAGGGACAGGACTCGAAAAGGAAGACCCCAACGCTGTGAAGAGGAAGAGGTGTAACGACACCGAGATAAACGCTCGGGTGGAGAGGAATCTCACCTCACCTAAGGGTGAGGGCACACACACACACACACACACACACACACACACACACACACACACACACACATATTTGATATGTTTAGATGTCATTCATCTCCTGATGTTTTCTCCATTTATGCTGAAACAACATATAAACCTTAGTGATTCTAGATGTTTTAGCAGTTTATGTAAGAAAATCATTCATGGCTGAACGTGGAGACATTTCAGACACTTGATTTGATGAGTAAAATTTAGAATTCTCGTCTATAAATCAGCTTAATTGTTGCTCCTCATAACGTGTCCTTTTACTTGCCGTGCAGGTGGGTCGTCCAGCAACGAGGAAGAGGAACCGGCCCTGAAGAAGAAACGAGATAAACTCCTTTACGTCCAGTCAGAGGAGTTTCAAAAGATCCTCAACGCCAAATCCCTTCACGGGGCCGCACTACAGGCGGTACGTTTTTCAGCACATCCAGCTGCATTCTGATATTTGAAACATTGCAAAGTGTGTCTGACATCGTTGAATCTCGTCTCTCTCAGGCGGAGTACCAAGTGCAAGAGCGCTACTTTGATGCTCTGGTGAAAAAGGAGCAGATGGAGGAGAAGATGAAGGGCATCAGAGAGATGAAGTGTCGTGCTGTTACCTGTAAAAAGGTACTGAGTTAAATTCACATGGATTTGGTTCAGATATGAGGATGTTTAAACATAAAAAAAAGTTGCTCTCTTGGTGTATTAATCATAAAACGATCATAAATGCTCTTGCCTCCAGTGTAGTTACACGTACTTCAAGCCGGCGGATCGTTGCGTGGAGCAGAATCATGATCTGCGGTGGCACGACGCCGTGAAGCGTTTCTTCAAATGTCCGTGTGGACAGAGATCCATCGCACTGGACAGACTGCCCAACAAACACTGCAGGTAAGACTCTCGATGCTCTTGTCACCTCTTTCTCATTCATTCAAAGTTTTTCCGAGCTCCCAGCGGTCACGGAAACGTAGAAATAACATGTATATTCCAACATACTAATGTTGTTTTAACATTTCAGTAACTGTGGTCTGTTTAAATGGGAGCGTGACGGGATGCTGAAGGTAAAATCTCTCTCTGACTCAGATCATTTGAAAAGAAAAAAACATATTTCATGGAAAGAATACAGACCTGATGTTGCTTTTTATATTTTATTTCAGGAGAAATCTGGACCCAGGATCGGCGGAGAGCTCCTCCTGCCTCGAGGAGAGGAGCACGGCAAGTTCCTCAACAGTGCGAAGTGACGACACCGAGCTGCTTGTTGAGGGAACGTGTTTAGATTTTTAAGTTTGTAAATTCTTAGTAGCATTTTTTTACATGATGTTTTTAAAGTGTATTGATTTCTTATTGATGATGTAGATGTGAATGTCTGTGGTAACATTGGAAATGATGGAGATAAGATGATTAAAGTAATAATTTTCAACATTTCATCTCTCATAGTCTTTTTCTCAAAATACATTTTGAGATGTGACAGTAGGAAAAACAGCTGTTAATAATAAAAAAATGGCTGAATCCCATTTAGCTGCTTCAGTTTCAGGGTCCTGGTTTTGCTCCTGCTGGCTCACTGTCACATTGTCATGACTTACTGGGACTGAACAGAACAGAGCCATTGTTAATGTTATTAGGAACACATGCTTTTCCTGCTGTGACATGCCAAAACGTCTGCTGTCCTTTGAGACAAACTTAAACCAACTTCAGCGCTTTCTTTTCAAATACCTTTTTTGTCTTGAACGCACATAAAAGCCAGGTTACATCTGAGCAAAGGGACGTGATTAAAGCAACATTTGCATGCCTTTTCCTGCATGGGTTGTTGAAAGGTATCTTGGGAAATGTAGGAAAAGTTAGGTAGGTTGCTTATAAATAAAAAATGTATGTAACAGCACTTGTTTATTATATCATTAGGGAGTTATTACATCCTCAATCACAGAGGTTCTCTGTTTCTTTACAGCCAAGGACCCCCCCCCCCAAACAAGACAAATAATGTGCTGGGGACACGTATTAAAAATATTTGCACCATCTCAACACAGAATACTCATGGTGTGTGCTTGACCAGTGGGAGTGAAGAGTGTAATCTATGAACTATTTAAGATTCACAAATCAAAACTATCAAGCCTTTTGTCAAAAAAAACTTTTATATCAGGATAATTTAAATGAATGAATCTGAAAACTTTTCATGGACTTCCTAGCAGAGTGCCACAGACCACATTTTTGAGAATCACTGCTCTAACACACTCCATGTGTTGACGTGATGACTGAAGCCAGGTGGCGCTCGCTCAAGTCAGCCAGCCAATCCACTTGGCCTGAAGCAGCAAAGGTTTTGAGATGGAACCACAGTATAGAGATAAAATAAGGCTTTTGGATTTGAAGCTGTGTGATTAGCATGTGTCGAGTGCCGTGCCACATCATTCTGAGGGTTTCATTTCTGCTCATTATACCGTTGCTACTGTTTTTTTTATTCACTCTGCATCTCTTCTGTCTTTCTTTGCCCAGTTTGTGTCTAATATTTCCACTCTGGAATGTGGAATTCATTTCAGACTGATGATTTCTGCAGCTCACCTCATCTTCTTTTCTTCCACGCAGCCTCCCTGCCTTTAAATACTTTAAATACCAGACAGTGCTAGCATGAGTTAAAAACACATCAGTGGTCTGGAAATCAGGAAAGTCATCTTTATTTGTCAGTTTGACTTAAAGACAGTTTCTTTCCATAAAATAAAGCTAAAATCCTCCGGCGAAACAAGTTCATTGATGATGTAAGAAGTTAATATAGCTTGTATATATATATATACATGTAACAAAGGCAGTAAAACAAACATGCAAAATGTGCGCCTCCATTTAAGATTGTGAAGGAAATCTTCACAAGAAGAGAGAGCTGGTTAGAAAAAACTGAAGTTTCCAGGAGACCTCGAGGGATCACACAGAAGTATTTCTTGAAAGCTCGATCGAAGAAAAGCAGAGAGGCAATCCAAGTGAATTCACTGTGCACTGCCTCTCCAATTCTGAAGGATCCCTACTGGCAGAAGTATCTTTTTTATTTTTGTATACTTACTAGACCCACTGAGATTCACTATGTGTCCAAATAAGGTTACTTCACCCAGTTATGAAGATTTTATTGGATCCCAAACGTGAATCTCTGATTACTTAAGCTACCCTTAATCACACTGAATGTCACCCGTGGTCACATTCTGAAGACAGTCTGCCTGTTAAATTTATCTTTACTTTGACTTCTTAGTTCAGACTTATCAGTGCAGCTGCTCTGTCTCCTTGGCCAAGCAGACAGAGAGGAGACACAAAGTTGAACTAATTGCTTTGGAAGAGATGGAGACTGTTGTTTTTGGCTTTCTTCAGGTTTGTCTCCAGGGTGACACATGAAGCACTGACATATATGATAAAACCTTACGATAAAACAGTTTGCCATGAAGATACATATTGTACAAGCTAGGTTTTATTAAAAAAAAAGAAACTTTATACTGTAGATTTGTAGATGTTATGATATCTATAGTGATAAGTGTCTGGAGTCACGTTTGGTGAAGAATGATGGTAAAAAAAAAAAAGAGAGAGGTGCTGTAGCCCGGCGCCCTCCATGCGACGGCTCAGAAGTACCAGCGGTAGCGAGGATAGAGACCGTCATAGTGATATTCCCGGTACTGCTCATACCTCTCCCTCGTTCTCTCATTTTGCTCTGTGGAAAAAAAAAAATTGAAAGTATTTGTCGATAATCAAGATTTTTATATTAACAAAGGATCACAGAGTTTTTTTTTTTTCCCCCCCTTTTTTTTTTTTTTTTTTTTTTATATTTTTTTCTCCTATTTATAAAAAAAAAAAAAACAAAAAAAAAAAAAAAATTTTTTTTTTTGGGGGGCTTTAAAAATCCAAAAATAAAAGCTAATGACGTTCAATGTCTCAAATATGTAAATAGGTATTTAACACATTACCAACTTCTAAAAATTGCTTAAAAACCAATTCTTGCTAACATATCTTTGTCCAGCGCTAATGGTCGTGCTCTAAATTGTTAGCATTTTGCTAGGTGCTTCGGCTGCCATGTATGATTATATTAACCATAATTACAAGCAGCCAGGTATGACAAACAATTAATGTTAGTTGTAGTTATAACTTTGAGGGATTAGCTACAATATCTACCACATGGTGAAACCAATTAAAGGTGCGTTAACAAACCACCATCTCTAGCAGTTATTGCACCTACATAAAATCCAGTATTTGTGCGTGGTTTCACATGTTAATGAGCTTCTACCTAATAGATAATTTAGCCTAAATTTCCAAATTTAAAATGGTTTGACTAGGCTAGCAATGGGGCTATGTATGCTTTCAATTCAGAGTGTATTTCTGTTCTTAACCTTGTACTATGGTATAAATGCAGCATAAAGAGCCAACACACTAGAGACATATGAAAAATAAGAGTTTTAACATTTATAGCAGTTTCTACAAAATCTCTGTGTTCCATGACCGGTGGAGCTTGTTTACCTATAAAAACCCGTTGACCCCAAACCATCAAAAACACTGTGTATCTCACATATAAAACCCAATCACATCTTTATGGTTAGCAGTGCTTAGTTTAGAAACTGTCATCGCAAATATATCACTCCGGACAGACAACCGCAGGGAAGATTGTCAGCTTGGGGTCAACCGCAAATGGACACTTTGATTTGGTGTGGAGTCTCAGGCACTCTGCCGTGGACCAGAGGCTCGTGGATGCCGTGAGGTTCATTCAAGACTATAACTAGAACTCCATCATAAGTAAATGTCAGATTGTTTGCCAGGATTAATTAAGGTTAGCCCCCAAAACATGAAACAAAGTTGTTAAATTAGTTCGTTCTTGCCCATATGAAGTCAATGCTTTATTTTCTGTTTCATTCATCGTCTTGGAAAAAAGTTATTTTGAGATACACTTCATGTTAAAAATGTGTGAAACGTGAAAAAGAGTCACAGAAGCAGGAATTAATTTCTGCTTTTGTTTGTCATTCAAGTATCTTAATTACTGTACCCTCCATTCAAGGGAAGATGAGACCAAAAGCTGCATCAAGGTCTTACCATCCTGATCCTCCTCTGCGTACTTCTCACGCTCACTCCTTCGCTCCTCATTGGACTCTCTCTTCTGCTCATTTGCAGTGTATTGTGCCCTCTGCTCGGCTGTGGAGAGAAGAATGGAAGGGAGAGGTGAGAAGTAATCCAAAATTTTTATCTGTATACACCCACTCACATGATATTGATAGATGAAGCAGCTGCAGTCACTACATTTCCTCCTTTAACCTGATGGATTGTCTGCTGCTGTGTGATTTGTACTGTAGTTATGTTTTGAATTTATGGCTCAAAGGATTGCAAAAGTTGGCTAAATGGTCACTTTGGTCCAGACTGAATCTCAGCATCTCCTAGATGTATTGGCATCAAAGTTTGTACAGGTATTCCTGGTCCCCAGAGGATAAAACTGAATTTGCAATATATCAGTCGGTCGATATTGGCCTATTGTAAACATTTTGGTTTCTTTCCAGTATATAATGCAGAAAAATGCTTGTGGTAAAAAAAGAGGAAGCAGCTCTCAGCGATGTTAACTAGAATTGACAATGTATGTGTTAAATATTTAACATGGTAAAGAATATAATAATAATAATAATATAATTGAAATGTATTTGACAAAGCAGCCTTCTGAGTATCTTAGCATAGTCATGTAAGTACAAAATCCACACAGAAAAGGCCTATTTTCATACCAGCTCAAAAAATCACCTCAACCTCAGACTTTAATGCCAACATAAGGCTGACATTTGGATGGATTTAAAATTTGACTTTGTCCAATACTTCATGACTAAACCCAGAGCAAAATATTCTGATCAGCCTCAGCTGCACTTTCTATTTGCTGCTAATTAGGTTAGCATGATTACGCTAAACTAAGATGGTAAATATGGAAAACATTATGCTTAGCACCAGCATGTTAGTGTTGTGATTATGAGCATGTTAGCACTCTAAGTAAAGCCCTACATAATTGCTAGCGTACACTGTCGTTTTATTCCATATTCTAAAATGTCTGTAGATTTTACGGTGAAAAACTGCCAAACCATGACAGTAAAAGACTGCCATTAAATATTACGGTGTTTTACTGTAAAATTAACAGTCTCTAATATAAAATACTACTTTAGTCTGTATAAATTCCCTTAAAACTCTGTATAAATGAAGGTTTTGAATGTGTTTTACTGTATATAGGAAAACACAGTCATATTTCATGGCATATTTTACGGTCTTGGTTGGTCATGGTTTGGCATTTTTTCACCATAAAATCTACAGACATTTTTTTTTTTTTTACAGTGTAGCTGTAGTCATACTCTGTAGTAACAACTAGAAAACCTCAAATTGAATTAAACAACCAATGTTTGACCAATGAGTACCGATGTTTACAATATTATTAGCTTATTAGAGTATATACTGGACCTAGTGAGGTGCTGAAAACAAATAAATGACCCATACCACTTACTGTAATGGGTTAGAAATTTGTGTAAACACGTTCACCTCCCTCCTGCTCCAACACTGTACAAAACTAAACATCCCCACCCATTTAGGTACAGGGCAGCCACTGTACACATTAGACATTACTGCGCGGTCTGTGTTTTTCTTGAAATGTTGAATCATAACAGGTGCGTGAGAAGTGTGGGGATTACATCACAACATTTCATGTATATACACAGACCTGCATCCACTCTTCCCCTCCAAATAGGCCAGTGATTTGGGGATTTTTTTTGTATGAGAGGAAACATGGCTTCACATGTAAAACTACTTGCCTGTTCACAGGTATTTGTGCCTCTCTTCCTCCAGCTTTGTCATTTCCTTTTGTCTTGTCTAACCACCTCTTCCTTGACAGGTAACAGATCATAAGGTAAGGGGGAAATAATAAGACGTTTGGAAAAGACAACCACGGCTATAAGAAAGCTGCAATGAAGTCACACTTGGTTATGCAATCATCCAACATCTGCTGGAAACATTGGATCTATACACTGGCTTTTGAATGATGGAGAAATGCGGCAGGAAACTTTGCTTTTCCATGTGTATATTTCAGTCTTTTGTATCTTCACTAAATCAGGTTAAAAAGGATTTTTAGGAAATATTGGCTGAAAGTATCGAGGTAGGATCTCAAACACAAGCAAATGAACTTCAGCCTTGGTATGATCACTCGTCAGCATGCATAGAACTGCAGAGCTCGCATTCAGACTCAAGCAACCTGTACACACCTCCCTGTTAAAAAAAAGTCCTTACGAACAGTCACACAGCTGCCCCCTCATGTTCTCATGAACCGTGCTTTTTCTAAGTGTTTTATTTTTATTTTTTCCAAGAATGTGGGCCTGTTTTGGCCAGAGCCGAGGCTCCGTTTGGCGCTCAGATGGGCGGGCAAGGTGAAATGATCCACAGCCTGTCTCTGGAGGCCTGCTCAGGGGCACACGTGGACTTCTCTGATGGCTATTCCACCAGCAAAAGAGATGAATTAACAAGGAGATGAAAAAAAAGGCTTTTTTTAAAGTTCCTGTGTGTTTGCAGGATTGTCCACTTCTCATTTGTGTTTGTTCATTTGGTTTGAAGTGTGTTGGCCTCGTGTATCGTGCAGGATGCTGGCAGTGAAAGAATGAGCTTATTGTACCAAGAAGCTGAGAGAGTAAGAGCCTGCTCCATACTATCCTGTGACTCCTTCTACAGCCTCCAGCTTGTGTGTGTGTCACATTTAAGAGCTGCTACTGTATAGAACAACACCTGCTTGAGTTTCCATTACTCTCTCTTTCTATCTCTCTCTTGAACTTTCACAGCTTGCAGTGAAAACCTCAAACCATATCATCCTCAGAGTCCAACTACAAACCAATAAACCAACACACCCACACATACTCACATACACAAGTTCTCTTTGGGAGGCCATATTTTAGACTGTCCACAATGTGGCCACACATAAACCGCTCAAACAACGTTGGGGCAAGTCAACCACATTATAAACAAATATAACCCCACCGCCCCCATCTTCAAACCACCACTCATGATCCTGCTGGTTTCCTGCCAGTAGTGATGATGGACAGCCCTTAAGCACACAGTTCAAAACAATTTTCCTCCAGCAGACAGCTACTGTTATTTTAATAGACACGTCCAACAGATATTAAAGGACTTACCATGGAGCTCAAGATAGTGTTGGTAAGAGCGGCGACTGCGGCGCTTGAAGAAGGTGGAGGCGTCCGACTCAGGCATGAACACATGCGATGCTTGCTCTAAAAGTCAGAGGTCAGGAGGTGGAGGTCACGTAATGAGGACAAGTGGAGCAAGTTTATGTGATATAGTAAAAAAGGGTTGAGTCACCTTCAGTTTCGTCTGATTTTACATCTGCTTTTGCATCATCCGGGACCGCTGCACTTTCCACCACACTGAAATCTATAGCATGAGGAAGAGGAGAAATTATCTTTAAAGATAGGTATTATTAGAGAGCTGGAAAACTTTATTGTAGTCTGGACGTGCTTAAGATTTGAGAGTATGAGAATCTAAAAATGTGTATTTAACATAAAAAACAAACTGGAGAAACAGAGAATTCAAACCTGCTTATTTCTGTATCCCAATAATAACACGTACCATGAAAATGTATCTATGGAACAGACCCCAAACTTGTATGCAGGCGCGCTAAATTATATTTATAGAAATCATAGTGTCCCACTTTTTAATTTAGCCAGTGTTTGATGTTTGTGTTCACAAACTTACAAACTGTCTATACAAGAAACTGCTTCAGCTTATAGTTAGAAAACATGTCTCAAAGATGAAACAAAAGAAACTGAAAATACAGAAGATCTGTGTGTTGTCACTATGTACGGAAGGTCACATGGGCCATGATTGCCCATTTTACAAATTATCCATGTGGCACATTAAAACAGGATTAAAACAGCTGTAACCATAACTTTTTTTCCAAATCTAATAAAACAGAAGAAGTCTCACCTTGCAGAGACATCTGTCTTTCACTTTATTCACAATTTAGACTTGTGTTGCTCATTGTCATCATTTTATATACCACGCTCAGTAGTTCACAGACTAGTGCTGGTAATATAGATGCTTACTTTCCTTACTCATCACTGAAAACATTACTTAAAACTTCCATGCAAATATAATCCATTTAATCATACATGAGATCTAACAAACAGCACAAATTAATTCACACTAATACCTAATACCCCCAAATATGATTATACAAATGACGTGCTAACCTTAAGTTTAAATTTAGGAATAAATGTGCAATTCACAAATAAACGATGATTCATACTCTGATACCCACAGGTCTAAGGTTATGTTGCAGGCGACAAAATAATACCAGATTATTATTTTTTTTTTCCATATCAAAGGATGACAGCACATCAGTGCATCAATGCACCCTTCAAAACTATTCTATTCATCTTTCCTGAGGATGTATATTCCAAAATTACCCCCCTCACCCCACCTGTTTCCCCACCCATCCAGACAAAGTACTCACAGGTGAGGATGAGGAGGGCAGCGAGCAGAGAGAGCACAAAGACTCGAGTCCAGGACATCTTGAGAGAGGAAAGCAAAATCTCTACTAGACTCTACTAACAGCACACCTAACTGAACTGAACTGAACTGAGAAGGATGAAGGAGGGAAGGGAGGAAGGTAGGAGAGGCAGGGTGAGTGGGAGGAGGGAAAGGAAGAGAAAGGCTTGGGGAGGGGAGGAAGCTGCTGGAATTTCAATTGCCCAAGGGAGAAGAAGAGGAAGATGAAGAATTATTTTATTATTATTGGAAGTCAAAAATCAAGGAGACATCACTGTGCATTGGTGGCCCCAAATGGTGCCAAAGATTCAAGATTCAAGAATTCAATATTCCAACTGTGATATCTAATTATATATACTATTACATAATACATAAGTATATATACAGTATGCATATGTAAATATACAGTATACAATATTTGCCTCTGACATGTAGTGGAGTAATATAGAAAGAAGTATAGTGGCATGAAATGAAAATACTGAAGTCAAGTACACCTCAAATTTGTACTTAAATACAGTACTTAGTAACATTTGACCACTGTATATACTGTATAATTAGTCAACAATTGCCTATTAACACATCCTGCTAACATAAGCATTCATTTGGAGTTGTTTTTCTGGTCACCTGATGAATCCAAGTCTAATATTCACTCTACTTTTAGCTCTGTTTTGGTTTCCACCAACTCTTGTCCACCAGGTAGTCGCTAATCTCGTCTGTCTACAGTTGAGTGCTGGGCAGGTAGTGTACTGTGGGTATATCAGAGAAAACTGCGGCCTGCTTTGGCTACGAACAAAGTTGGTGAGAGCATCGGGACTGAACCAAAACAGTAATGTCACCGAAACAATTAGCTAATAGCTGTTAAAAACGCTTCGTCAAGCTGAGAGGAACAGCAGACTTGGTGATCATTCTTTGCAGGTTTTTGCCCTTTCACATTGCACATACTCACCTGACCACATTGTTAATATAAAAGTATTGATTAGAGTTGCATGAAACATGCAAATAATGAATATATTAACGTGAATTATATCCAGAGTAATGTTTTCTAGGTCTTCCTAGAATTTAAGAACACCGAATATAGAGTAAAGAAGCAGTCTGCAATAAGAAAATGGGGCCAGGACAGGACATAACCTAAGGAGCTGCTCTGCTGCCACATGGTCATTTGTTGTCTTATATGAGCTGACATGAATGAGGACATGTCTGTCACCAGCAGCCAATTGGTTATCATGGACTCATCCTGCAGGTCAATGGCCCTTTTGGATGAAGTTTACACAGATGACACGTTTTTGTGTGTTTTCTTTGTATCATGGGTTAAATCTGAGTTTGCTGGCCAAAGTTAATTAAGCTTGAACTGTATACATTCAGGTAAATAGGTTAGATAGCTTGATGTATCCCCTCAAAACAAGATACAATATTACACTGTATACATATAATATTATAGGTAGAGATAATGTGTAGGTATTTTAAAATAATTCCACTTTATAAAACAGTTTAAATAACATATCATTTTACAGAAATGCTGAGCTCGCAGATTCTTTTTTAATACCTTTTTGTCGGCTTTTATGACAAGTTCTATTGTGCATTGTTACCTTCCTACGTGAATGACATATGTGTCCCTCGCAGGCAGAGAGTGTGCAGGTGGTAACATCCTGATGGACCCATTCATTATCCCTCCGGGTATGAATGATCTCAGTGTTGAGAATACGTTATTGTGCTAACCTGTGGTTAATTCTGCATTATGCTGAGGGCTGTTGAACCGCGTGTGAGGAGCAAAGTTCATAAGTTTCTGTGGATTTTTCCTTTGACTCCGTGTGAGGTTTGTGAAATCTAAAATGCGTTTCAGTCTCGTCCAAAGGAAACTGGGCAGAGACGACCGACCACTTTGCTCAGAAAAACAACAACAGATCTGCAGTCTGGGGATCATTTAGCAGCAAATGGGGCTGCAGTTAGACCGAGAAACTATTTGCTGTGTGTGCATTTATTTGAGTGTGAAATTTTATGTGTTTTTATATGCGTATATATATATATAAAAATATATGTGGGTGTGTGTATGTAAATGAGTCTTCATCTGCTAAAGGTTCATCTGTAGGGTTCATATGTGTGTCATTGTTGAAGTGTCTGCATATACTGTGTGTGTGTGTGTGTGTGAGGCAGTGTTTATCACCTTCTGTGATGCTTACAGTGACGAAGAAGCCTCTACATTTATTTCAGTTCTCCTCCATGTGAATGAATTTCCTGCATGTCTGAATTAAATGAGGAGCTGAGAGCTTCCCTCTGGGTTTAAACAAAGACACTGTTTGAATACACCCCCACACACACATACACACACACATCTGGATCAGGTGTGTTTTCTTTTTTTGGGGGGGGGGGCTCCACTATGGGAATCCAGGAAATAACTGGACCTCCATCTAAAAAAACAGCCAAACCTTCTGGGACCAACATGAGACCGTTCAAATGTCATTCAATGTTGAGCAACTTTCTCTGATGCACCGTGGACAGTGTGAGTGTGTGTGTGTGTGTGTATGTAATGTGTATGAACTAATAAAGAGTCTAAAATTTACTTTTTGAATTTTAAGTTGGTGCTGCACAATTCCAGGCCAACGAACCCGAAGTCACATTTCTTGTTGTTTTTGTGTCTGACGCTTCAGAGGAAATGAGAATAAATGTCATCATCATTATAGCAGCCATTTTTATTATTAATGTTACTGAAACATTTCATCTATCACACAAAGAATTTCCAAAACAAACATCCATTTAGCCTTTGTCAAAATGTTAAAAAAGAAAAATCACATCAACAGACAAGAAACTGAACACGTTGATACATTTATAAGGCAGGATGAGGTCAAGGCCTCAGTGTTAATTATCAAAAGGTACAATCAGCACTGCTTCTTCACATTCTTTTATGAAAATAGCTTCCATTTTTCTCTGTCACTCTACTTTACCTCTCTCAACCTTGCTCCATCTCTTCCTCACACGCTCCTCTTTTACTCAGTCAACATGCTTTTTAAGCTAATCTCTCAATTAAGATGCATTCACAGCTTTTCCACTGCTCTGAAGTGTGTTTTCAACTGTGTTTTGTAGCAGGAGGTTTATTCTCCCCAGGACTGTGTAGCAATTTGCTGATGAGGTAACTTGTAGCTAGTTCTCCTGACATTTTCTTCTAAAATATAATCAGTTTTCTGTTAGAACAACATGCTCTAGATTTCAAGTGTTACAATGAGTACGAACTCTGAAGCCTCAATTAAATACAGTGAGTAGTGAGTAGTAATTCATCTAAAAATCTCATCGCTCCATTATGAAAGAAAATCAGAGCTTGGATTATTCGAAAAAACAAGCACCAAAATCAAGATAACACGTCTGTGGTGTCTTTAAAGTGAAGTCCTCTCGCCTTGAACCAGGCGGCCTCGGAAGGCCCAGGTATCCTGTAGGAGAAAGAGTTAAAGGGTCAGTTCAACAGAAGTAATCCAGAAATGTCTAGATTCTTTCCTTTAATTATGTAGGTGTATTCAACTAGAGCTAATCAGTCGGTTTACTGATGTGTGCAATCGTTTTGAGCAAGATGCAATGCAGTGAGCATCTTTCATGCAGTTCTATGTCAGCTTAATAATGACAATATAACATAAAATGTTCGTTTTTCTGGTCACCTGATGAATCGAAGTCTAATATTCACTCTACTTTTAGCTCTGCTTTGGTTTCCACCAACTCTTGAGGGAAATATCTGACTCTTTAGCTGCCAATTGCTCCACTGTGTTCACCAGATGGTCGCTGATTTCGTCTGTCTACGGTTGAGCGCTGGGCAGGTAGTGTCCTGTGGGTATATCAGAGAAAACAGCTGCCTGCTGTGGCTACGAACGAAGTTGATGAGAGCAGTGAGACTGAACCAAAACAGTAAGGTCACCAAAACAATTAGCTAAAAGCTGTCGTCTTTCCCTATCAACGGCAAGTTATGGTGCTGTGCAGAAAAGAGTAAAGACTGCACAGCTAGTCCAGAACTTTTTAAAAGATGAATGTGATGTGAATGTAAATGTCTCACCTTGAAGGTAACTTCGCTGTCCAAAGCGTACTTCTTGAACGCGATGTCCTTCACCTCTTTCTCGATGTTTTCCTGTGTGGTTCCCTTCACATCGATGTAGTAGCAGTCAGCGCTGGCATAGTGGCAAGAGATGGCCTAAAAACACACATAACACACACGTTCACACACTGTCGCCTTTAAATGTATAATATTTTTCACATCTGTTAAGTTTTTTTGGAGCATAAAAAGCCTGACTTTTGTTTAAGAATCCAGCTGGATTATGGGCAGCGTAGTACCTTGCGGAAGCCCTGCGTCTGGTTCATGCCTGAGCCATGGATCAGCAGTGGATGGAAGAAGACGGTGTCGCCCTTCTCCATCTCCAGGTGCACCCTGGGGTGCTGTGGGTCGTAGTTACGCACTCCATGGTACATCTTGTTCACACCACCCTGAGGACCCACGAGACAGAGTTTATGTGTCGGTCCCTCCTCACAGGTGGCATCGTGCTTCTTGTTTTGTGTGTGTGTGTGTGTGTGTGTGTTCATACCTCCCAGTCGGGGTAGTCATGCTCCTGCAGGGTGCTGGTGTGTGTTCCCGGCAGGACGACCAGGCAGCCGTTCTGCCTGTGCACTTTCTCCATCGCCGTCCAAGCGCAGACGATCCTGTCTGCTGGGCGGAACGGGAAGTAGTGCAGATCCTGATGCATCGGGTGACGAGACGTCTTCTTACCTGAAACAACGGGAGACGTGAGAGACAAACCTGGAGCAGGTTTTAAAAAAACTAAAGAAACAATGTTGTCCTCCCAAACAGTGCTGCTTTTCTTCTGATCGTGAGTCATTTAAATTAGATATTTAATATCATGAAGGTTATCCTTTGGATACCATGTCTTAAATGTGACATTTCTTCTCAATATTCTACTTAAAGGTACCCTGAAAAGTTTTCTTTTAAACAAATAATGTTCACATTCAGTCTTTCTCACCAGCGTGCATTGTGTTTATCCTGACAAAATTCACTTCCTTTCTCACTTGTAAAGCTGACTTTTCCAATATTTTTTCCTTCTTCTTCACTGTCTTTATTAAAACATATTGTTCTTCAGAATAGAGTGAAATCGGCGGGAGGACTGGCACCCGCTCATTAAAACACTGCTCGATGTTTGGATAAAACTGAATGAGGGTTTAATTTGAAAGAGCAAAAGGACTCTTTAACACTGCAGTTCCCACACTGAGGCCCAGAGATCTCCGAGGTCCACTGAAACCATTTCATTGTAAATATTATTTAGCTGCTCCATACCTGCATCAGGGAGGTTTGTTGATGAGCATGGTGTGCATGGCCATGATGTTGGGTCCAGTGAAACACTCCACATACTGCAGAATCTGATGTAGAAAAGCACAAATTTTGTCCAAAGTTTATTCTATTTATTTGTGGGTCACTGGGTCAAATATGTGTAGTTTTTTGTACTACAAGGGGGCGCCAACGGCGACACAAAGTGGCTTTATCAAATACCAAATAATTTGAAGATAATATCCAGGTAAAGACTTTTAACTGTGACACACTGAAAGAAAAAAAACTTGAATCCAACAGAGAACATGGCCCTGTTGTGATCTACTCGTGTGTGTGTGTGTGTGTGTGTGTGTAGTACCTGTGGTAAGCTGCAGTACCGGAACAGTTCAGGATCCTCCTGGAAGTCCTGGAGTTTGGAGATCGCCTTTTGATCCGCAACAAACTCTGACTTTGCGATTGCCAAGTCCCTCATCACCACCAGACCAGGAACCTTGACTTCCTGTCGACAGATTTTTTCAAACTCCTTCCTGAAGGATGCACACAGACACATTCAGCACCTCACAATATAAAAATGTACATCTTCTGTAATTTTGATGCAAATATACTATAAGATAACAATGAGACACATGAGTTTGCTGATCTCATGAATGGCTTCATCGCAGTAAACTGTATTTTAGAGGCGTTACAGTTCAGTTACTAACTGTGCTGTTTCATGCTTATACACTGGGAGAAAAGATTCTTTGTCTTTGCAGCTGTCAGAGTTTCCGATGGTCACCTGAACCTGTCGATGTCCTCTTCAGACACCAGATTCTTGATGAGGATGAAGCCATTTTCCTCATAGGAGAGTCGCTGCTCTGGGGTCAGCAGGTCAGTATCAAATGTGTATCTAACAAAAGAAGTGACGAAGTGATAACACACAACAATGTCAACATATGTTACTTTACTGTGAAACACTATTAAAAAAATGGAAATGGTTTTACAGTAAATTCCAGTTGCTGGCAAAGAAAACAACACAGCAACACACCTCCTAATGATAGCAAGCAGGACATGTGAGAGTTCTCTGAAACTTTAAGCAACAAAAGTTGTTGTTTCTAACATGAAGCATGCACTGCCAGTGAACTATCTTTAAAAAAAAGGCTTATTATGTTATTATCTTTTGAATAAATGCATCTGAATGCACCACCGGCTGTTACTGCTGTTACACAGGAGCAGAAAAGTGGGACGTGACCCAAGGGAGCAGAGCAGAAAGTGTGTCAAAGGGGAATGATAAACATGGATTGTATAAACCTTTAGCCTGAGGCACCTGTCAATGCTGCCACGACCTATGTTGGGATTAAAGTGTCAACTTAAGGTAAAGGTGTGTCCTTACCTCAGTCTCTGCGGGTGACTGTAGGTGGAGGTTTGAAGAGATGTTGGTGCAGCTGTCTGAAGATAGTCAGTTAAGGAGGAAACCAAGAAATCATCAATCAGTTTTTTAAAAGTTTGGTTCAAATCTGATCTGAGATTTTGGGTTGGACACATGGGTGAGCGGGTTTGAACTCACTCTACCATCTTATCTAGACCTTTCCATTGCTGGCTGTCTGCTAGGAGATACAGATATGTTGCTTTGACTTCTGCCAGTGCAGATTCATCATAATTTCAACATCAAACAACCTAAAAATAAACATATAAGCTGAGTTATATTAAAATAGTGTCTCCATCCACTGTGGATAAAAACATTGTTTAAACAGTTTCAGAGCCCTGACATAGCTCATTTACTGTATAAGTGCGCCACTTTACACCTTTGACAGGTTAACGTACCTGCAAAACAAAAAACTACAAAAACAATGGCGGCAGTGGTGTTACCGTCACTATGAGTACAACAACCACATTCATTAAAGTTAATGTCGCATTCAAAAACAATAGTAGCGATTAATTACGCCTATTTCTCCTCGTTTTCCCGGAGGCCTGGGGTCGGCAGCGGGACCCCGGCCTAGCCAACAAAAGTGTCCGCCGCTAGATGCGCAGCTGTCGGCTACAGAGAGCAGCCCGTTCCGCTCTCTGTGGAGCCACGATGCTACAACATATGCTGCGTAAAGAAAGCAGAATAAATAAAAGGATACGATCGCTGCAGGTGGTCGATCAAGGTGATTGATCAGCAGTTTGAGTCTTTCGGCAGCCCGAGACATCTTTCAGCCAGGTTGTGATCACTGTAAAGTGGGACAGCTGAGAGAGTGTGTGTGTTTGACTGGGGTAAAGGGCAGGGATGACAACATAACACACACACACACACACACACACACACACGCACTGACAGTACAGTGTGGGCTGGTCTTCTTGCAGGTCTGTACAGCTGGTTTATTCAGAGGAAAAAGATAAAATCATGTTTCTCAACAGCTATGAAGAAATATCTGTAATAATGCATTAATATGGTTTAAAAGAACAGTGGACAGACATAACAACAGTATTAGACAGATATTAATGTTTCTGTTTATTTAAATGATTTCAACAATAATCTTGATTTAGACTTATTTAATAACTTTATAATCAGTGTTATTAATGTTCAACAATAGAATCAAATGAATTATAGTCACTGCAGCTTTTATCCAGCAGGTGGCGCCACGCAACTGAAGATTAAACTTAATGCTAGCGTTTCTATTTGTCTTTTCAAGTTATGTCTAATGTCCACATTTTCTGTTTCTGCTTGTCACAGATATTGGCTATTCATATGAATATATTTAAATATTTTTAATATAAATTAAATCAAATTGGAAATAAAGTAAAATATTTCTAACTTTCTGATGACACAATCATCTTTTCAACTTGAAATCAAGAAAATTAATGTCATTGTTAAACTTTATTTCATACACAGTTAATGTTAGAATGAACAGAAAGGAAACAAACATCTAATAATGTCAAGAATTATTTATTAATTATTTTGTTACAGCTTAACGAAGATGTAACATGACAGACTAAACCTTTAACGAAATCTTTTTATTTTTTTAAGATCAATATTGTTTGAGTGTCTTAATTAAATGTATGTGTAAGCCTGTAGACCACCTGATCTTATTATATTATTTATATTTGACAGGGACAATAAGGGAGAAGCTGCATATTTAAACATCATCTCAATGTTGCAGCGTTAGACAGCTGTAAAGCCACAGTATTATAATGTTATAAGTGAGATACCATTGTTTCGGTTATCTGCATTTCCTACATCTCTCAGCTCCATCAAGCTAACCATAATTTGACAGCATCAGAGCGGAAACAAGTTGACTCTATTAAATTAAATGTGACATATAATTACTATTTTAAGACACAACACACCTTTCTAAAGTACCCATACATTATACATTGAAATGAGTTGTTTTTGTCACTTTTATTTGGAGTACTGTAAAAGACAGGACACAATGATTTTTTTTTATTTGGCGCTTTTATTCTGAAAGTTGTGGTATAAAGCAAAGCATGGTCGCTGAGACTGCTTTTATTTTGAAATGTTACAGGAAGTCCCGTCATAGTCCATCGTGTGCTACTTGCTAACAGCAGGCTCGCACCCCTCCCGTCTCCTGTGTCGACAGCAGATCCTCCTCCAGCCTCTTTAAACTGCTTTCACCGCCACACAAACGACATTTTGGGGGTTCGGTCTGTAGCCTTCCGTCCTCGCAGCCCTCACGTCCCTCTGCGTGTTTCGGAGGATATTTCTTCTCTGTCGGGAGCATTTGGAAACGAAACCGACCACAGACGGAGCTTGTGTTTTAGGCGACTTCAGTGGGTGGATAAAGCGGAGGAGGGCATCCGGGCCTGGCTGCTCCGGAGAGTCGGCTTGAAACGACGGAATTCACCATTTCCAGGTAAATGTGCTCTGTTTGTGGATAACACACACCGCTTGTCCGATAATGGACTCCGTGACGTTACATTTGGTCCGGCCGTTCAGGACGAAGACTGAACGGCGGTGTGTGGAAATGACAACACAGAGGAAACGGCAGTTGAAGAATAATTCAGCCAGACTCCAGCTATATTTCTTATTTTAAAACAACCTTCCGTTTTACCCTTTACAATTACGACTGTGGTGTTGGGGCCTCCCACACATTTGAAACATAAAACCTGTTATTTCGTTATTTCTGGTGCAAATATGTTGGTTTGTTTACATAACGTATGCTATGTATTGGCAGCCAGACTAGCCTCCAGCGACAGGAACCCTGCTGTAAATTTAGGAAGGATACCATAAAATAACAGACAAAGTGCAGGAATATAACTCCAATGCTGATGTCAAATATACTCACATAATGAAATTAAGAGTGGGAGATTATTCCTGCGTTATTAGTGTGATTTCTGAGAAAGTAATTAACTCCAATATTACAGTTATGTAAGTGACAACTCTCCAGTAAACCTATAAAATCTATAATGTGTGTGTCTGTGCAACCACAGATTCATGATACCCGCAGCAGACTGTATTTATTCACATGTATTTTATAAATCAAGTGTGAGTCTCCTTTCACACTTTTAAAGTAGCACAGTTACACTTCTCACAGCAGAAATGTTGACATTCCTCAAGCATCTGCTGATATTAAAAAACGTGATTTTTTTCCCCAGTCAACACAAGTGCACGGTAAATTCGACACAACCTGAATGCACCATCCCTCCTGTCACCCTGGAAACAGTGAGATATTGAGTTGACTTGTCAGATAAAGGGGCGTCTTAACTTCTAAAAACAGATCACATGTAGGAATCATAGCTAGTGTGTGCAGTCCAGTTGTCAATCATGTCATCATAATATCATCTGATCATCACTGTGTGAAGCAGCAGCAGCAGATGATGATGATGATGACCGGTTATATTGACCACTCATCATCCATTCCTCCAGTGAAGCACCCTTTTCCACTTCCTGTCTGACCTGGATTCACTTCCACCGTCCTTCATCTGGAACAACTGGTCGCTCTTTTTCTGTGTGTGTGTGTGTGTGTGTGTGTGTGTGTGTGTGTGTGTGTATTGACCCACATTCATATCTAGGCTGTTGGCTTTGAGAGTGATACACCCCCCAGAGGACAGTAATTACCCTGACAGCCCCCCTCTCCCCATGTCTTTGGGCCATATAGCAGCGCTAGTATTGATCTGTTCTGCATTATGTCGCATACAGCAGCAACGTGTTCCACGCTCCTGTACACACACACTCGTGCTGTTTCTTACGTTCTCTCCTGGGGCCGACCTGTGACAGCACGTACGGTGAAATGCCTCATCTTGTAGTTAAGTTTTGAGATGTTTCATTGGTTTCAGTTTGACTAATTAATGTAACACGTGACCCGACTGCAGTGAGTGTCAGTGATTGGTTTGAAACTTCCTGTTGAAGCACAAAGGCGTGGGAACAGAAGTCAAAGTGAAACAGAACAAGCTGGATAGACATTTATGTTCAAGTAATGTGCTGATAAAGGGGCATTCCACCAGTTTTACATATCAAGCTCAGTTTGATGAACCACTCAGCTTGTAAAAGTATTTGTGTGGCTCCAGAAGAGGTTTACAAAGTCTGATAAAGTAACCCCAAGGGTACTATATTGATTTGAGTTTGAAGACCACAGATTCTGCTGTTTTGATTTCTGATTATTCACTGTCCCTCAAATTTAAAGGTCCAGTGTGCAGGATTTAGTGGCACCTAGCAAAGAAGTTGCAGAGTGCAAGCAACTGAATACTCTTTCACACCTCACCATCTCCTTCCAAGCATGTAGGAAAAAGAAAAGGCCTTATCTAGATCAGTGTTTGGTTTGTTCGCTCAGGGCTACTGTACAAAAATGGCGGTTCAACATGGTGGACTCCATGTAAGAGGACCCGCTCACTCTGTAGATATAAAGGGCTCATTTTAAGACAGCTTTTACAAATATTAGATTCAATTCCTGTCAATAGATCCTCCTAAATCTTACACACTGGACCTTTAAGGGAGTCCAGGGCTAAATCACTGGGGTGCCCTTTTAATGTGTATATAAACTGAAGAGACATGAGCTGAAACTCGTTAGAAAAATCCATGAAATGCGCTGGATGACAGTAGCGTGAGGCAAACAGCTCGCTGTCAGTTGAAATGTTCTGATGTTTCACACTGCAGCGGTTTGTTTCGTCTAAACTGCCAGAATGAAGAGGAAATGTGGATGAAGCAGAGCATTCAAAGTGCTGGAGGATGATGTTAGCGTGGCACAGCTAAATATAACTTTACTATAAAGTATGATAGGCATTATACTGTGTTATGAAATATGTACATCATCTGTGCTCCACAGCATGGTGATATCCCACCATGCTTTGCAGCATAGCTGACTGCACTTACTGATGATCAGCCTCCAAAACACTGTTGCTATGGACAACCAGGCAGGCAGCTTACCATCTCTCCCTCTCTCCTGTTTATATAACTCCAACTTGTGCAATGTTTTATTGATCAGAGAGGTGTGTATATGTCTGTGTGTGTGTGTGTTCATTTGCTTTTCTTGCTTTGCATGTGTGTACGCGCGCTCTCGTCTCTTTCGGTGTTATATATTATTTTATATGTTTCTGCCTGTTTGTGTGTGTCTGTATGAGCATGTATGTTTCTTCATGCATGTATATGAGTGTGTGTGTGTGTGTGTTGGAATGTGTCAGTGAATGCAGCACTGTATGTATGAATGTCTTGCCTATAAACACACACACACACACACACACACACACAGTCCTCCTCCCCGTCTCTATCCCCTGCTCTGTTTGCGTCTCATGTATTGTTTCACCTGAGGAAGTACAGAAAATATAAAAAGCAGACGAATGTAGCTAAATCTGAGAGGGAGTTGGACTTGCTAACAACCCCTGGGGCTGATGGGAAATGTCTTCCTGCCATTGCACTGCCGCAGGGTGGGCATCATGTAGGTGAAGTAGTAATTATTGGGTTTTTTTGGGGTCTGGCTAATTGTAGGGCTTCAGAATGAATACAATTAGTGTGGGCTGGGTGCATCAAGAACACACACTTTGCAGCCATATGAACACATGCCCATACGCACACACACTGATGGGGAAAGTTATGTGAGCCATGCAAGGAATGTGGAGTGGTGCGAGTTCATTGTTCACACACACACACACACACACACACACACACACACACACACACACACAGATTTATCCAGACTCTAACAATTTAAAAATTTCGATCATGCTGCTTCAAACACCTCTGTCAGCCTGCTGTTTGTGTGTGTGTGTGTGTGTTTGATATTACAGTAAAAGAAAGCCATCTTATAATATGTGTTTGTGTGTGGTGTCATCCTGTATGAATGTGTTTGGGTGTCAGAATAAATGTTTGTTCTTGTTGGACAGTTATGTGTGTCCGTTTAATATGTGTGTGGTTGTGTGTAGGGTTGAGCTGGGTGACTGGGATTGGCTCATAATCCGGAGATTAACCAGTGGCATTGTTAGAGCAGCAGCAGGCACGGATTATACACACACAAACACACACACACACACACAGAGGTCACACATAAAAATAAACAGACCTGCCATTCATTCATGAAGTCACTTTCCTTCATGTGGTGTCGTTTCACAGTGAAGATGCTAAAATATTCATCACAGACACACACACACACACACACACACACACACACACACACACACACACACACACACACTAGTGAGGATCTGAGCACGGTGGTGACGTTTCACTCAGTTTTTGCCTTATCGTCTCTGGACAGAGTTGTTAAAAAGAGCTAAATAACACCAGGAGAAATGACATGCTAATGTTGTTGAACAACTTTTACACTTTACTAATGAAATTAAACATTTTTTCAGTCCTGTGTTGCTTATAGTGCATCCATGATCAGATTATTCAACACTTAGCCTCACTTAATGAGCCCAAATAAACCCTCGCTTTAAACTTTACCTTAATCCCAAATCCTAAACTGGAACTGGAAGAAATAGAGCTCAGACCAAAACGGCATTATGTTGTTAAATGTTTTCACTCCTCAGGATGGACTGAACAGTTTGAGGAAAACATCTGATTACGATATTTCTGACCACAATTGTGATTTAAATTGCACTTAATAAATCAATCAATAAGTAAATAAATACATTTAAAAATTAAGTTTGTGTCAAGCATAATTAATTCATTACTTTTTTCTACATGGAAAAAGTCTGATAAAATGTGTTTTTGCATCTTGTCAAACCATCCAGCTTACTGTACAAAAAAATGAAACTATTAAAGGTCCAGTGTGTCAGATTTAGAAAGCTCTGTTTACAGGAAATGGCATACAATATGTGTAACTATGTTTTCATAAGTGTGTAATCGCCTGAAAATAAGACTTGTTATGTTTTTGTTAGAATGAGCCTTTTATATTTTAAAGACGCCATGGGTCTTCTTTGGTGGAGTCTGCCATGTTTTTACAGTAGCCCAAAATGGACAAACTAAACGCTGGCTCGAGACAGGGACCTGGTGTGCTTTTAATGCATTTCGCAGCCACTGTAGAGGGTGAGGTGAAGGGGTTGCAATCAGTATCACTAGATGCCACTAATTCCTACACACCTGTCCTTTAAGCCCTCATTTAGTATTGTATTACATTAGTGATGTGGACAGTACTCTGCTGATCAGTCACGTTTAAAAGAAGGTTTGACTGACATCTCTTAATAACACTGCTGACACGTGCACTTTAGCCTCTTCAGCTAGTGTTTGCTCCACAAGAACTTGAGATGATGTGCTTGAAACAGTGATAAGATGTACTTAGAAGATTAAGTGGGAGATTCTAACAACTTTTCACGATCTGCCATGTGTCTGTCAAGTAGTAGATTTGACACCCGATAATTGTCTTTAGTAAACAAGCTGCTGTCTTTGAAATGCTGTTTTAGGTATAAAAATGATCTAAGAAATTCAAATCAAATTCAGATATCAAAGTGTGTTTTTCATAATGTGAGATTATAATAGCTGATTTAGTGTGCACACAAACAAGTGGTAAAGTGTTAGTGCCAAGTACAGTCAGCTGTAGTTTACACTCTGCTGTTCAGTACATCCCGTCCTACACAACTCTCACCATCTGCCTGCTTCTCTAAAACAATTTTTACATCATCTCACATACACACAATGACATTATGCTACCTGCTGCTGAGTTTTAGTTTGTTTCACTCTATTCACACTCAGATTTTGTTTTTAGAGGATGTTGTGCAGCTTTGTCGAGTATAACCCCTCTTACACCACCGCCTCCTCTTACTTTAAATTCCAGTCTGTATAAAAGTGACTTTCCTTTTTCATCTCAAGTAGGAATCTCTAATTATCCCTCTTTCTTCCCGACGGGTTAATCATTGCCTCACAGACAGGCGTTATCTGCAATCAGTGCCAAGAAAGTGCATCGAAAGTTCACAGGAAACAGTCACGAAAAGTGGACCACTCATGAAGCCCAAAGAGACGATTGTCAGGCCTTCTCATCTTAGACATTTCTAATTAATTCACTGCAATGTGACTGTAATGGACGAAGGTTCCCAAAAGTCCTCTATGGTTTTATGTTTCTAGATCCCCTCCTCCGCATTACCACCATTAAGCATCGCGTTCATCGTTATCTGAAAGGTCAGATCGATTCGAGGTCAGTATTGCTTGGTACGTTTGCACACACACACTGATAATCTGGTCTAATCAGATTAACGGAACACTCCTACATGAGCAGTGATAGAATCCATGACTGAACAGGCTGAGAAAAGTAGAGGAACTCAGCCTTTATCAGCAAAACCCAAGAATGAGGAGGTTAGATTACAAGTCTACTGACGGTTTGATTGACAGGAGAACACACGAGCACATGGCAAGGAAGATAGAAACTAGATAAAACCGGTGCCATCCACAGTCGTCCCCCAGGAATATTGCAGCGTTGTTTCTTGATTTCCTGTCAACTGCAGTGAAGGAGAAAGACCAGTTAGCTTTGGTTTAGAAATATGTCAAATCTGAGAACGTCTTTTGTCATACAGGGTTTTGTAGAAAAGCTATTCATATTTCTGTATCAGTTCAGTATCAAAAAGTGTTTTGTTGTCTCTTAACTCCGATATCATATGCCTCTTTCAGATTGCAAAGCCAAATCTGTCTTGTTTTTTGGCATCTCCAGATCGTATCCAGATAGATTTTAGAAAGTCGGATCCAAGCCACATTTGGAGGAGGTTTGAAATGCGATTCCAGTTAAATATTTACAGATGCGTCTCAGTCTGGACGCTCTGGATACTCATATCAGACTTTAAAAACGTCTTTTGAGTCACTCGATCCACAACACGCGACAACATCAAATCCAGAGTGACCGCAGAGCGGAGAAAACACAGAACAACAGTCGGTGAACAGACACTGAAATAAATAGTCTGCTGACACATTGTGGGGAGGCTTTTGTACAACTTCTTCTTCTGCATCGGAAGAAGCAGCCATGTATGTAGTTACTGGCGTCTACATCATTACCACTGTGACCCATGCAGATCGGTTGGTGATGTCTGGACACACAAATCCGAACTGATCACTTACAATAACAGTGTGGACAGTCCGTCTCAAAGATCTGATTTGAGAAACAAATCTGATTTGCCTGCAGTTTAAACAAAGCCGTGTTGACACGAGGTCGAGCTGTAGCCATTATAAAATATTGTGCACAATTCATGAATCTATTAACCATGTTGGAAATCCTCACTTATTCATTTCATGCACTCCGGGAAATGTTTACATCTTTGTCCCAGGCTGGGATGTCCCACCTGGTTTGGCACAAAGAAAGGAAAAAGCCCAGGCTACTGCTGGATTGTGTGAACAGCGCACACACACACACACACACACACACACACACACACACACACACACACACAGAATAGGGCACCTCGGGGAGTGAACACCTGTTCCCAAAGGCCTCAGGGTGAACAGAAATGGATTTGGCTGTGACTGTGTTCAGGGGAGTGGTGGGGCGTGAGAAAGAGGATGCACGATGGAAGGTTGTAAAACCGACAGAGGAGAAGAAGGAGGAGGAGGAGGAGAGGCAGTGACAGAGGGAGGGAGGTTAAAGTCCTGTTGTTCCGTTGTGTAAGACGACCTGCCGTCTTTAGAAACCTCTCTTGTGGTTGTCACTTTTGTTTTTGCGTCGCTGGGTGTGGGCGACTGTAGCTGTTGTTGCTTTGATTTGACTGAGTACATTTTAAAGAGCAGTTAGCAACTTTGCATGTGGGTGACCCCAACTGTCAGCGAGACACAACTTATTTGGACTTCTCTGCCCAGGAACTGTAACAGAAACCTGAAGGAGCTTTTGCCTGTGCAGCTTTTCAAATTAAAAGCATTGAATGTTGCTAGAATTTGGCAGAATATTCTCCATTTCTAGCCTCTTCTCAATCAGTCAGAGAGAACACTGTGCAGCAGGCATTTCAATTATCTGAAGGAGACCATGCCTCAGTCATTTGTCAGACCACTGTGTCATTATTTATCTAAAAATATATTTTAATCCTTGTCGCAAAAATTCACAATGTTTTGAGTGAGCTCAGAGGTTCTTATTGAAACCTTCAGTCGAACATCATTTGCATAACACACTATCATTGGTAACACAGTCTGTGAGTGTGTGTGTTTGTGTGTGCACGTGTGCGATCTTGGTAGCGGGTACAGTTTCCCATCTCTCTCCACTGGAATGTGCCATCTCCAGCTGTGTGTTTGGATTCACCAAGCAAACATCCAGACAGGAAAACACACATTCTTGTACGTTGTATTCGTCCAGCGCTGTGCATGTATGTGTGTGCGTGTGTACACACTGGACAGACCGGAAACTTCTCGTTAACCCTCGTTAGTCTGTTGTGGATGTGATGTGACAGACGAGCGTTATGTAACAGAGGGTAGGGAGGGACGGTGTTGATTTCACAAACACAAGGGTGGAGGAGAATAGCGAGGGTTAATGTTTTGCTAATAATATAACCTTTACTGCTGTAAAAGGATCAATGCATGCACATACTGCTTCACTGGTAACAAACACAGACTTGAGGCGCACTGTGCAACTCTGCACACAGTTACGGGAGCTACACTGAGGTAAACAGAGGCACATGGTCATCATTCCTGTGCAATAACACCGCCTTGAGCAGACGGGGCTAGATGACAACCACTTTCATTACACTAACAACACAGTGACTGTATATAAAAGCAGGAGGGGGAATGCAGCACTGACAGGACCAAACACTGGACTGTGCTGGACAACATGAGAGTAACCTGGGAAACTGATCTCACAGCTGGATCGGCTAATGCTGCATTCCTGCTGCAGATAACTAACAGTCATGTAATAATTGTAGATAGTCACAGCTTCTCTGCACTTAAAGTGAAATCACCATTTAGAAAACCAAAGCTAGTTGATGAGAGAAAAATATCTTAGTAAGTTAGCTTTCTCTGTCTCGCCATGTCACTTTGTGTCACAGTTGTAATTTCTGGAAAAGTTTAAACATATTAATTGATTTTTGTTTGGCTACATGGGAGCAACACAACAAGCTAAATGAAAACATTATCACCTTATAAAGTTGTTTTGGTGAACATGTTATTTAGTTGCTAACTAGTAGGGTAGGCAGCGTTTCACATGTAGTAATTTCATTCCTTTGCTAATACGAAAATATTCATGAGTGCAGCTTCAAAAACAATATCAGCGTGACTCAGTTTGAGTTCCTCTAGTTACTGCTTTCGGGGCGGCACAGTGACGCAGTGGTTAACATTGTTGCCTCAACTTGTCGAGGGTGTACCCGGCCTCTCACCCTAAGTCAGCTGAAAGAGGCTCCAGATAGTTCCTGTTTTCATTCAGCCGTAACTCTGTGTGTTTTTGCTTCAGATGAACATACACACAGGGACAAAACACTGTTAGTCTAGATTGCAGTAGAGCAGTTTACCGTCTGTGTGTGTGTGTGTGTGTGTGTGTGTGCGTGTGCGTGTGCGTGTGTGTGTGTGTGTGTGTGGGTGTGTGTGTGGATTGATCACAATGCCAGTGTGAACAGCCGATAAGAGGATCATCTATCCTGCACACGATCTCTGTTTTGTAATTTGAAGATGGATGAAGTGTCTTGCCTTTGGTGTGACCTCAGGCTAAACCCCTCACACAAACAAACTCACACACACACACACACACACACACACACACACATACATTGTTAAAGGACACTGAAGTTTGGGCGTGCAGTCAAACCTTAGTGTGGGTGTGTGTGTGTGTGTGTGTGTGTTATGTTTTGTGGCATGTGGGCTTTGTGTTTGTCATGTGGCAAGATAGCAACAGGGCAATGGCGCGCCATGTGTTGTGTTTAAATTTGTTTGTGTGTGCGTGTATTCAGCTGGGGGATACTGCAGTCTTCATACCTAAAAATAACACCTTCCCTCCAGCTCGCCCTTCCTCTCCTCAGCCTTTATCTTCATTCTTTACATCTTTCCCATTAAACTCCCAGATCTGTGTCCTTCTCCCTGATGTGTTCTCTCTCTGCATCATGTTTGTGTTTACATCTGTACATAGTAGATAGCATGTGTTGTTGTGATATGTTGAGTGATATACAGACAGAAACCACCGGCGTAAACCAAAGCGAGATGTTATTCACAGACATATGATTAAAAGAGAGATTTAACAATTTTATGTGAGAAACCGTGCATTCATTGCTCCTGTAAAAACAGGAAATAGTTTCTACTACTTAAAATGTTTATCTCTATACATCCATCTTATCTGAATGAGGCTCTGGGTTGCAGTGGCAGCGGGCTATAAGCAGGGTATCTCTCCAAACTCCTCACAGAGGACCCCAAGGCATCCCAGATAGGATGTATGACCTCCCCTTTCCTGTTCTTGGTCTACCCTGGGACGCTGTCCTACTCGAAAAACTAAACAGATCAAAGCATCTCAGATGGATTCTTTCAATGTGAAGAAGCAGTGGTCCTTCTGGATGTCCAGGCTCGTCACACTGCTCCTAAATCTGAGCATTGTTTGCATCTGTGATCTCATTTGTTAGGTCATTACCCAAGACCATACGTAAGGGTTTGAACATGGATCAAGAGGTAAACTGAGAGCTTCGCCTTCAGGCAGTGGTCCCACTTCATCACCTGCATTACTGCCTATGTGCTTGTCATGCTCTATCTTACACCACCTCCTACACAAGACCCTGGTACACCTATACCCTTTCACTTGGGGCAGCAGCTCACTCCTGGCTCATGGTCTAAGAACGGTTTTTTTTTTTTTTTTTTTAGCCATGGCTCTAGTGATGGTATTTTTGATTCCTTCAGTTTGGTCCGGGCTGAAATATCTCAACAAAGATGAGATGGATTACCAGGAAATGTAGTGTAGACATTTATGGTGGCCAGATGATGAATCCTGATGACTTCTGATCTCTTCACTTTCCATCCAGCGCCACTATCAGGTCGAATTTTTAAGTTTTTTTTTTAGTCATAAACCAATACCAGCAAAATGATTGACATTCCCATCATTCCAACCTCAATGGCATGGTGGTGCAGTTGTTGGCACTGTTGCCAGTCTCGCAACAAGAAAGTTCCTGGTTCAAACCTCATGTTGGGGCTTTTCTGTACAGAGTTTGTGCATTCTCCTCTGTGTGTCCACCCGTAGTTGAATGGTTGTTTGTCTCTGTATCAGCCCCATGATGAACTGACGACTTGTTCAGGGTGTACCCCACCTCTTGCCCATCGTCAGCTGGGATTGGCTCCAGCCCCCCCTCGACCCTGATAAGCAGAAAGCGGTTACGGAAAACTTATGGTAACATGGTAAATATTACCTGCTAGCAGTTACCTGCTAAACATCAGTATGTTTGCATTGTCTTGGACTTTTCAAGCCAAAAACTGTGCAACTAAAGGAACTAAACTCAGGCGCTAAACTAGGAACTAAAAGTCTCTGTGCATAAAAAAAACAATGGCAGCAGTTTCACACATGATAAAACACCGACACAGATTCATCCCGTTGTTCTTTGTATTTACTGTTGCGTGACTCTGATGTTTATTGATGTAGATCAGTTGCACAGCAGACGTGCAGTTGCTTCAGTAGACATCTCACTTCTGTTTTTCTAGTAGCTTACAGTCACCGAACATGCTGAAGAGTTAGGAAGGAGCATCAAATTAAAAAATGCAAATGTATGTAGATGATTTGGGTATTTATTGTTGACCTTAAACTCTCGCTTCAGTCTCACTTCTCCTAAAATGTCTCCTGTGAAACCTCATGAAACTGCTCTCCCTTCTTCCTCTTCTCTCCCTACATCACTTCACCACCCGGAGGCATGTTTTCATTCATGACCATTGGTAATTTCCCATTAATATTAACATTGTAGCCTTTTGTGCTCTTACAGAAACACACACACTATTTCAGCTCACCCCTCTGGATCAGTCATGCTGAAACTCTTTTTTTTTTTAGTTCCTCTAAAGCAAAACAAAGGGTCTTTCAGTGGAAAGCGCCCACTGCACCGGGCAGCAGCACTGATGCTCTGTTTGTGTGCGTTCTCATAGCTGCACAAACACATGCTTGTCACTGTACTCGGAAGGGTTCAGCTGAAATGGGCGCTTGAAGGCCAATAACAGTGCTAACAATTCATGTTAAAATGACTCAAAAGTTTGGTTAAGAAGCCTTTCAAACACAGAATCTAGACACTTGTAGGACATGTGAAGTTCAGGGAATGTTTCTTCACTGGAGGAATGCAAACTCCTGTTGGGTTCAAAGCTGGAAACTCATCTGCAGCGCTAAAATGCAGGCAATCATCAGAGAGTACAGTCATTGTGTAATTGTCCAGAGATTGTTTATTTACGCAGGTTTCACAGTTGTGGTCGTCAAAGATATCAGATGGAGGGATTCATCCACCCTGTAGGCTTTAAGGAGGTGACACCCTTTGGTGCTCCTGGTCTTTGAAGTCTTTGTAGTGGGGTACATCATGTAGGACAGACAGTGGTGCTTTGATTGTAATGTATACCAGCAATATGAGGGGAAACTCCCTGGTTGTGTGTGTGTGTGTGTGTGTGTGTGTGTGTGTGTGTGTGTGTGTGTGTGCTGTATATGATGGCAGTGATCTAAGTGTGCCTGAGGCAACGCAAACATTATATTCACCTGTGATCCTAAAAGCAGACACTTGTACATAAAAAGACAGAAAGTGAGCACCTGTGTGAGTTCAGATTTCGCCTTCTAGCTTTTTGGGCTGTAGTTTTTCATCCTAACCGCTTTGATTAGCACGTTTGTAGACGTTTGTTAAATTAAACTGATTTCCATTCGGTGGTGTGGGAGGCGAGCAGGCTGTGAATGAGAGACAATTACAGATCACAGACACCTGACCATCGAATTATTCCACAAATATCGTGAAACTAATTTGCCATTAGATTATAGTGAAGATGCACAGGTTCTCTGGAGCTGAGCTGATTGGTCAAACAAGCCTTGAAACAGTTTAACAAATGAAACTCACATTTGTTCAACTCAAAGGTAGGAGGATGATTATATATTTTTTTGTTTAAATTAAAAGATAAGTCATTGTTATTCTTATTGTCACTATATGTTCCATAGAAAGCTCAAAACCAACAATACATTAGTGACTCATAGACTAAGCTAAGTCTTTCCTACAGACGGCTCCAAACTTTAGAACCACATCATCAATGTATAATTTAATTCCTAAACATACAGTGTGTCATTTCTGCTCACATAACAATAACCAAAGATATAGTTTGACGATGTCGTGATGTAGTGTGGGATCGTGGAAGCTGTTGTCAAACCTTTTTTCAGCCATTTTGACATGAAATAGCAGGTAAACACAGGTGTTACCCATGATACTAATTAAAGTCCCATTCCATTCAGGTCACACAGAGTCAGGGTGCTGCTGTGCTGCATGTTGGCTCACTGGAAAGGCTCTGCTGCACTAAATGGAACAGGACCTTAATTAGCATCATTGGAAACACCTGTTGACCGTACTATTACCTGAAAGTCAAAGCAACTAGAGGCAAGCAAGGAAACTCACTGTTACCTGAATAAAATGATGTATTTGTCTGGATTGACGGAAAGATTTGTAAGTACACAACTCAGCAAATATGAGAATGTTACATATGATATCTTTTTTAAAAGAAGGCTCTGTTATTCCCTCAAAGTGCTCGTCACAGTAGCAGGAAATAGTGAATTTGTTTGGGACTCAAGATGAATCCGCATGTGGTGCATTAGTGAGTATTTGAAGCAGCAGGCCGGTGTCCATGCCCATGCTGTTGTAATGAGGGAACATGTCACTCAGTGTGATGGTGCTGCTCATTGATTGATTGATTATTCATATTGTTGGACAACAATGGAGCACCGTGGCACAGAGAAACAAGCTGCTGTGTATCTGGCTTCGGTAGAAAGTCTTTATCATCCATGGAGAAACGTGTTTTTCTCTGCACAAGCAGTACTTAATGCAGTGTGTACAGTATCACTCTTACATGCTGCATTCAGCTCATATTGAACACAGTGGAAGAGTGACACAGCATTTTTATGTTGTTGTCAACCACAAACTACAGTAGGAACTTTAAATTTTCATTAGCTGACTGCACAAATGTGTATAAACCTGATATTGTTCTGATCTTAAACAGCAGTCATTAGTGGATTTGCTAGTGTTTTTCTTCCTGGCACTTGATGAACGCCCTAGGTTTGTGATTTTCACCGTCTGTTCCAACATATCCTACTTGTAATAACCTCAAATGTCAACCAACAGCTTATATAAAGTATATGACATACAATATTCATTGTATTCACAGCCTTCAAGCTCTTTGGTTTAAGTCTCCAGGCAGTGGATGGTTAGGAATCAGCAAATTGAGTTGAAGTTACTTTGTGGGTACACCTACAGTTTGCGGAGTGTGTTTGCTCTGTGTGGGTGTGTGTTGTTGGACAGGATCAGCAACAATATTACAATAACTGCCAAATTCTACACACAATCATCAATTGCAATCATCTTGTCAAGAACAAGGAAAACAACAGCCAGGGCTTGAAAAGGAAACACATCTGATTAGACACAAGCCCTACAGGGTAATATGACCCAATGAGCACTAAGGAATGAACCCCAAATAAAACTTAAATGTTGATCAATAGATCTCTTTGACATGTTAGCTCATTTTCCCTCAGGGGCTGTGTTCAGTGCTGACTCCCTAATGTCTGCTCTCCAAAAAGCAAAGACGATGATTCTATCTATTTTAAAGTGGCTGTGATTCTCATATGAGTGGGTCTATTTTGAGCAACGGTTTTAACAGCATTATCTGTTGTTTGTCCCTTTTGAGAAGACGGCAGCGCTGGCGACTGTTCAGCCTTCCCCTTAACTCTCCCTCTGTTCTTTGTTTAGCTTGTTTTCGCTGACAGATATCGAGACTTTTATAGAAGCAGCAGAAGAACTAAAGAGAAAGTGTTTTTAAATAAGATAGTATTTTTTTTGTGCAACATCTTCAGTTTGGATCCCGTGATCAGAGATATCAGAAAATATTGTACCTTATTATGCTTCATATATATTGTATTATTGTTTCCTTACATGGTAGTTTTGAATGTTTCTGGCGGAGTCCACCATCCCTGTGTAGTGCAACCAAGTTAGGATTCACAAGACTGCCTTCTTTTTTATTCTGAAAGGGAAGGTTTTTCATTTTTGGAAATATGTTTATTTACTTTCTTCTCCAGACATATATCTGTCCCTTAAATATACAGCTGCAGCCGGTTAGCTTAGCTTAACTTAGCTTAGCTTAACGTAATAACTTGAAATTGGGTGAAACAGCTAACCCGGCTCTGTCCAAAAGTGTCCAAATCCACCTGCCAGCACCTCTAAAGTTTTGTCGCCACTGTGCCATTGCTAGGCAACAATCTAAGGTGCACAAGTTGTTCCTCTTCTGACGTTTTTGGCTATTACATAACAGCTTCTGGTGAGTTACCATCGCCTGGGCTGACCCCTTGCATGTAGTGGATTGCAATCAGATCTGCGATCTGCCGGGTGAAAGCACATGTTTGTGGGTAAGTGTGGCTTGCAAAAGGCTTCTAAATTTTATCCAGAACAATCATTTGATAGCATTTGATACCAACGTTTGATACTTTTGGATAGTTCATATATTTTGGATAAGGCTTGAGGTTTGTAACGCTGCCCTTCACATGACAAGGACTTACTTGACAATTAATTGTATTTTGAAAACATACATTTAATGAGTAAATTACAAAGGGATCTTGCACTTTATGACCCACTGGACTCACGCTTGATTAATCACCTAAAAAGGTTCATGCCTTTAATTCCCAAATCAGCCATAAACACAAGAAGTAGCCACTGAAATCAAACCTAATATAGAGCTGAACCACCACCCTCTCTGTCTCTCTCTCCCTCTCTGTCTCTTGCTCGGCAGTACTGTACATGCCTGCAGTCACTCTGGTGATTTCATGGCTCTTAACCAAACACAAAGACTCCATTATGACTTCGTTCGCCGAAATAAACTCACTTTCTCGCTCCCGTTCCCTCTCTGCCTCGTCAACTTCTTCTTCCTCTTCCTCCTCCTCTTCACATTCACACTTTCACCCACATCTCAGAGAAAAAAAAGCCACATTTTCCGTTTCATTACCTCATTCCGATATTGGAGTTCGGAAAAAAGAGAGAGAGGGAAAAAAAAGTAGAAAAGGAGGGATTGAAAAAGGAAGGAAGGAAGGCAAGGAATGGAGGTAGGAAGGTGTGCATCTGTGTGTGTGTGTGTGTAATTATTAGCCCAGTAATTAGGCCTTGTCGCCTGTTGCCCCCCCCCCTCGTTTGCCCTTTGAAGTCTTCTCCTCTGGACTACCCACAATGCACTGGGGAGGCATCCAGGAGGGGGCAGAGGAGTGATGTAGTGGGGGTTGTCTGGAATGTGGGTCAAAATGTGTGTGTGTACGAGAATTTCTGGAGATGCTGATGATGAAAAAGAGAGAAAGAGTCGCGGGGGGGTCTCAGTTCTCGCTTGTGCTGCTTTTCATGTTGGATTCCCCACACACACACACACACACACACACACACACACACACACACACACACACACACATATCCACACACACATCATTCATATGTGCCAGATGCTGTACTCTCAATACACACACACACACACACACACACAGATACACGCACACTCACACACACGTCACATGAGTCTCTTTGTTTTGGTTTGCTGCAGAGATAAACCCCGGCTCTGTTACACTCCTCTACAAGGGAGACAAAGAGAGCTTATCTCACATACAGTGAGTGTGTGTGTGTTTGGGGGACAGAATGTGTGTTTTCATTACTTTTTTTTTCTCTTTTCTTTTTTACGAGTGGGGTTTTCAGCCTCATTAGCTGGAATTTTATTTCAGTTTTTTTCCAATTACCAGACTGTCTGATAGTCTGTGTGTGTGCACGTGCGTGTGTATGGCAACATCAGATCTGCATGACGATAAGGCCACCAAGGCCAGCATGACACACTTCCTTTCAAAAGTGAGCTAATCGCACACAGGTTACAGGATGGACGCAGCAAACACACTTAGCTGGAAAAATGAGAAATGTTTTAAACAGATTCAGAATTTAAAGTTGCAGAAAGCCCAGTGGTCTATCCTGAGGTCATAGTTTTAGCAGTTGTTGCTTGTAGTGTACTGTTACTGGACTTGTTACTTGGGTGGCATGATGGTATATACTGTGAGAAAGTATCTATTTGTCTATCTTCCTGTATTTTGTTCGAGCTATTCTACTGATGTAGCTGTTTTTAATATCTGCTCCGTGGCGACATTCAACTCAGCAACAAGATAAAGTGCCTTGATTTGTTCAAGGTATCAGCGATATTTGAAAGCCTCCTCCACCAAATAGTTCTTTTCTCCTTCTAGTTTTCCTGGAGAAAGAAGTGACATAGAAGATAAACAAAGATCGACATAATGGACAGACAATGACTTAAAGCCATGGGAGGCTGTGGCTCAGGAGGTAGAGCTGGCCGTCCACTGATTCGATTCCTGCCTGCATGTCGAAGCACCATCGCTCTATGAATGCATATGAATGATTAGCTCCCAAAAACTGATGAGCCGGTGGCAGGTGGTGTAAAAACGCTTTGAGTTGGAAGACTAGAAAGATATAAGTACAGTCCATAAAAGAGTTATGATGTTGTATGTGATGACATGATGATAAAGGGGGTGCAGGGAGTAGAAATTTGATTAAAAGTCTCGTGTGTAAGATTTCTCTATTGGCAGGAATGGAATACAATATTCATTAGCATGTTTTCATTAGTGTATAATCACCTGAAAATAAGGATCGTTGTGTTTTTGTTGTCATAAAATGAGCCCATTAGATCTACAGTGAGAGCGGGTCCTCTTCCACAGAGCTCACCATGTTGAACTGCCATTTTTCTACAGTAGCCCAGAACAGACAAACCACACCCTACACACTGGACCTTTAAGTTAAAGTGGAGTGTGTGTGTCAATGTTTAGATATTTTGGCGAGAAGACGTGATATTTATCTGTGTGAACGTTACAGTAGTGATGAATATATGGTATAACAGCATTATGTGCAATACAATAAAATAATAACCATTCTAATAATTAGCATTACATAATACAGTTCCAGTTTTGATTTTAGCGGTGTCGCTACACTGATTCAAACTATCATGGCTGAAAGCGATTACACATTATATCAAGATTTGTATTTAGTTGTCTGTCTAGAGTGGTATGTCATTAACAGATGTTAAAACTATATTCCTACAGTGCAATTAATATTTATGAAATGAAATCTTTTAATTAATAAATTCCTCTTCCGGTAGCCTGCTGGGCTTTAATTAGACCAACTGCAGCCAGCTGAGAGGAAATTCAGGTCATGTCCCCATGCATGCACACACACACATCCAAAGCTACAAGCATTTCTATTCCTTAAACACGTGTGCGTATGCGTGTGCGCGTGTGTGTGTGTGTGTGTGTGTGCGATCCGATGAACAGGTTGTGTGTCGGTGATTGCGGTCTCACTGATTGATGAAGCGATTCTCGCCACCAGTGTCACGAATGACAAATTGATGAAGGGGTGTGTGTGTGTGTGTGTGTGTGTGTGTGTGTGTGTGTGCGTGTGTGCACGTGTGTGTGTGTGTGCAGACAGGCAGATGGTGTCTCATGAGTATGAGGGGAGCTAACGACCTTGAGAGGAAGAGGAAGGGGGAAAGAAAGAGAGGGAGAGAGCAAGTGATGGTGACGGCAGGGGTCAGTTTGTTTTGCGCCGAGGGTCGGGCGGGATGGGCGGGGCATTTCTGCTGCCGCTTCCTCCCCTGCTTTTCCTCCACTCACCCAGCGCGCCTGTTCCTCGCACACACTCGCATGGGGCGTTAACACAGCAACACAATGAGCAGGGCCCGGCTTGAGGCAGACTGAGCAAGGTGTTTCCTGTGACCTGGACGACTGCTGCGTCAACACAAACACGCTCGTCTGGAACAACACCAACATGAGTTTGCAGACCTGATTTGACTCTCTCCTCCGTCAATTAGAGCTCATTCATTTCTCTCTGTGTAAATGTGTGATTGTGTGTGTGTAGGTGAAAACAGCTGTCTGTGATATTCATCCTTTATTCATGCTTTGTTCATGCTTTATTCATGCGCTGTTCAAGCATTTGCAGAGCGAATGAATATTGGATTAAAAGCAGCTTTACGTTATTCATGAGCTGAGATATTTTGGATTGTACCAAGTCTTCTGGGATCCCCCGAGCTGTGCGCACACATGCACAACGACAATAACAAAACCTTTAAATGTTAAATGCATTTGTCTACTTGTGTATGAGCCCTTCACCACTGAATCAAAGTTGACTGTGTGTGTCTGTGTATCCCGCAGGCCGTGCACCGCCCTGCTATGGAGAAGATGAAGAGGATTAAGAAGCGTCTGTCGTTAACACTCCGCTCCAGTCAGACCATCGACGAGTCTCTGTCTGAACTGGCCGAACAGATGACCATCGAGGACAGCGGCACCAAGGACAACGGTGAGGATTCAGCATATCCAAAAGAAAGTTTAGTAGTTAATATATTGGATGAAGAAAAAACACATTAATCTTGATGGAAGCCAAACTTTACAAAGGGACTAGTGTGTTAGGGTACATTCAGACAGGATCCGATGAAAACGCAGGTTTCTCCAGTCATGTTTTTGCTGCAGCGATGTGGACCACAGGGGTGTCTGCCAAAAAACATAGCGACCTGCAGTGGAGAAGTTGAGCCGGATCCAACTTTTTGGAAAAACACAGCCTAATGCCATGCTGTGGCCGCCAATCAGACGATCAGACCGGTCAAACCTCCACAGTCAGCCTGAAGTGTCTCCTAAACTGAGCAACTAAACTCTGATACTCTACCTGTTGGTTGTGTTGTGTTCTGGCTTGGTTTATTTCATGTACCCAGCTTCTAAATCTTTGACTGGCTCACAATTTACACTGCAAATAGAGACACGAAGAAGTTTCCTTTGGTGTGCGCCCAATTGGTTTCAGAGAGAAAAATAGCTGTAGTCGAGTGGCACCACCACCACCACACAATGCCGATGCGCCACATCACCTGATCCTGTCTGAATGTACCATAACCAACAGCTCATTTGCATTTTCTTTCAATTTCTTTCTTCATTTCGTGTAACTGGAAAGTTTTCTGAGCTGTAGCGAGAGGACCTCATTTACTGTTAACTGCTATAGACTATCATCATCACCTTGCAACAGAAACTTCTGAGTGTGTGGCAGCATAAAATCTGGCTGGTGAATCAGTTTAAACTGATCTGCTCCTTTAAAAATATCAGAGTAAAATCTGTCAAAATACATCATAATTAAGCTACAGTTCATGATGGAAAAAGTATTAGAGAACCAGTGCCACAGTTCAACCAAAGGAGGAAATACCACTGGTCTGATTTTTTCCTGTACACGTCTGTCAGCGGGGATGTAAAAACAAAACACGCACAGCAGAGCTTTCAATATCTTGGTCGCTCTCAGGGGTCTTTAAATTATGAAACACTGAAGTTGATGGAGAGAGTACAGCGTGTGTCAGTAACAGCTGTAATGGACTTCCAGTGAGTAGCTCTCTATCAGGTTATGTAACAGGAGTAAGAGCAAGGGAGTTATTTGAACACACACTCAGCTATGTGAGAAGGTAGTACATTCACACACAGTTAAACGCACTTTCCTTGACATCTCTTTATTATGTAACATTCTGCCTGTTCTGGCACCACAGTACAGCTCGTCTCCGACAAGCTGCTGGTGTGATTGACACATAAAAGTGATTGGCTGCCATTTGTGATTGACAGCTGCCAGAATAAATGGACACACACATTCATCTTTTATAGAACGTTTACAGTTTCACTCATTTGGCTGTCGCTACACATCCAGAAAGACTTACATTAAAGACAGCAGGAGAACAAGGATCAACAGGTCAAAGATCAGAAATATCCCATCCTGAAAATAATGAATTTAATGTTAATACTCCTCACTCAGCCACTTCTTGGAGTAGTTCAACATTTTGCCAGGAGTTAGATAAGAGAAACAATACCACTCTCATTTCTGTTCATTAGATATGAATCTACAGCTTGCAGCTGGTTAGTTAGCTATCAGTTTCCAATGTTTGTGCTAAGCTAAGCTAAGCTTAGCATACAGACATGAGCTCTCAGCAAGAAAGCAAATAAACTTATTTCCTAATATATAAAACTTATTTCAATATATATATATATAAATATTATTATTATTATTATTATTATTTTTTTATTTTTTTTTTTTGGGGGGGGGAAATGTTGAAGACATGAAGGTATTTTTATACAAACCAATAACTCTTAAACGTCGTAGATTATGTAGATTTTGGGCATTTGTTTTCAGAATAAGGCAGACATGGAATATAATATTCATAACTATGTCTTCATGCATGTATTCACCTGAAAATAAGAATTATTTTTGTTACTTTAAAATGATTTAAAGTTATATATATTTCTTTTTTTTTTTATATCTACACTGAGAGGCTGCCATTTTGAAACTCTGTTTCTACAGTAGCTCAGGACAGAGAAACTAAATACTAACTCTAGACAGGGCCTTTCAAGTGTTGTTTCTGCTTTACACTTGGAAGGCGAGGTTGATGTGAGGAGATTGCAATGCAGCGATTAGATGCAACTAAATTCTACACACTGGACCTTTAAATTGATATATGAGAAATACTGTATCATTTCAGTGTCACTTGCTGAAAAGGTTCCCATACTCTGCTCATGAAAGCCATTAAAATCCCAGTTAGCCTGACATTTTTACCTCCTTAATATCATTCATGTATACTCGTAATTCTGATATGTCTGACAAGTACCTGAAGGCAGTATAATTTAGTTAATTTCTGAGGTCGACATGTGGGAACACAGCACAGCCAGTCAGCTCAGAGTTTAAAAGGTCGAAGAGCTAAATAAAGTTGGCAGGGGCAGAACGATAAACCCACAAGACGTAACAGACTCACAGCCTGTCTAATAAAGATCAGAATGGGATGATTCATGATGTTTGTGTGCAGGTTTATGTAGCTGAGCTCTGCCCACAGGGGGAACACTGGGCTGTAATATTTGCTTACATGGTCTCCTTGGCGACTGTGATTGGAAATTTGATTGCAAATTGAGGCCCGTGAGTGAGGCTCATGTCTTCTTATTGCTAGAGTAACATAAATGCCCTTTAGCTATCAATTATTACAACGTTTTATCCCTTCATGTGCTGTTTGCCAACATTAAGTAAGACAGTAGGTGTTAATTTTCTGAATCTGCTGGTTATGGGCTTTTTAAATTGCATGAACTCTTCTTCCCTTTAAAGAAATGATTGGACATGTTGGAAAACTTGCTTATTTGCTTTGTTGATGAGAGTTAGATGAGACGATTACACTATGCACGCTAATGTAGCCTGTTAGCTTAGCCTACCAAAAAAAACCTATAACAGGCGAAACAGGCTCTGTCAAACGGTAACAAAACTCATCTATTGGCACAGGTGAAAATGTGTTCACAGCAAGTTTTCATCTTGCATGATTCACACATATGGATAGTTTACATTTATTCGACCCACATAGCTAATGTACCAACTGTATGTTAGCTTAAAGCTAGCTAGGAATGGACATACCAACCGTGTCCGACCTCTACATTGATGAAGATTCACAAAACCCTGGGATGTACACAAATGTCCCGTTGTCTTGTTACATTTATTTACACACATTTTTCCATAATTTATCCGGCTGCTTGGTATTTTTTCGACTTCAATTTCAAATAAAGTTCTGTAGGTTTTAACAAAGATTGGCCACCCAGCATGCATTTCAAATAAAGAACACCCTAAAACGGGTTGAAGAAGAGCTGATATTTAGTTTCACCATGTTAGTACCTCATGTCAGGTTTTTGGACACTTATGATGCGACTGCAGAGCCTCTGTTGATTTTCAGAAAACCAGAAACGATGACCGTTTTGTTGTGTTTCAGAGCCCTTCATGAGGAATGGCCGCCCCCCCACCTCCCATAGCATGCACTCCTTCCTGCACCAGTACACTGGCTCCTTCAAGAAGCCCCCACTCCGCCGGCCGCACAGCGTCATCGGTGGCACCCTGGGGTCCTTCATGGCAATGCCACGTAATGGCAGTCGCCTTGGTGAGACACACACACGTGTTCACACGTTTACACACACACACACACACACACGGAAGGAAGTGAGTAGTGGGAGAGCAGATGGCATCCAGGAGCAAACAGGAAACGTGTCAGGGTTCTGATATTTCCATCCTGCTTCTTATATTCACAAACCCATGAGGCAGCTTCTCTCTTCGCCCTCAGCAGGGCTGTTTTCACCCAAGAGACAGCTGGACGGGGGATTCAGTCAAACATGACGCTGCTTCCTGTGTGAACTTATTCATCACACTGGATCTGTATCAGTTAGTCTGATCCTGGAGGCTTGGAAAGGAAAAAAGATGTTGGGATGATTCAGATTTCAAGCTGGGGGGTCGGAGAACAGCCAAGAGGGTGATTAGATGATTCAGTGGACAGTATGAAACAGAGGAGCAAAGTGTTGTGGGTATCAAAATGTAGCAGCCTCTAGGCGTTTTAAAGTCAGTCAAGCGAGTACAAGGTTATATTTAACGTGCTAGAAACAGAATATTTTGGGTTTTGGACTCAGACAACACAAGCAGTTTGAAGACGAAACTGCTTTTGACAGTTTTCACTATTTTCAGAGATCAAACAATAACTTTATTAATCCAAAATATACTATAAAGGATTTATCATCCATCCAATGATTTATCTTAATATGTACTAGATTGATTGGCACATAATCTGGTACATTCATGGTTCCCAGAGGATTGATTCCAATGACTGGTGAGCCTTTGACTTTTCCTATGGAACCATTATGATGGCGAGATTTGTAGTTTTGAGGTTTGTGGTTTTTATCTCAACTGTTGGATGGATTGCAATGAGATTTGGATCAGACATTCATGTCCCACAAAGAATTTGTGAGTTTGTCTTCAAATTCCTGCAAAACTAATGACGTACTTATCACGTACTAATCAGCCTCACTTGTACTTTCTATTTCGTGCTAAATTGCAAATGTTAGCGTGCTTACACACTAAACTAAGATGGCATGGTAACATTAGCATTTGCTCAAAGCACCGCTGTGCCTAAGTCACTGACAGCATATAGAATGTCCAGCGTATGCGTGACATCACCCACCGCCATGTTGGCAGTTGTGCTTCTTCCGCCTCTCGACTACTCCAAGTATTGACAAAGACATGGATCAATGGTGCGGCCGAGGCAGGCTGAATGACAGCTGGTTGCTCAAACAAGCCATCTGTAGCGGCACCCACACCCTCAGTACAGTTGTCATGAACGGGGAAATTAGCTATAGAGACCAAAACAGTTTTTTGTACCAGTCTGTAAACATGTTTATTTCTGCTGTGAAGTTGGACATTTTAACATGGGGACTTATGGAGACTGACTCATTCTGTAGCCAGCCTCAACAGTCCATGTGACTCAATGTTATAAGTTTTTCTTTAGTAATAATATACTGTTCATTATTTCAGTTAATATGTGGACCTTGATTGGTGCTTCCCTAAGCTATTTTTTGCAGATGGGTGATACACTTAAGGACTTATTGAGCCTCACATTGGACCCTGGCCTAGATAGAGGAAACAGGACAGTTAAGTAGGACATTGATGTGCCTCATATTGCTGCTATACTCTGTGTGCTTATTAGAAAAGCTGCTAAAGACAGTGGAGGCACAGATAAGTAGGTGGAGAGAAAGATCATAAAGTCCAAGTACCAAAAAAAAAAAAACTCCCAGGGAAGTGAAGGAAGGAAGGATGTGTAGAGATGATCAGGAAAGAAATATCAAGTAAAGGTGGAGAATGTAATCCTTCAAGGTTTTTGGAGAGAGAAAGAAGTGAGGCAATAAAAGATAAAGAAGTGAAGTAATAAAAGATAAGAGATGTGTGAAAGCAAAAGAAAAACAGAACAAGGAATCAGGTTTGGCATCGGGAGGTGGAGAAATGGGAAAAAGTGAAAATACTCTTGTGAGGGAAAGAATTTTGTGAGTTTTCAGAGGCGATGAGGGTAGATATGAAATAGCAGGAGATAATGGAGAAGTATGTGAAAGTAAAAGGAGGTTGAAGGGAAAAGAAAGTAGGACAGATGAGATCATTTGGAGGCTTTGGAGAAGAGGCGCGCAAGTTAGAAAAGCGCAGGTAGCGAAGGAATGTGTCGAAGCAGTACAGAGAGAGGTCGGCCGCTGCCAATGAAAACCCTGTAGAAGTGAAAACAAGATAGGAACAAAGGAGAAACATGGAGAGTGAAAGGGAAAGAAAGGCAGAGGTGGGAAGTGAAAGACAATGGTGGGGTTTGAGAAACATGTAAATGAGATGCAGAGAAGTGACAGAAAAAGGGAAGAGAGATCATTTGGAAGTTTTCAAAGAGACAACTTGAAGAAGGAAAGTGGGGCGAGAATAAGTTGTTTGCAAGGTGTTTACAGAGAGAAAGTAACTAGGTTAGGAGGAGGAAAGTGTGGCAGATTTAGGGAAGGAAAAGGGAGTGATATGATGAGGAAGAACTTTCAAGAAGAACCCAAAGTTTTAGTCTCATGGGTCCTCAGTTATAAAATCATGCGTAGAACAAGTTCTAAATGTGTGCCTGTACAAACAAGAAAGTTTCATTTTATCAAGCATGCATACTCACACCTTTACGCAATGTATAATGATAAATCTCATCTGTTCTACATCCATCTTCTGGTACATGTACAGGCCCGTTTACATACAGAAATGTCCCCAGAACACCATATATGGTCAACCACATCTCTCGGAGAGTCCTAGCTGCTTTAGTATGGACTTAGTTAGGACAAAAGACCAAAAAAGACCAAGATGAAATAACAACACAGACAATGTGATGGCAGACAATTAATCCTTTAATGTTTTCAGTCCTGTTTGGTTTGGTGACACCTCTGGTTGCTGGTGGTTGCAGCACGTGTGGTTTAAAACTACAGCCCCCAGAATTCTGGGAACAGCCGATTTGTCAGAAATACAACAGAAAACTGGCTAATGTGTGTTAATCAGCCTACAGTGCAGACAGATAAACGCATTAGTTTTAATAAAGAAGTACGTCATTGGTTTATTTCCACCTGTCCATGAACAACCGCAGTCTAATTTGATGCTGCTCGTGGCACACAGCAGCAGGGAACAGTAAAAGCTAGGAGTTTGTAATAATGCTGAGGAGTTGGAGGTGTGCAGCCTGTCACCTAAAGCTCTTCATCTGACAGCTCACCCTGGCTCCTCCTTGTTGTCCAGGCTGGTTCTGACCAGGCGCTGTGGTGAAACACAGGTTTTACCATTCATTTGAACAGAGGTAGTTCATGGACTAAACTGTGATACTCTCCCAGCTGCGTCCTTGCTTAGTTTATTTCACGTCCCAAGGCTCTACGAAATAGTGACAGCAAGATGTTTCTTTTATTTTGTGGTCGAGCGACATAGACAGTGAATGAGAGAGAGGGAGCACAGATTGCGAGGAAGCAGGGGATCAGAGAAATAAAAAGTTATTTTGTGATCGTTTCATAGCGGTTATGTTCAGCACAAATAAACATCCCCAGCCGTGTGACTAATCGCCGCAACACCTGATTTGAGCTGAATATGGCCGTGCTTTACTCCCTTGCAAAAACTCTTTTGATGAGCGACCATTACCGATAAGCTCTGTGACAAATACGCTGTGATTAGTTCACAACAAAAGCTGCCCAGTATTTTGCCAGCTGAATGCTTTTAATGTGGAGCAACAGTGAGAAATGCAGGATTTGCCTCAGTTACATGACACAGCAGGAGGACAGTGAACAGTAAAGAGTGAGGCTGATATCAATGAAGTCAAATTAAACGTTGGATTTCATACATCCCTCATTTCGGGTGATTGGGAATGGCGGACTCCGCCACTAACAATGGTAAATACTATTTAATTATATCAATTGACTATTGATGAAAAAGGTGACCTTAAACAGTGGCAACATTTCATGAAAATGTTTCATGATTTCATGATTCGACTTTCATGATATAATTTATTTTGTAATAAAAACATTAAATTAACAAATAAAACATTCTGTCACTTATGCTCAAATTTAAGAACTGATTTACCTGTGGTTTATTGGTACACAAGAAGAAATTGATCAAGCCGATTGTGTGCATAGAAGTATGTGTGGTTTATGCAGAAAACTGTGTGTGTGCATGGTTGATGAATGAGGCCACTGGGGCACAGCGGAAGTGTATGAAGGTGCATGTCTGTAGAGGCAAAAAAAAAATGAAGCAATGAAGAAGATTTGAGGAAGAAATGCAGCGAGAGGAAAGTGGAGTCACCCATCTCCAGATGGAAACCTTGCAACAATTTCCTGTTCCTCCCCCTTTTCTTCTCCTTCTTCTTCTTCATGTCCTGTCTTGTAGTTTTTTTGAGCAAGACATGCAGGACATTCCATGTCGCCGTCTCTATTATGTTGAATTACAATAAAATACTGAAGTGTTATATTTTCTCTTCACTTAAAAACCTGCTGTAGTATATCAAGCTCTGCCGCTGTAACCAAAACCAAAGTTCAGATGGAGATGCAGCAGAGAAACCTCACGTCAACCATTTGTGGAAAAACAGAGTGACATGCAGAGATGAATATAGCGGGTCAGCCCCAGAGGAAAATCCTGAAAAAAAAAAAAAATCAGTTTCTAAAAGTGGATCAGCATTTCCTTTAATCTGAAGAGACTTTGGGTTTTAACCAAATGGCCGCAGACAGGTTCACATTCTGGGGCAAAGTGTTCCTCAGGGTTGTGGCCGCGCCGCAGAGTAATGAAGCAGGACTTTATGAAGTGAAGTTTGTCTATATGGTGCACGAAGTTATAGAGCTTTGTTATGGTGCAAAACCACAGTCATTGTTTCCTCAAATCTAGGCTAACAGTTATAATTAATAATCTTTGCTGTGAGATAATCAGGATTATCATGTTTGAAATAATTGCAAACAGTTAATCTCCATCAACAGAACAGAGATTTCTTTCTCCTGCTTTCACATTAGATGATAGACTGCATGGTTGGAGGCGCTGACGCACTGATGACAGAGAACTGTTCAACCATAGCTACTCATTAACTGTGTGTGTATGTGTGTGTGTGTGTGTAGTTAGAGGGGTGCATGTGGTTTGTATATCAGTGTGTTTGCTCTGCTGTGCTATGGTAGTGGTAGCTTTTACTGCCCTGGAGGAAGTGGTGCAGGTTGGAGTGTTTAATCTTTGGCCTCGGGGGTTACAAGGGTGTGAGAGGAGATGATAGAGGGGGAGAGAGAGGGTAGAGAGACACAGAGAGTGAGAGAGAAGGTGGTTTGAGGGCCAATACAAGAGCTTATTTTTCTATTTAGTCTTATAATTTTATGAAATATTCCCAAATATTCAGTTTAAATACATCTGCACATGCATATTCTCTACTCTTGCACCGCTACTACAGCTTCTACCATTACTAAAACGAATGGTTCACACATTGACTCTTGTTGGAATAACATCTGCATGTTTCCTTTCACTCAAGTTTATCATTTCCGTTGTGCAAATGAAAAAAAATGACTTCTTCTTATCTGAATTTTCCTGACAAGTTTGCCCGATGAGAACCATAAGTTTTTCTTTTCTTCCTATCTGTGCATTGTACTTAACATTTCTTTTCGCTTTCTGAGGAAATTTGGCAGTGCCGTTACTCCTTTATCGTTCCTAAATTCATTTTATTTGTTAGAAGGTCTGGTGGAGGACATACCAAGTCCTTATCGCAGTGGCCTGGGCTTCGAAGCTGGCCCGATATCCCCTCTCTCTCTCCACTGCCTTTCATACATGTCTCTACTGTCACCGTCCTAAATAAAAAGAAAAAAGAAGCCTAGGTTCCAGGTTTGCCCTGAACAAGTCAACCAATACAGTGTTGAACAGTTCTGGTGCTTAAACAGTTAGCTAACTATTCGATTAGTTGATGGACAGAGAATTAACTGGCAATATTTGTGATCATTGTTTAATCGTTTAAGTTATTTATCATGCAAAATCACAAATATTCGTCTGTTCCAGCTTCTTACATGTGAGGATTTGCTGCTGTTATATATTTAAAAATGTAATGTCTTTTGGTTATGATTGTACAAAATATCGTACATGTCGGCTTTAGACTTTGATTTAGATTTAACATTTTAAAGGTCCAGTGTGTAACATTCAAGGGTCTCCGTTGGCAGAAATGGACACATAACTATGTTCTAATTAGTCTATAATCACATGAAAATAAGAATTGTCACATTTATGTTGCCTTAGAATGAGCCTTTTATACAACAAAGGGAGCTGGTTCTCTTCCAACAAGTCCGCCATGTTGAACCACTATGTTTCTACAGTAGCCCAGAACGGACAAACCAAACACTGGCTCTGCACAGGACCTTTCGCATTTTTCACAGGTTACACAGCCACTGTAGTTTCTCCCCCATGCTTAGAATGAGAGGTTGAGGTGAGTGGTATTCAGTTGGTTGCAATCTGCAATTCCACTATATTCTACACACTGGACCTTTAAATCTATTCAGCATACAGTCTGAACCAGGTCTGATTTATAATAAAGGATCATCTTTAGTCTCACTTTGACCCCTGTGGAAAAATATCCAATAATATATATTTCTGTGTCTTGTTTTTTTATTATTCTCTTTCTTAGATATCGTGCATGAGAACCTGAAGATGGGCTCAGATGGGGAGAGCGACCAGGCATCGGGAACGTCATCAGACGAGGTGCAGTCTCCAACCGGCGTCTGTCTGAGGAACCGCATCCACCGGAGGATCTCCATGGAGGTGAGGCTCGCGCACTGGTACACTAATTACAGAAAAGGTTTACGCTGCGAGTCCACATTCCACCCCTCACCCCCTCTCCTCTGCTTCTGCTTCTGCTCTGCTCTTCACCTCATGGGAGATCTGGGGGGTGGATTGTTCGCCTCTTAATGGGCTCTCAGTGTCTGAGCTTCATGATACTGATAGCAGTCCTGCTCCCTGAGGACCAAAGCAGCAGCGGCTGGTAAAGAGATGCAGCGTGATAATCTGTGCTGTAACCACAGTGATTTTCTATATGTCAGACGTCGTGTCAGAGAGCATGCTGGGATTGGAGACTCCTTTGTTCCTCTTGCAACTAAGTGTATAATCAAATCATGGCATTAAGAATCACGCTGGCATTTAAACACCTGCTCGACATCAGAACACGAGCACTACTTTGATAACATTTGAAATGATCTTTTGCCCTCTTGAAATATGAATTCATTTGCATATAGGCAAAACAAACCGGATCAAAGATGATAAATCGGCTTTGGTAGCCCACAGGGTGCACTAGAGAGTCACTTACACAAGCTCAGCAAATAAAATGTGAACAGGATAAATTAAAAAAAGACCTTATAATCATCAGGGGACTTTTTTTCTCGCTAGATTCTACCTTCTCTGTGGTTTTTGTCTGAATTGTTGCATTCATCTCTCACACTTCTGTCACATTGTTTCACACTCGTCATTATATAAGCTGGAAAAGGAAGTAAACCTCTGTTCTGAGGATGGACTGATACTAAATGTCAGCTTCATGTAGGTGTATTCTGCATTACATGCAGACATTCCCAGTAAATCATCTTCATCTTTTTGTTGAACCTGTTTTTATTCTGACGGTGTGAGCGTCTCAGCCTGGAGGCCTCTTGCCCCCTGCTGGCAGAGGAGTGCATGTGACAAAACCCACCTTGACAACAACCTTGATGTTTCGCCTTCATTCTTGCACACACACATACACATACACATGCACACGCACACACACACACACACACACACACACACACACACACACGTAACCTATTTTCCACCCGAGTGTATCTCATTCGTAGGTGCACAAAAATAAGAGGAGGTGAAGGATGTGGTGATAATCACTTGACCTGGTACACACACACACACACACACACACACATACGTAAGCTATGTTACATGAGTGAACGTCTGCTGCTCTTCTTGCGGTTCTTTTGATACTGCTGGAGTTTTTAATCAGTCTGTATTATGTCAGAAAAGAGGTTAAGGGCTTACCAACTCTTGTGAACAGCTTTTTTCTTTCAGTTTGTCCGTCCGTCCCTTTTACATATATTGTTACAAGATTACGGCAACATAGTTTTGACAGTTTTCTAAGTAGGAGCTTATGAAGTTCCATCACATCTATTATCATATATGGCACCCTAGTGTCTGTTAACAAAGCAAGGTGTAATGTGAACGTTAAAAAAAATAAGTAATCTATTAATCTTTCTAGTTATGGATTTAATAGGGTTTAATATCAAATGTCAATACTGATTGAAAAACTATGATGAACAAGTTTGCATATTCTGAACAGATAGCTCCTGATCCAAATATTATTTTTAACCTAATGAATTTTGCTAAATGAAAAAAAGGTTTGCAGAAGAATGTGCATTGTTCAAAGAAAATACTACAATTTTCATGTGTTTTTAAAATAAAGGTCTATAACTTGTTACCTCAAGAAAATCTTGAGGTAACAACGAGGTAACTGAAGACATTTAAGATCCAGTGTGTAAGAATTAAGGGTGAAATTGCAGCTAGCAACTAACAGACTACAGCTCAGCCCTCAAGCATGAGGGAGATGAAAACTCAGCAAACTCTATGAATCCCACTGTTTCAATATAAACAGCCTGATGTCACAAAAACACGATTCTTATTTTTCAGGTGATTATACACCATTGAAAACATACTAGAATGAATATTATATTCAATTTCTGCATTATTCCACCAGTTGGGTTAGATGCCTAAATCTTACACACCGGACCTTTAACTAAACGCAGTGATAGTCTTGTTGCTTTCACATAGTAACTTATTACTTCTAATCATTTTTAGGTAGTGTGTGTGCGCAGATTTGCTTTTATTTAAATGTAAAATTGTTGTGTATCATGTAGATTAAAGATTATGTATGTCAGTACACACATTTTCATTTTCGAGGAATCAAATATAAGCAATGCCAAGTAGTCAGAGCCCAACACACAAAGATATACAAGTTTAAATGATATAAAACATAGCATCTTCAGATTTGAGAAAGTGACCCCAGACAATTGATTTGTGATAAATAACTCATCAAATTGTTATTTGTTAATTTTCTGTTGATCAGCTCAACACTTGGAACAATTTTTTTTAAAACTATGGTGACAAAGTGTTTCACAAACTGAGAGAACAACATGAAACTAAAGGAAATGTAATCAGATGAGACAAAATCCTCTGCAGACTGATGAGTTTTAAGACACGGCGCCGACATACTCTTCATAATCAGGGCTTTTATTTGAACTCTCAGTTGTCATAACGCTGTCATCTTGTGTGAGCAGCGCTGCCACAGAGGACAAAGGGCCTCAGTAATGAAATGAGAGAGGATGAGTCGATGGTATTTGTGGAGAGGCCAAAGTTAAAACAAAACGCGTATGAACAAACAAACGTCTTCTGGCAACTGTATTTTTATTCCACTCAGCCTCATTTTTCCCACATCACTCAGTTCATCTCTATCATGTGTTCTTTTTTTTGATCCCAGAATAGATGTGATCAGTCGTCCACAATTAGATATGAGCCCAGAAATGTGAGAGGCTGCGGCGTTTATGAGCTATAAACATTAATAAACCCATGTGAAATTTTCTTGCTGCTCTGTTTACAGGTGTTGTGTTTTCACTATCACAAGCTGATTAGTGCTTACAAAGGTTTTACTGTTCAGCCTCGACATGCCGCCTCTTGTTTTCACCCTCAATAAGATGGTGATCGACCTGATCTCTGTCTTCTGTCGCTGGGAGTAGGAGGAGATGAGAGCGACTGTGTGTGTGTGTGTGTGTGTGTGTGTGTGTGTACGTGGGTGGATGGGTGGTAGGCTACATTGTCTTGTGCTGCTGAAATATGGCCCACACCACATATAGACACTAGACACAGGCATGTAGCGGTACATTTTCTCACGGTGTGCTGCAGTGTGAGCAGTCAAGCAGCAGTGTGAAATGTAACCATCAACCAATGTGGTTGAGTAACTGTGTGTGTTGAAGTTTATAAGTATTTTAGTTTTAAGTATGAGTAGCAAGAATTTTATCTTGCTTACAAAACTCCTTCCTCAAAGAAATTCCAGATCCACTACAGGAATGTCAAATCCCAAAAGCAAGTTTAAATTGACCATTTTTTGACCACATGTGTGTGTGTGTGTTTTAGGACCTCAACAAGCGCTTGTCTCTGCCTGCTGACATCCGAATTCCCGACGGTTACCTGGAGAAGCTGCAGCTCAGCAGCCCGCCCTTCGACCAGCCGCTCAGCCGACGCTCCCGTCGAGCCTCGCTGGTCAGTGTCTGTCTGTGTGTGTTTGTGTCTCTGTGCGCGCGCTACCTTTATTGCTTTGTGGAGCCGTTATCAGACTCCCTCTGTGTAAGTTACCATGGCAACTGGCCCCGTGTGAGGCCAGGATGGATTCATCTGTGCTAACCTTCTGCCTTTAGCCCATCAAATGATATCATAATACTCAGGTTTTGTGTGATCAGGCACACAACAGTTAGACCTAAGCTCTTAAACAGTTATTGCTCGTGCATTTTTGGTTCTTTTATAAAGATCAGTTTAAAAAACAACAACAACACTTTATTTGTTGCTCCTTTAGTTCTTTGCTATATTTTTCTCCTTTTGGCCAAGCTCAGAGAACCATGCCAGCACAAGATATTTTCAGCAGCTACAGTGGAAGATGATAGAAAAATGCTTCATTGATCTAAAACAGGGATTTTCAAAGTTGGACACACTCAGACAAAATTGAGATATCAACATATTGACAAATTAGCACCAGTGAAAGAATTAGCAGTTAGCAGTTCCTGTTAGAAATGAACCCATGTGTGTACAGACAACTCTCACTGTATTACTGTGATGATTCTCAGGCAAGCTTTTTTTTTGTAAGCAGATCTATGGATGTTTATATAAATGGCATCAGAGATAATAATATCCTTGAAAAGTGTAAGTCACACAGAATCTAAAAATATGTGTATCATGTGTATGTGTTCAGATTTGACTCCTAGAAGTGTTTTTGCAGCACATTGCAGTAATTGAGCACAAAGGGTTCTGAATACCTCAAAGTACCTCTCTGTTTGCAAACCTCTCATTAAAGACATCGACTGAACACGTCAGGATTTGTTGCCGGCAGCCATTGTTTCAGGTTGCATTCGGTCTTTTTAAAACAAAGAGTCTTTTTTGCACCATCGTTCAACACTCATACACAGAGAAATCCATTACAGAAGAGCAGAGAGATCAATAATTCTGAGAATTCAACACCTAGAATATGTTTTAAATTTATATGGAGGGATAGCTAAACATTTGAAGCAACTTCAGCTCCTGAATGGCTCCATAACTTCATCTGTCCTTTGTCTTTCCCTCAGTCGGAGATTGGTTTTGGCAAGTTGGAGACATACATTAAGCTGGACAAACTGGGAGAGGTGAGGAAGTCCTGGAATCTCATCTGACGCTGTTCATGAAGGAAGTATGTTTCACAGTTCACGTTTAGTTCCCTAATATTGAACCATTGTGTTTCGTGTTGCATTCAGGGAACCTACGCCACAGTATTTAAAGGACGCAGTAAGCTTACGGACAACCTGGTGGCACTGAAGGAGATCCGTCTGGAGCACGAGGAGGGAGCTCCGTGCACCGCCATCAGAGAAGGTAATCAGCTTTCTGTCTCCTCCATTTTGTCAAGTTAGAGTTAAGAGGCATCTTTCATTGAAAGTGTCTCACCTGCCTGTTGTTGTCTCTGTAGTGTCGTTACTGAAGGACCTCAAACACGCCAACATCGTGACGCTACACGACATCGTCCACACTGACAAGAGCCTCACGCTCGTCTTCGAGTATCTGGTGAGACTCACCACGTCCCCGTGTTCTCAATGCATGATGGTCTTTGTGGACAGCTTTCCAGACAAAAAACTCATCATCATCAACTGCATATGAAATATATTAGACATTTATTAAAGGACAATTCCAACTGTTTTTACCTTCATTAGTCACAATTGAGGATGTGTAACTCATCAAAGTGGATGAAAAATGTCATGATTATTTTAAATATTCAGAAACAACAAGTTATAAGCGCTGAGAAATGATGTACAGTGATGTAACACAGGAAGGGAATGTAGCAAACATTAACATAGGTCATTACTGCTTCATGTGGACAGAATTTGCTGCATCAGCAGGATGTGAAATAGCAGATTGATGAGTCAGAAAGATGAGGTGACATCAAAACTGTCAATGTAGAGATGTTCTCTAGGTATGTACTTCCTGTCTGATGGCATCCTCCCTCCCTGCAGGATAAGGACCTGAAGCAGTACATGGATGACTGTGGAAACATAATGAGCATGCACAATGTGAAGGTGAGGATGACTCTCGACATTATCTGCTTTGTTGTAATATTTTCCTTTTCTGTGAAAAAACCCTGTGCGCTTTTGTTTTCCTCTTTTCTGTGTGTTCAGTAGAGATGAGCCTGCTTAGTCACATTTTCAATACAAAGTTTCATTTTTGTGACCTTTGATCAAACGGTTCCAGGAACCGTTCAGCTCACAACTAAAAGTCTATTTAGCTCACTTCTGTCTGAGAAAGTTCAGCCAACATGGATCCAGAAGAAATATCCTGAGTGTGAAAAATAGGCATATAAGACCAAATAAAGGCTAAAAACAATCCTTTGTGTAGAGACCTGTTAATAAAAGTGATAATAACAGAGCTTTTACTCATATATCTTTGCAGATCTTCCTGTTCCAGATTTTGCGAGGGCTGTCGTATTGTCATAAGAGGAAGGTTCTCCACAGGGACCTGAAGCCCCAGAACCTCCTCATCAATGAGAGAGGAGAACTCAAACTGGCTGATTTTGGTAAGAGGAACCACGACAGCAGCAGAGGAGCAGGAATATTCCTGATGTCCTTGCTGTAAATTTTGAAAAGAAAAGCTTTAAAATTGTGTGATTATTTCTAATTATGCTCTTTACACATTCACTTCTCTCCTGTGTGAACAATTCTATATATTCAAATATTTTTATTGGGTTTTGAATTTTGAATTGAAACACTTACAAAACAATTAACAAGTCCCCAAACAGCAACCCCAACAACAACATATACAACAATAAAGGGAATTGTAGGTTAAAATAATTCAGAAAGGGCTGCCAGACCTTATAAAATCTCTGGGTTGATCCCCTGATCGTGTGTTTCAACTTCTCAAGTTTCAAGTGTGCCATTACATCCTCAACCCAGCGCCTATGTGTGGGAGGCATCGCTGACTTCCAATTACACAAAATAAGACGTCTGGCCAATAATGATGAAAAAGCAATGGCGTCTGATTGTGCACCAGACAACGCCATCCCAGCAGGGGCCACACCAAATATTGCGATTTCAGGAGCAGGGCTTATCTCTCTGTCACAGATGTACGAAAAAGTATCAAAAATTAAAGACCAAAATTGTATCAACTTTGGGCAAGCCCAGAACATATGATAGAGGGTAGCCGGAGCCTGACAGCATCAGGAGCAAGTCGGATCGACATCCGGATATATCCTGGCAAGCCTACTCCTAGATAGATGAAGCCTGTGGAGCACCTTAAACTGGAGCAAACCATGTCTGATACAAATCGAAGTTGAATGTATTCTCTTAATTGCGCTTTGCCAGGAGACGTCCGACACCTCAAATCCCAGTTCCTCCTTCCACCCTGCCCTAATGCGACTAAGTGATGGTGAGGCGATCATCTGGATATCCTCATATAATCTACTCACTCCTCCTCTTTGATTTAGATCCCCCTCCAGCCACTCATCCATCCAGTCATTTGGCGAGAGTAACGGAAAGGAAAGAAAATGTTTCCGAACAAAGAGACGCGAGAACCTGCTGATACCTGAAATAATGCGAACTGGGGATATTATACTCATTTACCAGCTGCTCGAATGACATGAACACACCATCCTTAAAAAGATCCTTCACCCGTTTCAGACCACTCCTGAACCATAACTTAAACTGTGTGAACAATTCTAATGTCTGTTTATGTCTCTGGTGGTCTTGCAGGCCTAGCGAGGGCCAAATCCGTCCCGACTAAAACCTACTCCAACGAGGTGGTGACTCTCTGGTACCGGCCTCCTGATGTCCTGCTGGGATCCTCCGAGTATTCAACACAGATCGACATGTGGTACGAGCCCCTGAGAGCCCTGCTGCTCGCACTGCTAACACTTAGTACAGGCGTGATCATTATCTGTCTGAGTCAACCTGACCATGCAGACATGATGCACACGTTTTTAGATTCAGTGTGACTTCCACTTTCCGAGGATGTCGGAACCTCAAATGTTTATTAGAGATAAACGTAAATATATCTGCTTAGAAGTCACAGAAAAAACACTCTCCAGTGATTCAAATCGATGGCTTATAGCTAATTTAGCATACTTTAAATGGTGCCAATTTGCCAAAATCTAGTTGTAGCCCACAGACCGAGCCCATGGCACTCAGTATACTTCCTATTTACATCTCCCAAAGCATCATGGGGGACCCTGGGGCTGAAGACCCATAGTGTCAGACTGGTTGTGTTTTATATAGCCACTCAAATGTTTCTAAATGAGCTGTGGGCTGTGTGATGGGCAGTTTATACACCAAACAATTAATCAGTTAATTAAAAAAATAATTAGCAGATTAATTGTTAAAGAAAATAATCATTAGTGTGTGTGTGTGTGTGTGTGTGTGTGTGTGTGTGTGTGTGTGTGCAGGGGTGTCGGTTGTATATTCTATGAGATGGCTGCAGGTCGGCCGCTGTTCCCGGGCTCCACTGTGGAGGACGAGCTCCACCTCATCTTCAGGTTACTGGGTGAGTGACTTCAGGCCAGATCACCATAGCAACCCAACGTTTCACTGCACACATGCTGTTACTTGTTTAACACCGAACAAGGTGAAATACTGTATATGTGAGAGGCTGTGACTCTGTGACTTCAGGCACACCCACAGAGGAGAACTGGCCGGGAATCTCCTCCATCGAAGAATTTAAATCCTACAACTTCCCCAAATACAAATCACAGCCGCTAATCAACCACGCTCCCAGGTAATGTGTGTGTGTGTGTGTGTGTGTGTGTGTGAGAGAGAGAGAGAGTGGGGGGCTACACTCTTCTGTGTGTACATTTCTGTTTTTTATGCACCAGTGGTTGTACTTTTTTCAGCCTCTTTGCATACAGTAATGTTGTGTGGTCATAATGTGTGTGTGAGTGTGTGTGTGTGTGTGTGTGTGTGTGTGCGTGTGCCACAGGCAGGAAATCCTGTGGAACATTTCACAGACAGCCATCCACTTCCTTCCTCCCATGAGCCCCCCACATTCCCATCAGCCCAGACACTAAACTGTTGCTCCTCTTTTTGTCTCCTGTAGGCTGGACGGTGAAGGCATCGAGCTGCTGCTGTCTTTCCTCAAAGTGAGTGTTTCACAGTACCCAGAATCCTCCATTTTTTTATTCTCACAGATCTCACAGTCTTCAGTGGAGCTGAAACAGGCATCATCACATGACCCTGAGCTTCTGGTCACATGATAACAAGTGGTCAAGGTGTACCAGGAACCAGCCGATAGACCAGGAATGACTGTTCTTGGACAGAGACGGGGGTTACGACCTGCTACCTGTTATTATGTGACTGAACATTAACATTAGGTCATGTGATGACACCTTTACCAGCTTTATTTGCCTGGGAAAATGTGAGATGTGGTTGAAAACTCTGGAGACTTGTGAGTGGACTTCTCTTTTACCACTTTATTTGTCCTTAAGGGAATGTTACACAGCAGTGAAACACAAAACACTTTTTTAATGGGTAAAGGTGCTGATCATGAACTATAATATCATCTCTGGTTCATAAATTCTTTTTCTGTTTGACAGGAAGAGAAAAATACTGACAAATAAAAGAAAATGTGAGAGCTGATTGGATAGATTGGATTTAAAAACAATAACATCAAAGTTGAAATGTAACAGTTTCTTTGTTAGTAATTGAAAAACATGTTTAACAGCCTGTCCTCTCCCACTACTGCTCAGATTTGATTTTGACCCCGTTCAGTACCAGTTGTGGACAGCAGGAGGCACTCTCACTGTTTTCCTTGACAGTATTTTCAATGAACACACACTGGGGTCCTGTTTCTTAAGTGTTTTAGTTTGTCACGGTCTATTTGACTGAATCGCTAATTGCAGACACAACAGCCACTGCACTGTATGCTCAGATCACAGGATGGCTGATATTTCCTGTTTTTGTGTCCACAGTACGAATCCAAGAAGAGGATTTCAGCTGAAGAGGCCATGAAACATTCCTACTTCAGGCAGCTCGGGATGAGAGTTCACACACTGCCAGAGAGTGAGCACACACACAAACACACACAAACACACACACACACACACACACACACACACACACACACTGAACTGAATAAAGCTGCAGTTTTGGGCTTTATTATTATTCTTTCCTGCTGTTGGTTGTAGACTGACGCTCTCCTCTGTGTTGCAGGTATATCAATATTCACATTAAAAGAATTGCAGCTGCAGAGAGACCCGGGCTACAGGAACTCCTCGTACCCAGAGTCAGGTGGGTCGGATCACATCCAGATGCAGCATTGAACCTCTTTAGATCATTAGACATAAAATAGATGATCTTACATGATATGATCATGTGGCAATTATCAGAAAGCAGGTGAAGTGAGTCTGATAGAGGCTGACGGGCATGTCAGAGATAGTTAAAGGGACTGCAGATATTAAATATTACACTTACATAAAGTTGGGTGATTCACAAGACACAGATAACTAAAAGAATGGTCAAAACTGAAGCAACAGAGGAAGAGATATCCTGATTTTTTGTTCATAGAAACTCTGGATCCTACATTTCCCATAATGCAACTGGAATAGCATCTTTCATTGCCTGCCTGCCTTTTGCTTCTTGCAAACCTCACACACCCAGTGTGTAACACAGCCTCTCTGTCAGAGGACCAGCCGAACATTGGCTCGATGCTTTAAACTGTCTAAGAAGTAATGATCTATTGATGAAGGCTACATATGGCATGTTTAATGTGAAGCAAAGGCATTGGGTGTTGTAGTTTTCAAATCTTTCCTTTCCTTCCAGGTAACGGCAAGATCAACAGGAGGCAGAGCATGCTCTTCTAATGTCTGATGAAGAGGACAGTGGACTGCCCAACTTGTTCATTAGTTCCCACCAACCCTCTCGCATGAGCCCACCTCCCCTCGGAGTGACCCCTCCCCCCCCTGTTACCTGCACACACACACACACACATGAACAAGCACACACACCCCTCTGGGTTGAATCTGTTTGGAGACTGTGTTTATTTATTGGGGGGGGCGGGGTGAGGTTGAATTTTTTTGCTGCTAAACTACTACTGTCTGTATTTAACACACCGTGTGTGTGCGTGTGCATGTGTGTGTGTGTGTGTACATGATGTGAACTCGAGACGCCATGCACAGTTGAGCAGTCAGTAAGGTTACTGTTGTTTTTCTTCTGACTACAATTCTCCGGCTTCGTTTGAGTTAGAATTCCACTGATGTTGATGTCGACGCTGTGATCCAAGTTGTTGTTCTTGTTGTCGTGCTTGGAGACCGAACGCTTCAGTTTCTTCAGATTTTTTTTTTATAAATATGTATATCTATATATATTTGGAGTTTATGTTTTGTTTTTCTTCGAGCTTCCGTGACTGAAGTCTACAACATTTCCAGGTTTAGAAAGACTGGGACGGCTAGATGGTCCTGGTTGGGGAAAATCGGTTCCTCTGGATTCCTTGTCGTCATTTTTCCGAAACATTTCAGTTGGACGCTGCTTCTAGAGGCCCTGCTGCCCTCTGGGGGGTTACACCGAGGGTCAGAAACCAGGACTGGAAGTGGACTGTGGTAACAATTTTGGTCTGTGGGTTAAAGAAGCACACACAGAGTCCAGTCGAACTGGGAGAACATGAAAACAACTTTCGGTTCTTTTGTTCTTTTGGCCATTCTGGCTCAGCAACGGGACCAAAACTGAGGAGGAGGAGGAGGAGGACGAGGAGGAGGAGGAGGAGGAGGGAGGGCAAACAGTTCAGAAGACGAGCGAAAATCATGGATGAAAGAGGAGGAATACTGAAGCTGAACAGGAAGTCATGTGACGTCCCACAGGAAACCAGCAAGCCTTCCCTAAAACCCCTCACAAAACTGCCAGGACTTCAGTGCTTTTAAAAAAAAAATTGCAAGCTACACTTTCCCGCTCTGTGTGCATTTGGAGATCTCACTGCAGTAACTCGTTGTTTTTAACTTGCACTTCAGTGTGTCTTTTTTTTTTTTTTTTCGAATCAGGGACACGGGCCTCGACACGGCCGAGTTTACCCAACAGTATTAAGATGTGTTCTCTGTGTCTGTGACCTTTGACCTCTCCTTGTGAAACAACAGCGTCATTGTGGCATGTTTTTCGAAGGGGGGGGGGGGTTGGCGGGGCGGGATAGCGTGGGGTTGGGGTGGGATGTTCAAAAGCAAAATGGTTGTTTTCCACTTGGCATCGGACCACTGCTCTCTCCAGCATTTGTACACAAGAAAAAAGAAAAAAAGATTTCAAATTGAAATTTTAGATTTAACTGCCCGCTGTGTTGTTTGCAACTGACAGTGATGCTACAGATGAAGCCATTTGAGAAATCTCCCTTTTGACTGCATGTTTACTGAAGCAAATGGAAGACCTCCTGAAAATCACTTCAACACTCACACTAAAATGTCTTCTGGTGTGATTTGTAATCCTGGCTTACTTTAGTTGCAGTGAGTATTTCTCTTATTCCCGTGGACCAGCGATGGTGTAGATATTTCCAGCAGCTGTGTGATAGCAAAGTGTTTCATGGCTTTATAGGAGTATTTTGACATTTTGGAATATTTACTTATTTGCTTTCTTACCAGAGTTAGATTTATGCCATGCTTGTATCATTAATGAAGATAGCACCAGGAAAATGTTAGCTTCATAGCTAACAAATATGCCTACTCCCTCTCTAACGTCACAAATTAACAAGTTTTATCTGGTATGTTCAATTTGTACTAAAACCAAAGTGTAAAAATGACAAGTTGGTGATGCGCTGAACTATGTCTTGGCCAGGCCACGGTAGCTTCTAGGTGTCTTCTTGGAGTGGACATTGTGAGGTTGCTAAGCAGGCCAAGAAATCTTGAACTTACTTGACCACATGCAAAACCTTGTCTTTTTTGCTCTCTTTTAAAATATAAATTAAACAAACAAGATGTGACGTGTTGATTAGTGAGCTTCAGAGGTTCGGGTAGGAAGATTCCCTCTGGTTGAAGTTTTTATGCTAAGCTAAGCTAAGCTAATGGGAAAAGGCACAGAGAACAATTTCTACACTCACCATAGCAAAAATAAGTGCAGTGCATAAGTTTCTGTACTAAAAAACACCAGGAATGCATTGAACATCACAGCACATGTAAGTGTGAGAAGATCTGAGGGAGGTTTTCCTGTTATTGCCGCTCCTTTGCTCAACATCTACATGAAAATTTCACATTTATCGTCTGTTGAGATTTAAAGGATTTGAGCAACACAAGAGTTCTGATTCAACATACTGACTGAAAAATGCTAAAAAGTGAAAAAGTCATTAACAGCCGAGAGAATGAATGCAGTAAACATGGACTGAAACACACTTTGCATCTTCTAGTGTAATAATCCTGTAGACATACTGTATTTCTCATCATTTCAGTAGTTAAAACCTTCAATGTGTCCTTTCCTTTCAGTGTGGATTAAAATATTTTCAAAAGCTCAATAAATGAGCTCATTATTTCATAAACTCGCAACAGAACAAATACAGACAGAACATACTGTTAACGGTTTACATTTCAAATAATGTTACAATTATTGTGTTCACAGGAAAAAAGTCATTATATTAATGGTCGACATCCTGTATTACATCGACCCATTGCCCCATGAGTTTTACCTAGGTAGCTTTAAAATGAGAAAACTTTTTCTTCCCTTCATTGTATTTCATAAAAACTGTATATTTGTGTTTGGATGCTTCACTGAAACTTTATTACACTTTAAAGAATAGTTGTCTTTTTCATTTCATACACATTTCAAACATGAGGATGCAGGATTGTTCCACTGTTAGCTGCAAACGGTGTTTCTGCTAATAGCAGTTTTTGACATAAACAGCAGTGACATGCATGAAAGGAGATTTCTACAACGGCTAAATATTTATCATTGTAAAACTGTAAAACTTTTTCAAATGTATGAATGACCTGAATTTATGTGAACATGTCTGAACGCGTGTGTGCGTGCGTGCCTGATGCATGGAAGGCCTGCTGTGTTGTGAATTCGACCTCTCTGAAACACTGAGCTGCCGGTCAACAGTTGGTGTGTGACTCTTTTTACTGGAATTATTTATTTCTCATAACCATCAAAAGTAAATTTAATCTGTTTCATAAACATTCTGTGCAGCAGTCATTCTTTGAGTGGTGGAAAGAGTGTGTATTACCAACTGAAATGAATACAGTTATATAACTTTGAAAAGTAATTCATTTTATTCCAAAAAAAGGTAACGATTCTCTCCACAAAACACAAGCAAATCACTGAGAATACATTTCCATTAATTTTTCTATAAAAATAACCAGGAACCATTTTACAAAAAAGGCTTTTGTGCAATTTTGACCTGGAATGTCCATAAAACCTGGTTTAAAGCTTAATACATTTATTTACACAATTTTTATAATATCGAAGGCACAGCTGGTACAAGGCTTGAAAGTACAGTGCATAAAAAAAAAGCATGAAACTATACAAATAAAAACGTTCACAGCGTCAAGTCAAAGCGATACAGAGGACAAAATGAGGATTTCTACAGCGTTTTAGCGCGCAGGCTAGCAGGTGCTCTGCTAGGAGTCAGTAAGAGATTCATGTCATGTGGCCATACTCCGCTCAAACAATCTAGATCTGGACGGATGTATATCAAGTCTGAAAAAAATGTAAAAATGATCCTGAGACACTTGTCCCGTGTCACTTATTGTACTTTTCACATTCCCAAAGTGACACAGATTGGGTTGAAGGTTGAGAAATGAGACAGCCATTGGACTCACCCAAATTGTTCACATTTGATTTGTTTAAAGGAAGGCTTAGCACAGGAAAAAAGAAAATACAATCACCCCACTACTTGCTATATGTCATGGCAAGTTACTAATCTGTGTAGCCCATAGCATTTAATCATCAAGCTATGGTCCCATTTTATGATCAAATTTGAAAGAAAAAGAAGTTAAATACGTAGCTACAGCCAGCAGTTGGTTAGCTTTTTTAAAGACTCGAAACATGGTTCTGTCCAAAGTTAGCAAAATCTGCTGAGCACCTCTAAAGTTCACTGATAAAAATTATATTGTCGTGCTTGTTTATTATGTACAAAAAATGTGCGTAAAAGTTTAAAAATACCACTCTGTGGCTTCATGGAGGTTATACTCTATTTCTTGACATGTCACTACTGTAAACGTTGTCCAATGTTCTGTCAAACTACAAATTGTTGATTTTCAAACATGGGTTTTCATACATATAATGTATTTTTAGTCGCTAGTAGTTCGATTTTGTCACCTTTAGACAGAGCAAGGCAAGCTGTTTCCAATCTTCATGCTATAAGATAAGCTAACCATCTCCAAGTTGTGGCTACATACGACATGTACAGTCATGTAAGATATCACAAGCTAACTCGAAGCAAATTTCCTTTAATTGCACAGTAGCAAAATTAACTGTTATTTATTATTTAAAAATACTGTACTTGAGTCTATTAAGTGAAGTATCTGTCCATTTAGATTACATTTGCTAACCCTTCTGGCTCAGCAAGATCTCATTATCTCATAATTCCTGACAAGGACTTCACCAGATCTCAGTTGTTTGAGTCATTAGTGTGGATACTGATATTAGTCAGGGCAGAGAGGGAAATAGCGATAACATTCATAAAATTGCAACCAATCTGCATCACTGAAGTTTAAACCAAGTGGAATGAGATGAGATTCAAAGTGAGATGAGAAAGGTGACATCCAGTCCATTTCTTCAAGAAATTCAGAGGTTTTTACATCCTAAAGAGGAAATCACCAAACACAAATGTGAAGAACATGAGCAGATGAACACACAAAGAAATGTCTAATGCAGATACTCTTCTTGGAGAGCAAAGCTTCAAAGTGAAGCTCCTGTTTCTTTATATAATAAATGCAAAGGAACAGGTTTCAGATTAGAAGTGTAATTGGACTCAGATGAAGTCCGACTCATGTGTGTGGTTCATCATCAAACTTTAAGGCTGATCAGCTTGGTCCTTTATCTGTGCAGATCTGGCCTAGCTCGACCTGGCCTCCCAGTTTGCTCCGAGAGCTCGGGATGGTATCAGGACTTGTTGGAGCTGGAGGAGAGCAGCAGAGGAGAAGGAGTGTCCACGTTGGGTAGAGGCACCGGGATGGGTCCATTCAGCAGTGTGGGGAACTGCAGTGGGACAATTAGACAATTGATTAGATTAACTAACTAATTAAGTTTAGTCATTGTCATTTTACACTGATTTAAACTATATTAATTTCTTGATCATTTGCAGAAAATCAATATATAGTAGTATAATAGTTCACTATTAATACTACCCAAATAATGTAAGAGTATCAGTAATGTTAACAGTACTGTCAAGGTTCATCAGTGCTTTCAAAGAATTACTTGCAGGAAGAAGGAAATTAAAGTCCTGTCTTATATTACACTGTGGGGACCCGGTAGCACACCAACGTTATGGGGACCAGCTGGTTTGTGGGGACTTAAATGTTGGTCATTAGATGCTTAACAGTTTATTTTGGGCTTGTGTGTATGTGTTTGTGTCAGACAGTTGACATGGGTAGGAGGGGTCTCTGACCAACCAGCCCTCTCCCTTTCCCCCCTAACCAACAGGAAGTACCCCCCCCTTCTTGTCCACCCCAGAACGGAAACATCTGTAGCTTATTTTGAAACACTGTGAATCACACATACACCAACACACAGACAACCGTATGAAAACAACTATCGAGGTAAATCTGTGGTGTGAAATAAAAGATCCTGTAGTTATGAGGGAGGGACTTGCTGTAAATAGAGATTTACAGGCAGACAGAGATTTTCTATCTATCACCACCAGAGTAAGCCAGTGTTTTCTCTGAAAGGCTGCTATAGAAATTGACATAGTGTTTGTCCTTTTTACACAAGACTATCAGAACTGAAACCTTTAGGGCTGACTTAGTTTATCTTAGAACAGATTTTACAGTAATTATTATCCATTAAAATTGTTTCCAGCATTACAGAGATGAAGTTGGAACTAACATTTTCTCTGTGTGCGTGTGAATACATTGTATGTATATGAGGTACTTAGGAGTACCAAGTAAGTTCACAAATATACAGTAGAAATATAAGAAAATACATTTTAGTTTTTCAGGTTGGAACAACCAGAACATTACCTGAAAGAGGGGGGCATGGCTCTGCAGTTGGGCAGGACTGAGGGGTCCCACTGGACTCAGGCTGGACCAGAAATGGATATTGGATAGTAGAGGACTGGGAGTGAGCAGCAGACCAGACGGAGTCTACATTGACAAAACCCAAAATGAAATGTCAGAGCTTAAATACACGAAGATGGAAACGATGGTGTTTATTCTGGCAATAAGTCCTCAGAACTGTACATAGTCTGTGGTGAAGTTGTCATATCATTCAGTCTCACCCAGGAGCTCAAAACCAAGCCTGCCCTCTAGTGAACTCACATCTACCAGACAGACTGACTTGGCACACTGATTCCATGCAGGTCAGGAAGCTCCACTCATACAGAATTCATGAGAACTATTTTCTTCTGTCTCGTCTTTCTTCTGTCTCTTCATATTTAACTAAGGCTGGTTTTCTTTCTGGTTCTGGCATGAGAACATAAGACTGTTCTACCGCAACAGCCAGAAAAGTTCAGGAAGAACCGTTTATTCAGTGCGTTTGTGTTACATACTCACGGCAAAATTAAGTGCAACGACCAAGTTTATTGTGTTACTATATTTTTTAAAACCTGTTTCTTTTAGCAATGTTAAACACAATGCTAATTCTGCTAAAAGTCAAGGAAGTCTTTAAAAAGGTGCCCTGTTGGTATCAGGGTTTAAGGTGCCGACCTGCATGACCTTTGCTCTTTCTCAACTCATTCCTGTCATCTTTCTACCATCGACTTTCTAAAAAATGCATAAAATGAACTCAAAAATGAGTAAATCTGTTTTTCATGTCAGGAAGCTGTGTCAAACTCTTCATGTTAAAGATTATTGCTGATTTACCAGCCAGATAGAGCTCACAGCTTGACTACCAAGATAGCAGTTTAGGTCATCCAAAACCAGCAACTGGTAAACTGGTTTCTTTTGTACAAACTAAAATCTGGACCATGTCTGTTCTGGGCAAAATTCTTCAAGTTTCTAATTTCTGGAAGATTCTTGAGGTGGTTAATGGGCCTTGGATAAACAACACCTCAGGTGTTCCTTGCAAACACTTCATTATACAAAATGTTCAGTGATGAGTGAACGCTTTACTATACACTTTTATTTTCCATCAATTATGCACTGCGCACACAGCGGCATATCATTGCTCAGTCTGGATAAAAGCGTCAGCTGAATGCCTGAATGTAGTCAGACTGTCCTGGTTTGGTCAGTGTGTTCTTGCCAGTGAATCAGGAGCTTCAAGAACATATGGCTTCACTTATGAACCTCCTCCCTCCCTCGCCTCCTCCCGTCTTTCCGCTCACCTCTTTCCATCTCCTCCCTGTCTACGAGCTTAACTTAACTTTTCATCCCCCAAAATGCATGCATCGTCCCTCTCAGTCTCTTTCTTCTCTTTTGCTTCACTCTTCCCTCACCTACACCTCAGCAAGGACTATGTGTGAGTGCAATGGTGTTAATTTATGTGTTATGTTGTACCTGTGTGGTGAGGAAGGCAGGGGTCAGGGACCCTGAAGGCAGCGCTGGGCTGTTGAGAGCAATGGAGACAAGGTCACTTCCTGTAAGGAGGAGGGACGGGGCGGAGATTTCCAAAGCTTTGGGTTTTCTGCTTTTCAAAGGTGCGCTGTTGGCAAATCCCCTTCTCTCTGGCGTTGTTGTGCTCTGTGACCTCACTCTCTCCCTCTGACCAGATGACAGGTTTAGAGGTTGAGCGTTCTGCTCTAATTCACCAGTCTCTGTGCTGTGGCCCCGCCCCCTCCACCATGTGTGGGCGGGGCTTTGTGGCGGGGAGGACGAGCAGGAGGAGGAGCGGGCCTGCTGAGGAGACAGCCTGGAGGAAAGGGAGGTCTCATTGGAGGCTGGGGGTGGCGTAGATGGTAGGGAGGAGTGGCCACGGTTGGTTATGAATCGGATGACAGAGGAGCTGTCGTCATGGCGATCGGATCTGGGCTCCATCTTAACTGGTTGGTGCAGTTCTAAGGAGTGTTGCAGGGAGCTGACGGTGAACGAGGAGTACAGGCCGGAGTGAAGGTACTGGTTTCTCCCACCATCCTCATCGTCAGCTTCAGGCTCCGACATGGCACCACCACTTTCCTCACTGCTGCGGCCCGACTCCACAACCGCAGGGTCCATCTTCAGAATCTCAGGGAATGACACAAACTTGTAGACGAACTTCTGGCCGATCACCTTCTTGATGATGTTCTGCAGAGGAAACAAGACGTTCTTATTTTAAACCCTTTATTGACATATTTGGTGCATTGGTTGAAGCAGGTTTCACGGCCCTAAGGACATAAAACATCATCAAACCACTTAGACTGAGTTTCATACTTTGTCATAGTAGTAGCGCAGAGCTCTGCTCAGCTTGTCATAGTTCATGTTTGTCTTATTCTTGCGCAGCCCCCAGAGCTTGGCCACTTCCTCTGACTTAAGCAGCTTGAACTCGCCGTCGTTGGACGTCCAGCAGATGAGATGTTTGTGGCTTTGGTCGAGCAGCAGCTGCAGCAGGAACTGCCAGAGTGTGATGGAGCTCTCCATGATGGGATGACAGCAGAGACCCAAGCAATCTGCAGAGGAGAATTGAGACGTCATAATAAAATCAGTTAAACGACCACGTATTGCTTTGTACTCTCCAGAGGTCTTAAAAACATTTTTTGCGAACAAGACGGATTGTGTTGCTGCACAAATCAGGAAGAGAGCAACGTTCTTCCAGATGAAACCAAGTTAAAGATATTTGGTGAAAGCTGATGGTTGAAGAAAAGGAAAATCAATTCCAAGATGTTTATCCCCAAGATCCGAAGGCAGCGGGACTGATGGGAAATGTGATCCCCACTTCCCAGCTCTAAAGCTGCATAAACTGATTTTTTTTGCCACTTGGTGGCAACTCAAAATTGACATATCCATCCATCCATCCATTTCCCAAAACTGCTTGCTCTTATCAGGGTCACAGGGGGGCTTAAGCCAATCCCAGCTTGCATTGGTTGAGAGACGGGGTACACCCTGGACAAGTCATGCTCACATTGAGACTGTTGGGCAATTTAGATTCACGAGTTCACCTATATAAACCTGTATGTCTTTGGACTGTTGGAGGAAGCCGGAGAGAACCTTTTTTTTTTCTTTATCAAGACCAACTTCTGTAAACAATGAACTAAACAATGACAATGAGCTAAAAGACTATAAAACTGCGCTAATTATCTGCAGATTTGTCAATACAAGTGGCAACTTACACCATTACACTTAGCTTGTTGATCCATTGTTATTACAAAAATATTGATTGTGCAACTTTAAAATTCACTGTCAGAAATCATTCATTTTAGTGTACATGAAACCTGTCAAGGAAATCGTTGCAGATCAAGTCATTAGAAAGTGACAGTAACAATATAATAAACTATATAAGTCAGTTAATGCCCTTAAAAGTTCCTTGATGATTCCCTCATAGTTTCACATATTCTTAGACTGTTCAGGGAATCAGACGCCACAGAAGACATATAAAGCAGGAAGGCGAGAAAGAAAGGAGGGTCGGTGGGCAGGGAGGAGCAGGAATTGTCAACGTCAACACAAATGCGAACCACGATGCTTCCTCTGATGCAAAGTCCACTAAAAAACCACAAGCATAACAGTGCTGACCAAGCCCACCACCCCCTTCTCTGAGTGGGAATTTCCTATCATAAACACTAAACCCACAAAGAGACATCAACACAAACATGTAAACAACACTTTGCTGTGAGTTTCTGACCACTATGGTTTGTGAAAAAAATATGCAATCTATATCTCGCACATATCAACTCAGGCTCTTTTGTCTAATGGACTCTGATTTTGGCTGCCTTCCAAAGCAGGATGGCGGCAGTAGTAAATACAAGAGTGAGTGAAGCCGCCATTGATGCTGAGGGATGAATCTGACCATGTGCCCTTACTTCACCTCCTTAGCTCATATAAATTTGGCAGGTTTAACTTTACTACGACACTTAATGCTGTTTTGTTCCCCTATAAATAAACCATCTGTATGCATATTATAGTTCAGTGAGATTATGCTCAGGGATGTAGTGAGGCTTGAAAGAAGGAAAGAAAATACAATACAATAATTTGTGTGTGTGTGTGTGTGTGTGTCTGTGTGTGTGTGAGAGAGAGACAGACAGACGGAGCACGAAAGAGAAGGCCAGACAGTGGTTGGCTTTTGGATGTTTCCATAGTGATAAAGCAGGATGTGGTCAGTGACCTTCTGCCAAGACAAGCATGGGTCTAACCGACGTGTTTACCTGGAAACCACCGACTGTCTGTGAGCGTCTGCCTGTCTGTTTCTCTGTCTCCTCTGCTTTTCCTCTCTCTCACACAAATTCATTTACAAGATGTCTTATTAGCAGGAAATACAGAACTACTGACTGCCAAAAGAGAAACAACATATAACTCACTATGACCAGATTTAATTTGCAACCATGACGATATGACAGTAGAGACTTTGCAGTTGCACCAGAAATCCCCATGGCAACCACATCTGCCTCAATAGTGGACAAAGGCTGGAGCCGAGGACCTCAAACGTTGCCACCAGAAGTGATGTTACTCTACTTTCTTTCATAGTAACATATGGTTCAGTAATGGACATTCAACATAAAAATACAGTGTGCATCTGTCTTTTTTCTCTGTCTTCCTAACAGGAAGCAGAGAGGGGAAAGTGTATGTGGTGCAAACAATGACCCGTCACCATAAACACACACAAAAGCATATCCTCACTTCCCTTTTCCTGCACGGGCGTGTGTGTTAGGTGATGGAAGAACTGTAGTTCTGTCTCTCTGTCTAAACGTGGACTTCCTGTCATTCAGCAACAGGGGCGTCTTCCCGGTGAAAGGCCTTCCCTCTCTGGGAGGTAGGACGTCCTGTTACTGGGAGCCACCAGGAACACACACTTACACACACACACACACACACACACACACACACACACACACACACACACACACACAGCTTTGCTTCTTTATTTGTGTAAAGGATCTCGTGATGATTGTTGACACCCAGTGGATGTAAAAGTTGTCTTTTTAAGAACAACACCTCAACACAGATCCACGACAACATGTGGAGAATGCATCCATGTTGATGTCAGACTGTTTGATCTATGTTCACCCTCTGACTTCACACTCTTAACAAGCCAGAGGAAATGTTGATTTATGGAATTTCAGAACAAGAGCTGGCCGGGCCTTCACTGTCACAGCTTAAAGTATGACAGTCTGTCTCTTTGTGTGTATCAGTAAACTCGTTATACATGACCTATATTAAATGTGAATCAGATATAGACTCTGGTGTACTTTGGACACTCAAGATCTTCAGTCCAAGAGAAATAAACCAAACCTAAAAGCCGCACATGATTCTACATCCATTTTCTTATTTTTGGAAGCGTGTGTGTGTCAATGAGTGTGTGTGAGTGGAGAGGGAGAGAGAGGGGGGTTCTGCTGGAACTCAAATGGTTCTTTGTTTTGCACCAGTGACTCATTTTCAAGATGTTGTCTGCTGCCAGCTTCAATCCGGAAGCGCATGGCAATTAGTCTGCGAGGTCCAGACAAACCAGAAAGTCTACTACTATATTTTTAAAGGAGCCGCGGCTAATTCTTTTTTTCTTTGCACAGCTGCTGTTACACTAACCTCTTTTCTGACTTTTGTCTTCTGTGACATGTTTCAAATGTAGCCAAACAAAGGTGTTTAAAAACTTTGCGCATGTGTCTGTGCCAAGGCGAGAACGCACACGGCTTTAACCCCTTTTACGCACAGCTTTAACCCATTTTACGCACAGCGTTAACCCCTTTTACGCACAGCGTTAACCCCTTTTACGCGCGGCTTCAATGTAGTTTTCAAGTTGACACCGAATATGTGAACATGATCAGGTTTCAGCAACAACAACAAGTTAATAAATCCGTTTCTTTGCTCTGTTACACACGGCAGCCTCTAGAAAGCTGGAATCAGAAGTAAAGTTAAACTTGCACCTACCCTGCTGTGGACGGCCGCTGCTCCTCTGTCCGTCTGCCCTGCGTGATGTGCGGGTTTGTGTCTTAAAGCGGTGTGTGCGTGCTGTGTTGGAGCTCCATGCTGCTGCCGTCTGAAAGCGGATCCGCAGCTTTTCTCTCTCCTGCCTCAGAGCAGGAAGTCAGGACGCGCAGACGGAGAACCGGCGCACTTCCTTTGGCGCAGTATTCCCGTCTGTGTAAACACACACACACACACACACACACACACACACACACACACACACACACACACACACACACACACACACACACACACACAATCTCTATTTCCCATAAACACGCCCCCTCCTTTAAACCACTCTCTCTCACGCACGCACACACATATACACACACTTTCAGACCTGCACACACACCTTAACTTGTGCACTAAAATAGCTCACAAGCTCACAAGCTCGTTGTCTTTCTCTTCTCTCTCTCTCCCTTACACACACACACACACACGCACACACACACACACACACACACACACACACACAGCAAATATTGTAATTCCGATCAAACGCAGTGCTGAGCCAACTGACAACTGACGTCATCCTCTTCCTGCTCACCGGGAGGGGTTCCTGTTCCTACGCACACACACACACACACACACACACACACACACACACACACACACGCAGTGTAAAATTGTTCCTCAATCTTTGATTTCACTTTGATAAAGTTTATCATGCGTGTTAAAGTAAATTCATTTCCTTTCTGGAGGCTGCACATTGATCTGTTCTGGCAGCTGCAAACAATTATAAATACAAAAACAACATTAAATGATCAAAATAATTCGTTCTGGTGTTTATGGTGTTTATATTACTGTATTTTGTTTTTCTTCCGTTCTACTCATGTTCTTATAAATTGTAAAACAAATAATTGGCTGCGATATAAAAATCATGCATCAGCTAAAAATAGCTCATGCAGGTGATTAAATAATCAGGTTTTAATGAGTGGAGGGGCTCAGTACCAAACAAGACTTCCAAAGATTGTCTATGTTTGACTCGATGCACCAAACAACAGGACAGATGTGTCTGACCTCAGCTGACAAACTTGACAATGTGACAAACTGTTGCTTCAAATGTAGCATTCATTAGGTTTATTCTATGCTGTTCTTATGGAACTATTATGTCTTCACAGTTTGAGTGTGTGTTTAGCATAAGTCAAGTTTCAACCATCTCTGTACTATGGACTACATCCTGTTTATCTGTGCCTGTCAATGTGGGCTCAAAGGCCATGTCAACATCTGATATTTTTGCAGTTGACAGGAAAAAGGGCATCTTTAAAAAAATCTTTAAAGTTTGTAACATTTGTATTTCCAAATCCCAAGATGATATAACCGTGGTGACATCTATTTGTAGTTCTATTTCTTATTTGTATAAAACACTTTTTCTAGTTCTTCTTCTTTTTTTTTTTTCTTTTTTTTTACTTTTCATATAGTTCTATAAAAAACTTTGCACAGGTTTAATTAAATTCATTATCAGTTCCTTTTTTCAAATTTTAAAATGCTCCCTCCAAAGAGCCAAAGGAGACATTTTACGTACTGTAGTGCCCCTTCAGCTGACCTCTGGTTATATCTGGTTATTATATATATTGTCAAATTAATATCATAAAGAAGACAAACACCTGTTATTTATTTAGTTAACTAATCTTTATTTCCCTTACATTTCTATAACTTTTGATTCCTGGTAAACTAGACAGAGTGAGTCCTCTTCTTTTACTTCTACATCTCTGCTTAAACTTCCGGGTGCCTCCTTTGGCCCCGCCCATGCCTTTGAAACGTCAGCAGCGCCAAACTTCAGGCTCCCTGACGGGGGAAGATGAGCACGGGGAGCGAGGAGCCACAATGGAGAAAAGTCCACTCTGTTACAGGAGTGACCCCGCGGTCCAGACACGGACACCGAGCAGCTGCAATACGGGAGCTGCTCGTCGTGTTCGGCGGCGGAAACGAAGGCATAGCGGAGCACCTGCACGTCTACAACACGGGTAGGCTAACGTTAGCTGGACGCTAACTAGCGGGTTAGCGGCTAATGTTTTTAGCATGCGCAGGAGTGAAAAGGACCACCTAGGCCAACAAACCCTTTGTCAGGAGCTTTTATTGTTTATTGAAAAAGTTTAACATCGTTTCTGGTGCGGTGCAGCTCACTTTAGCGAGCTAGTTAGCTTCGGTATCTATATTTCCTCTATACAGACGCATCATGTCAACATAACTTTATTTATACAAAAATTGAACATTGAAACAATACAGACAAAAAAACTGCAGTGTGCAAACACAGCCCAGTTACATGTGTCTTTACAGACTGTTATCATTGAAGTGTTCGCACACAGCATGAATGTGTTAACACTGACTAAGCACTTTCTGTACAAGATACAACATAAACATGTTGTGGAGAGCATTGTGCAACAAGGGTCGTTCAAGTTCACAGTTTGAGGAAGTGTTTGTCTAGCTGTTGTAAAACAGTACAATGTCTAACAGGCAGCATTCACCAGGATGATCTGTCTTATACAATGGCTGACATCTGGATATTCTTCCAGTCTCTAAGCAGTGGTTTCTGCCTGCGGTGAGGGGTGACATCCCGCCCGGCTGCGCTGCCCATGGCTTCGTCTGCGAGGGCACTCGAATACTGGTCTTTGGCGGCATGGTTGAGTTTGGGAAATACAGCAACAGCCTCTATGAACTTCAGGTAAAGCCGTCACATTTTTTTCAGTGGTGATTCTAACCCCGACTGTCGTGAAGAAGAATTCTCAGATCTTGAATTTGTGTTGCTCAGGCTAGTCGCTGGCTGTGGAAGAAGTTGAAACCCAGAGCGCCCAGGAATGGATCGCCTCCCTGCCCTCGGATTGGACACAGCTTCACTCTTGTGGGTAACAAGTGCTACCTGTTTGGAGGGCTGGCCAATGATAGTGAAGACCCCAACGGCAACGTACCAAGGTACTGTGCAAATAGACACAAGAAACCAGATGTTGGAGGTTATTTACACTGGGCTTTTGAGAGATGCATACAACTATTAACTGTTTATCTAAAGTATCCATAGTTGCAGATTATCTTCCTGCTGATTGATTAATCGATTAATCAGCTTCAGTCCAATCCAGAATGTCGTGACTTGTTGGTCATCTTGCGCTCAGTGTGAATCCACAATTACATTCTAGTAACACTGAAGCGAGTGTACAGTCTGATGTAAACCTCCATCTAAGACGTAGTTGCATCAACAAGTTTGCCTTCTTACCTCATCTCAGATACATGGGCGACTTCTATGAGCTCGAGCTTCAGTCAGTTTCGGGGGCAAGAGGCTGGAGCATCCCAGAGACGAAGGGCTGTGGTCCCTCAGCGCGGGAGTCCCACACATCGGTTGCCTACGTTGGCGCGGGCTCCCCAAAGCTCTACATCTTTGGAGGGATGCAAGGATGTCGGTTAGATGACCTCTGGCAGCTCGACCTCGGTAGGGCGTCTTTTTGTTGACTGTCGACACGTTTCAGAAACTTCTTGCATCCTTTAGTCGCTGCTGTACCTTGAACTAAATACAAACCTGTGGTAGAGAGAAGAACCAAATCTTTTTAATAATATATATATCAATATTTAAACTTTTCTTTCATCAGACACGATGGTTTGGTCGACACCTTCAGTCAGAGGTTCCACGCCACTACCCAGAAGCCTTCACTCTGCTGCTGTCATTGGAAACAAGTAAGGGTTCCTTCATCGTCAGTGTCATGTCCGTGTTAGAGTGGATGTCTGGTTTGTACGTGACACCTGACCAGAGTTTGACAAACTGCGCTGTGTCCCTCTGTCTGCAGGATGTATGTGTTTGGTGGCTGGATTCCTGTTCCGGAGTCAGAAAAACACAACGCCTTAGGAACTGAATGGATCTGCACGAACTCTTTAAGTGCGCTCAACTTAGGTCAGTGCACTATGCTAGAAACATCCCACTCTTTAATCAGAGTGTTCACCCAAGAGTGGCAAAATGTGGTGTTAGGTCAGGTTTTATCAACAGCACTGCTCTGTTTTAGTGGAACCTTAAAGGTCTGATGCATATTGTTGGGCTTTCTGCCTCATTCAGAGGCCATCAGGTTCACAGCTGTCCTGTTTTCCTGTCACAGACACTATGATCTGGCAGAAGTTGGGCCCAGAGCAGGAAGATGATATTGAGTCCCAGCTGCAGAGTCAGGGACCGCAGAGTGACGACCCGTATGCCCGATGGCCCAGAGCCAGGGCCGGCCACTGCGCTGCCGCCGTTGGGTCCAGGCTTTACATTTGGAGCGGCCGTGACGGATACCGCAAGAGCTGGAACTACCAGGTGTGCTGCAAGGACCTGTGGTACCTGGAGACAGGTGAGAGCTGCCAGTGAAGTCGTGTTTATTTTCATTGTTGAACCTTTGTGACATTTTGGAAGCGAGTGACAGTCTCTGCAGAATCTGAACTACCAAAAAGCAAACACAGTTCTCAATATAATATTCTGTATTGTGTTTTCAGATCGACCAGACATCCCAGAGGCAGTGTTACTCATCAAATCCACAGTCAGCATGCTTCATATGGCGTGGCGCCCCCTGGCGGCGGCAGACTTCTACCTCCTTCAGATCCAGCCTGTGTTTCCTCCCAGCACTGCAGCCAGCAATCCATCATCCAAACCAGTCCGTCCAAGTGGAACAGACGGACAGCAGGGGACGGATAGAAGCTCTGAAGGTAAGCAGAGTGCACATACTCAGTTAATGTATAGCTGTGTCGGGAACATTCTGTGGACATTTCTGGCACTACAATAAAAACTGCATAACTCTCCTTCCTCAGGTGTTCAGTCCCATCAACCTCAAACTGAAGGAACCACTAATAAAGAAGCGAAAGCATCAGCTCAGGTAGATGTGACTTACTTAACACGCTTAAATCTGTGAATAAAGACTGTTACATGTGATAACACGCTCCTGTTTTAGCATTAGATACACTGATCAGAGACGTCAGTACTAATACGTTGGACTGAATCCCTATTTATCCAAGTGTTTAATTTTCTACATGATTTTCAGGATGCATCAGCACAGCAGGAAACTGCAGTGAAGTCGTCCAATGGCTCAGCAGAGATCCGAGCACAAGGAGGGAGGAGTGCTGTGAGAGGGACAGTGGAGGACCCTGATACAAAACACTGCAGTACGTCTTGTTGTCTTCTTTAGTCTGAACTGGCCTCATCAAATCAGATTTCAGCAGTCTTGTCTTCTCACTGCAGTTTTAGTGTGACTGAAGTTCCTCAGCTTTGATCCACTGTCCTTTTCGTTGTAGGTGCTGGACAGGAGACATCAGTAGCAGAGGTCAGCAGCTCGGCTCAGCAGCAGCCAGGTAATGATGATGCTCAGGTCCAAATGTCAGTGATGATCTGAACTGCAGCAGCCTGAGGTTTTTAAAAAGTGAAGTTCACTGTGGATGTTCTTTTGCTTTTACAGAGAAACAACCTGTTTCAGCAGACAAGATGACAGATTTCTACTCCCACACAGATCAGGTCAGGCACACGTCTGAAGAGAAAGAGTCATTCTTCGCTCTTTCACTAAGCTTGGTCTACACTCAGACTATAAACTGTCATCTCCATGTCCAACAGAATCCAGATGAAGCAGTGTGGTTTGACGTCGGTGTGTTCAAAACACTCTTCTCGGAGGTCAGCCACTACTATCTGCCTGCGGACAGTGACCAGGCATCTGCAGCCATCAGCAGCCGGCCCTCAAATACTAAAGAGGTAAAAAAAAAATCACACAGCTCTACTGTTAAACACTGATTCTAATGTTTGTTTATGATAATGACACTGGTGGCCATTAAATGAACTACAGGATACTTATGAGCTTGCTGTTTGCAAATGACTTTATCAGCTAGTTGGCTGCCTCTGCCTTGCATCTGTCTTGGCTAGGAGAAAGAAACTGTTACACCTTTGTGTTGTACCGTTACATGATTTATTGGTGTCTAAATACATAAGTGAGTGTGAGAGTACATTACATCAGTTCACACATTGGAAATACAAAGTGATTAATACATATAAATATCTTCATATTCTTACATATTGCACCTTTAATACACAGTAGGTGTACATTTGGGACTCAGTGAAGATACCACACACACTCATTGTTCTTGCTTATGCAGACATATCATGAAGTCTCTCATCCACACATCTCTGTCAATCCTTTGCTTTTCCACAGAGGAAGCTGCCCGGGCCTCAGGACTACCAGGACAGAGAGAAGCGTGAGCTGACTCCAGGTCAGACTTACAGGTTCAGAGTTGCAGGCATCAACTGCTTTGGCAAGGGAGACTTCAGCCCAGTCAGCGAGTTCAAGACCTGCCAACCTGGCTTCCCAGGAGCGCCCTCTGCTGTCAAAATTGCCAAGGTGACATATCAAGGAAATGTGATGCATGATCTGAGAACTTCAGTCAGTTTATAGATCGATTCGGCTGAAAAAGAAAGAGCTGCTTCTTCATGTTCCCCAAATACTCTTTGATTTGTGCACAGGCCAACGATTTGGTCCACGTCACGTGGGAGGCTCCCACCTCTCCATCGGGTCGCATCCTGGAGTATTCCATGTACATGGCGGTGAAGAAGAGCCGCTCCACCAGCTTGGAGCGTCTGGGTCAGATGGACTTCATCAGGATCTACCGCGGCACCAAGATGTCCTGCTCGGTCAGCTCCACCCAACTGGACAACGCCCACATCGACTGCTCCGCCTCCAACCGCCCGGCTGTCGTCTTCCGCATAGCTGCTAAGAACGAGCAGGGCTACGGCCCAGCGACGCAGATCCGCTGGATTCAAGGTGGAGGAGCTCGACTTTCGTTAGTTTCTGCTCAGTAGTTTGTGTTCACACGCCAACTTCAACTTTCTGCTTCCGTCTTTTCTTTTCAGATCCCAGTAAACTGCGAACGTCTGCATCCAAAGCAGACAACAGTGCCAAGGATGACCAGGATGCTGCAGACAGGTAACTGGATCATCTCACGATGTTCATTTCCACTTTGTACATTTGTTTTTAATCGTCTCCTTCATTTCCTTTTGTCTTGCAGCTCCAGCTGAAAATGTTCGGACCAATGAAGACAATACGTGCACTCAGGAAGTTGGCAACGTTCGCCACTCAAGATGTTGTATATTTCCTAGACAGTTTTGTTAATTTATTTTTTTATGTATTTAATTATGCACTTGTAAATAGATATACATTTCCATAGTAAGCTCGACCACTCGGCTATTTTAGTTACAAATGTTTTGTTAAGTAATTCTATGTAACATGGTTTAGACCAAACTACAAGCATGATTTCAGAGTTTAAACTCTTCAGCCACTGATGTTTCATGTGTCATGTCATGGTTTGAATGAAACACCGGTCGTAAGATGTTTTCATGGCCAATAGTCTCTACAGTAGAATGTTATTGTTTTATAATCATATATTCATATGTTACTACAAACCTTTTCTGTATCCGTTATGTTTATGCATCACGTGTTGGTTTATGATTTTCTTGTTTCTTTTATTATGATTATTACCATCAGACTGTTTACATTGTCCACACGTGTAAGTATAAAAAATATTTCAGTCCTAAATGAAAACAGTGGCTTCACTACTAACATTTCTGATATGAATTAAACTTACCAAATATGCCACAGATATTACACAAAGAGATTTGTGTGTCAACACTGTTACTGTCTGTAGTCAAACCAGCTCACCATACATTGGGCAAGAAGTATTATTGTCTGCTTCTCTTACATCTGGATTCAGAGTATCACAAGCCTCTTTACCAGTGTGCTGAAGGAACACATGGACAGATTGTCATGCAGACATCAGCTGCACCTCTTCCTTTTCTCGCTAAAGAACAGATTCAAAGGCTGTGCTCTCTCTGTCAGTCTGCACTAATAGTTTGCACACAGAGTATGAATGAAGATGTGGGTAGACATTTTTGGATGTGTGTCTTTATTGTCACCAAGACAAAATTCAACTTCACAGCACTGCATGTGCCTCACTCATGTAGCCACAGATGATACCGTCTAACTTTTTTCACTTATCTGTGCAATAAAAATACAGTAAAACATGAATATTCTCACTTTGTTACTTAATATTAGTACTCATTGGTTGCTGATGGACATACTGAACACGGTCAGTCAGTTTAGAACTGTAGCTTTAAGTTTACAAAGCTGATATATCGGTTACTATAGTGTGGTAATAAGTATCTGAACTGTTAGTTGACAGCAAGTTATATATACATACATACTGTATATATATAGAGAGAGAGCCAGTGTGGAAGTTGTCTTCAACCAGAGCAGTGCACTTTGGGAACCGTTTCCCATGATCCCACGGTTTGTAGTTCACAGATTAGCTGGCTAGCACAACAAACCGAAAGTAGAAAAGAAAGAGAGTCCAAGTTCATCGAGAGGTAAGCGGCCTCTGGCAGCCAGCTGTGCGGGTGTGTGCAGTAAATGACAGTGTTGTTCAACAGGACTTTATGTGGTCGTAATTCGTTGCTTAAAACCTGAATGTGCACCAAGTTGTATATAACGTTAGCCATATTAGCAAGCTAACTACGTTACTTGGCTTGCTAAGTTGTTAACTTTTAGCCTGCCGCTCAGAATTCTGTTTGAATTGCAGCATCCCCATTAAGGAAACCTGTCTGAATAATGTCGATGGATGCTCGTTTAAAGTTTATTGTCGTGAATTTGCAGGCAATACGGGAAGGTAGCGTCCGATAATGGACGCACTGAAATAGCTAGCTGGCTAGTTAGCACATTAAGTCGCGGGACAGAGGGCGCGACATTTAAAACCAACTCAAAGCTTTCGACAGGTTTTAAACGTCAGTCTGCAGCCAGTGAAGGACCCTGTGAACTGTTATTACAACTGTTGACTCACAGGCTAACATTAGACCGTGTTTCCAGTGGAAGGTGACACTACGGAGGTTGTATTTGAAGGGAGCCCGCTGTCGACAAACCTCAGCCGGTGTCTGCTTTTTGTTGTGACGCGTTGGAGCTTCTGGGGTTTTGAGTCCTCGTGTAAAACTACAAGTTGTGTTGGTACGGTTTAAAAGTGAACCGCTGTGTTAGTTCAGTGGTCTGCCTCAGACACAGACGTGATGCTTCATGTCAAGTGTTCGCAGCAGACAGGGAGCAGAGCTCACTAATCACTTGAGATTGACTCAGAGAGGTTGTGATTTTAACAAGCAGCTGAGGGACTCTCCTCAAAGCCGCCATGGTAACTAACTGACAACAAAGCAGACCCAATTTTGCCTCTGTAGTACCTCAGCACACTTAGAGAGGCTGTGGGCAGCTTGCTGACAAATCTTATTCCTTCTTTCGGGTACAGACACAGCTCTCTCTCTCTTGGTTTACTCGACTTTTCTTCATCTCTTCTTGTCTCTGGCTCTCTTCCTGCAGAGGTGAGATGACCTCCTCCTCCTCCGCCGCCTTCGGCCAGTCGGCCCCTCTCGTCCCGAACCTGGAGCCTGGCATGGGGAAGTCTGCAGCCATGCTGGGGTTGTCTGCTGGTTTGGGTGGAGCAGAGATGGAGCTCCAGAAGATGTTAATCGACGAGAGGATGAAGTGTGAAAACCACAGGACCAACTATCAGACACTCAAGGCTGAACACGCCAGGTACAGCTGGATCTGAATTTATATGAACTCTGTTTCCATCCTTTTAGCACTCCTAGTCTTTTGTTTCATGTTGTCCAACACACTGAATCAAACTCTGGAGAAACCACATGATTGTGTTTTTCACCATGCATGCCTCACAGTTGAGGTCGGAGTATCTGTTGGTACTTGACTGTGCTCAGTTTAAGTCGTTTTGCAGCTTGCAGGATGAGTTCACCCGGGCTCAGGGCGAACTGAAGCGCCTGCTGAGCGACAGACAGGCTCAGCAGGAGAAACTGCAGCTGCTGCTGGCTGAGCTCAGAGGAGAGCTGCTGGACAAGACCAGGGAGGTGGAGGAGCTCCGGCTGCAGGTAAACCAAACTCAAGAGGGAGAACATCTCTCGTGGGACTGATGAATTCTTCAGCTATTTGGTTGACCAAAGTGGGGAAACTGCTTTCAAATCTCTGTGCAACTCTGACCTTCTGGATACAAATGTGTGTGTGTGTGTGTGTGTGTTGACCAGGTGATGACCCCTCAGCGGCTGGAGTTGCTCAGAGCTCAGGTGCAGCAGGAGATGGAGGCTCCAGTCAGAGAGAGGTTCAATAAACTGGAGGAGGTCAGAGAGTTTGTCTGTTTCTGTGTCATAGAACCATAATGTGGGACACGAGTAGCATCAGTTTTGTATAAACATTAACTAGTGACTGCAGACTGTAGTGTCACTGGTATTTTGTGTCTAGTTTACAATCCCCCTGTCATTATGTAATTTTTTTTATCTAACCTAATGAACACAGGTAAACAGATGCGAATGGCTTCTACTAAAGAAAGAAGTCCTCTAATACATGCTGTGAATTGTCGTTAGCAGCTGTGACTATTAAGTCCATAGCAACGGTCAAGAGATTAGCGTTGATTGTCTTTCTGCTTTCAAGGGCATAGCGGCTCATTTCCATGTTGCCTGCTTGATTGCTCCCTCTCTCCTCTCACTGATTCGGGGCTGATGTGTGTGCTCTGGTTCTTTTTTTGTTAGGAGACAGAGAAGTACAGGTCTGAGTACAACAAGCTGCGGTACGACTGCACCTTTCTCAAGTCCCAGTTTGACCACCAGAGAGAGGAACACGCTCGTATACTGGAGGAGAAGACCATCCGCTATGAGGCAGAGGTAGGCGTTTCACCCGTCGATGCTTTTCAGTTAGATTCTCGTGTTGATGCTAATTCAGCCCTCTTCCTGGTGTCAGATCTCTCGTCTGGAGAAGGATAAGGAGGACCTGGTGGCTCAGTACCAGGGTTCTGACCCGCTGCGCGATGGGAAACGAGTGGAGGCTCTGCTGAGGGAGAAGGCCCAGCTCCACCTGCGACTGAAGGGCCTGGAGGCGGAGGTGGCTGAGCTTCGCGCCCAGAAGGAGAACTCTGGCCAGCAGGCCGAGAATGTCCAACGCATCCAGATCAGACAGCTAACAGAGTCTCAGGCTGCAGTGAAGTCCCTAGAGGTGAGACGGCATCAGTCCTGTAGTCACGTTACTGGACGTGCATTTCCTGTATTATCTAAATTATTTTCTTGTTGTCGGTGTGACCAGGCGGAGCGTCAGTCGTTGCGTCTGCAGCTGGAGCGGATGGAGAGCGAGCTTCATCAGAGCCACGAGCAGAACAGCCAGCTCACCGGACGCCTGCACAAAGCTGAGAGAGAGGTCAACTCCCTCACCTGTCAGGTACGCTGCTCCGACCTCTGATGTTTTACCCACAGTGACAGCGTCTCTCTGCAGAGCACTGTCTGGGCTTCCATGCCAGGTTAAGTCACCACCTACTTAATCTAAATAATCCGATTTTTCTGGTGTTCTCTGGTTCTCAGATTGAAAGCCTGAAGCATTCACACAAACTGGAGGTGGCCAGCATCAAACTGGAGTGTACCCGCTCTAAAGGGGAGTTGGAGAGGGAGAGAGACACACTGCAGGGACAGATTGACGGTATGGATCACACACTCATCACACACGACACTCTCTACAGGGAGAAAGGGAGCTCCTGTCTCTTGTCTATCTGTTTGTGTGCAGTCCTTCCCTCCAACAACAGCGTTACAAATGTTTGCAGCCACAGATTATATGCTCTAATTTTTATGTCTTGTATCATCCTGTGTCTCAGGTCTGCAGGCAGACGTGGAGGTGTTGAAGGCTGCGGTGGAGCGACACAAGGAAGTTCTGGTGGAGAAAGAGCGGGAGATTGTCAGGAAGGTGCAGTCTGCCCGCGAGGAGGAGTTCCGCAAAACTGCGACCTTGCACGAGGAAAAGTGAGAATCACTTTGGATCCACTCCACCAGTCATCTGGTGTTTGCCTCAATCACTTATATGTCTTCTTTGCTGGCGTACATTTCACTTTAGAGTTTTGCTTATTGTTTTCTGTTGTTAGGTTGGAGTTGGAGAGCCGTCTCGCTGCGCTGGAACAGCAGAGGGCGCTGCAGGACTCTGCAAACAACTCTCAGAAGGAGGAATGGGAGGAGCGCCTTCGCAGCGCCCAACATGGAGAGGAGTCAGCCCGCAGGGAACTGCAGAACCTGAGGTCAGCCTGAATGCTGTAGATTTAGTAACAGAGCTCTTTATGAAATATCCACCATTGTTTGTGCGAGGTCTTTAGTTAGTTAGTTAGTTCATCTTTAAAATAAACAAAACAAAATTAGCTGACAGGAAAGTGACAGTGAGATCATGTACTCACTGTAGTCCTCACCGCAGTGTCTGGTTGGCCGTGTTACATTGTGTTATGATGTTCTCGGTTTCATTATCAGCCTCTCTGCCTCAGTTTCTGCTCCTATACAAACACTTTGTGGTGAGCTGCTCGCTCTCTGCCATTTACACCATTATTAATTCACATTGAGTTATCTTTTCATTTAGATTTGTGTAACACAAAAGGGAGAAATACTGACACGAATCATAAGAAAAACATGATTTCTTTGAACCTCTATGCTCTCAGTCTTCATTCATGAAATTGTTTTGTGTCTTCAGAACTAAACTACAGCAGCAAAGCTCCCAGCTCGAGGAGCTTGAGAGACAGAAGGCAGAGATCGCTGACCTACAGCAGGTAAGTTCACCGACCACCTCAAAGTGTTATTTAGGTCACTTAGGGGAGTTTGCATGCCTGAAATGAATTTCTGTTTGTGTGACCCAACAGCAGAACCAGGAACTGGGTGTCCAGCTGGGGACAATGTCTCACTCTGAAAGTGACCTGATGGAGACAAACCAGCGACTGAGAGAAACGCTGGACAGAGTCAGGGAGGAGCTGAGGACAGCCCGAGCCCAGGCTGAGAGGAGCCAGCACGAGGCCGAGAGGTAGACCTGCTGGTCTGTCGCCATGGAAACCTGCTAAACTTAAAAAAACAAACAAACACTGAACAGCACTCTCAATAAAAACACTGTCTCTCTCCCCTCTGTGTGCTGTTCCTCTTCCAGGCTTGTGGAGGACCGTCGGGTGGAGTGGTTGGAGGAGAAACACAAGCTGCAGGAGCGAGACGCTGAGCTGCAGCAGAAATACTCTCAGGTCAAGGAGAAACTGCAGAGGGCAGCGGCGGCCCAGAAGAAGGTACTGCTGCTCCGTACAGTGTCTTTAAACTCAGAACACATATCTGTCTTTATGTATGAGAGTTCACAAGTGAGCCACTAATAATATCTTTGTGTTATTTTACTTACTTTGCCCATTAATGCATCATTTTTAGCACTGTGACATTGAAATAGTCTTAGGAGAGACTTGATGTTTTTTCTTTGGTGTGTGTATTGTACAGAGGAAAACTCTGACAGAGAACAAAGAGAAGAAACTGCAGGATAAGATCCAGCTGCTGGAGGCCAAGATAGAAGAGCTGGAGCTGGAAGCAGCTGCAGCTAAGAAGTAAACTACAAATCTTGTCATTGTATGACTGAATATATACAGTTAACCTGCCAAGAGTCTGAGTCACCATCGCTCCTTTATGAGATTTCTTGTGTAAAACGAAGCCCTGTGTCAAATATTCAAAACTTCAGTTGCTCACAAAGTGTTTCATAATATTAGACATTAGAAAACTACATGGAGCCAATCACAGGGCTTGATAGCAGACTATTTTTCCCCTCTCTGTCCAGGCGTTCATCTTTCTCAGAGGAGCAAGCTCAGCTCAGCAGACGGTTGAAGGAGCTGCAGCGAAGACACAACGAGTTTCGACGCCTACTACTGGGTGGCCAGGGTCCCTACAGCGCCGGCCCCGCCTTCCTGACCACCTCACCTACGCCCTTCCTTCTCCTTGGGTCTGAGGGACCACTATCCAACATACCAGTGAGCGCTGAACACTCGCACGCGCTGACTGTTTTGCATCAGTAGATGGATGATAATACTGTGTAAAAAAAAACAAGTACGTGCACACCACAGAGGAGACACAGAAACAGGAAATAGACCAGCTAGGGTTGTGTTTTGAGGAAAATATATCTGACACCTTCTTTCTTCAAACACACAGCTGATTGCGAAAAGCACACACCCCGTCTCAGTGGTTTGTTTGGTTTAACTGAAGCAACAGTATACATGATAATACATTATATTTTATAAAATATCACGGCTAAATCAGCAGTGCATGGGTTGAGTCTTCACAGCTTCCAAATTTTTAGATCATACGTTACACAATCTGTAGAAGCGGTGCAGCTTCACCGCATTAAAAACCAACAAGTAACCAAAGGGCGTTTACTCTGACTGAAAATACAGGAAGCAGGGTGCAAGTGTGAAACACAAATCACCTCAACATGACGTGTGGCTTTGACTTCAGAGACACGTTTAACTCGGGACGACTTGTCCAGTTGGAGACAAAAGCTGTCCCCAAAAGTGGTCAAATTAAAGGTGTGTGTGTGTGTGTGTGTGTGTGTGTGTGTGTGTGTGTGTGTGTGTGTGTGTGTGTGTGTGTGTGTGTGTGTGTGTGTGTGTGTGTGTGTGTGTGTGTGTGTGTGTGTGTGTGTGTGTGTGTGTGTGTGTGTGTGTGTGTGTGTGTGTGTCAGAGGGAATCATTGATGAGTCTGTCCTGACATGTTTTTCTCTTTAATCTGCAGGAGGAGCAGCATCAGAGAGAGCTGTCTCTGCTCCGTCGCAGACTGGAGGACCTGGAAAGTGCCCAGCAGCAGCAGCTGGAGGAACTGGGATCTCTGGTGCAGAGGGACCGTGAGACAACACCCCAGCCTGACCTCTGACCTCTGTCCCCACCTCCTCCTCCTCCCACACTATCTCCCATTGGACTTGCATTTCAAATACAGAGTCAGATGGTGTCTTTTATCACCTCCGAGACGTGTGTTATTTATCGGTGTACTTCCATAAAAATGGAGACATGAAAATGAATTTTTGTCTTTCTAATGTGACATTTGAAATGCTGCAGCACCTTCTTTTTTTAAAGATGACCATGACATCCTCAGGGATTGATTTTGTATTGAGATGTTTGTTTACACACATTACACACTTTTTTTAATGAATGACTTGATACAAAGGTTTAACACACTGCAGGCTGTGAATTGCACAATGTTTGTACAGACTGTTGTACTTGAGTTGAGTATTGAAACAATGATTTAAAGATGAACTTTTCTCTGATATCTGTGGTTCTGATTTGTGTCAGTCTATTTTGGGCCTTTTTAAACAGATCATGAAGATCTGGAGTTGTCTTCCACTGTGAAACTGCAGCAGAGAACTGAAAGTCCATCAGACACAAGAGCCAAACTGCATTCATTAAAAGTGTCCAGCTACTGACAGGTGATGTGTGCCTCACGTCAGTATCTTAAAAAGCAATTTAATACCTATAAACTTGTCATGTCACGTGCAATTTATCATAAGACACTCTCTCCCAACTTACACTTGAGGTTACTGCCATCGTTAGCAGCTCCTCTAGCTTCTCTGGGACAATTTAACTCCTCATCTCTATGTCAGTAGCAGGGGATGATTCATGCTGGACAAAGGTATCCTCGGTTTTCTCCTGACAGTTTCATGAAGCGTTTTTCTCTCAACATGTCATGCATGTTCAGTCAAATGAGTGAAAGGAGGACAGCTCAGTCCCAGGAGCAGCTTTTGAGTCCGTCAAACAAGTCTTTAACGTGATGTAGTTGCTCCATCAGCTCAGTAGGAGCTCCGTTTTGGTCCAACTTCTCTCGGATCTGTAGAAAAGGACAAAAGTACTGAGATGAGCTGTTGTAAGATGGGATTCTTTGAATACCACTTGTTTTTAAAGTTTTCTCTTGTCGGGAAGTCTTAGCCATCTTCAAAATGTGACACATGGTTCAAGAGTGCAGGTTCTTATATTGAAAACAAGTCAAATTCTCTCTGTACAGCTCTTAAAAGAGTTCTGGAAAATGTGCCGCTCTGCAGGCGAGAACAGGAAGCCTGACAAACGAAGTAAATCGCAAGGTTCAAAATCTCATTTCCTCTACACACACACACACACACACACACACACACACACACACACACACACACATACACACACGTCTCATGTGACAGTGTGGTTTCAGAAATTAAGTCACTCTTCACTATTGATGCCAACATGTGTCTCAGTCCATGGAGATAGCAAGTCAGATATGGGTAAACTAGAACCAGTTGTGGTTGATGAAGCAGAAACCAGCAGCATAAATAAACACAATAACTTTCTACCATACCTACTTATTATAATACATATAATAATTTAGGTGCTCATAAGCTCATACTCCTCTGCCTCTACTATTAAGATGTGTGTTATCTAAGTAGAAAAATGAATGGAAGCAACAGTTTATGCAACAAATGGATGGTGGAGACTCATTTGTCAACTAAATTATGTAGCAAATATTATAAAACTGGACGTGTTGGGTCAGATTAAATTGTGCAACAATTCTAAACTGTCTGCAAATGAATTTTTCCCACTGCTGCACCCGTAGGGAAGACATCATCTAGCTTTGAAGACAACAACCTGCCCAGTTTACGTGTTTTCTTCCTGATATCTGAACTTTATTTGCCTCAGTCCAGCTGATGGACACACACTGTGTTCAGATTGTACTTGTTTTGACATTTCTAATATTGGAAAAATGATTGTTTTGTCAATGTGCAAAATGAAAGCAGTCAACTCAAATAATTGGTCAGTCAGGTGATCATGTAAGTATTGTGACAGGCCTAGTTCAAAGTGCAACTAAATGTATTTAGAACAATAAGAGGAGTGGCATCTCCAGCATCTTTGGCAGTTCATATTGGCATCAAAGCATTTATTCTCCATTAGAAATCACATAAAAACGTCCAAAGTGATTTGAAGCTGAACACAAAAGCCCCATGAAGGTAACTGACCTCTGTGAAGTATTGCTGGATGAACTTGTAGAGCTCTCGGAGGGCTGCAGCTTCATTGAACTCGTTCTCATGTTTCTGAAAAACAAACACTCATCCGTTCATTGCTGGTCTCCACAGTGCAGCTTCTTTAAGATTTTGAACTGAACTGGACGTTACCTTTGACTCCTCCTGCAGGAAGTCCTTGAATTCTGAGTCTGTGACTTGTGACTGCTCTCTGACCTGCTTGTAGTAAGCCTTCACTTCCTGTTTGAACTTGGGAATGTCTTTGGCGTAGAGGAGCTTGTTGGTTGGTGCGTACTGGAACACAAAAATATTCAAGGTAGAGTGTGAATCATCTCCTGCATGGTTTTATTTTCATACTAGTGTTGATCCACCATTGATTCCATCTCTGTGCCAACAAAGAAAAGAAAACTGGATTTCCTGCACTTCTCCTGTAATAACACATTCTGAGATACTTGTCTTGGACTTTACCTTCCCTAGTTGAATCTCACTAAGAGAAAAAGAGTCCATGAAAGCCTGAGCGATGACAGACAGGCAGCCATCCAAGTTTGCAGTCTTCTCCATGTCGAACACAAACTGAGGGTTTTTCATAATGTTGACCCAGAAGCGCAGGGGCAAACTGTGATGGTTACCACAGAAGAAAAACAAGTTTAGCTGACTGCAGTAGCATCACCTGCCTACAAGACTTTAATTTGCCACCCACAGAACTTTTGATGACCCAGCCATACCTGTTGGTCTTCCAGATGTGCAGCACATCTGGGTCAGTGATCTTCATGTTGTCTGCCTGACTGTCCAGGAAGTCGAAGAAGTATTTGACAGCGTGCGGGGCTCTGCCGTTCGGCATCCCCCAGATAGATCTGAACAGGTTCTCCACAAATGAATGCACCGCCACCTGAAGAGAAAGAACAAGCTAACATCTTTTTCTGCTGTATTTTATAGTTCAGATGAGCAGAAAAGAAAGGTGCACACGAAAAGCTGTACGCTGGATTACTAATGTCAAAGCGGTCGAAGGCAGTGCTGAAACACAGCTGACCTACTAGTGTCTTAAACCCACTACTGTGCCTCAACGCACACTGACACTGCTGCTGCTCTGCTAATGTGCCACTCAGGTTATACTTCCTGTGTAAATGTTAAGGGAGCATGCCATTTTTGTTACTCTTACCGGAACATTAACACTGCAGCTAAAAATAAGCATGTGAGACACAGATTCTGGTATCAGTTCTGCTGGTGTTGATGCATGTTTAAGTAAAATGAGGCACTGTCACTCGTTCCTCTTGCCTTGGTGGAGAGCAGTTTGGTGAGGTGCACTTCCTTCAGTTTGAACTTCTTCCTCTCTGGGTTCTTTCTTTGGTCCTCGACGACATCGGGATCGATCTGCAGAAAAGAAGCATTAAATGAGTCCTCTGTGTGTTTTATGTTTGCAGAGGTGAATCATCAAATCAAACTGCTTCTTACAAGGTGGAAATATTTTCCAGAGAAGTTCTCGTCATCTGAAGGAAAAAAAAAAGAACAGAAGTCAACAGAGATCACTAGCAGAGTGAATTTGCTTCTTCTTCTGCCAACTAGCATTTGATTTGGTGGCTACAGATTTAAAGATGTCATTTTGTAATTGTCATTTTGTAACCGTTGGTCACAGTACAGGAAGTAAAAAAAAAAGTTATGTTATTGTGGTTGAATATGATGCAGAGCAGCTTGTGTTCCACTTTTCAGCTAGGAACATGTGCAACAAAGCAATTCAAGGTCCGGAGCTTTCAACTGCTTTCAAGGTCTTCTGACTCAGCCATCAAGTCATATCATGTGATGACAACTCAGCCTGTTACACTTGCTGATTAAGACTGTAAGAAGTGGTTGAAAGCTCACAAAAAAAAACAACTAGTAAGATGACCTTGAGTTGAAAGTATGTTGAAACATACTGAATGAGCGTCCATGGTCAACATGAACATCCTGTGTCAGACTGGCTATTTCTCCTCCTGTCTTCATGCTAAGATAAGCTAATCCCTTCCTGACTATCTCAATAATTAGTGCACAGTCATTTGACAGTTGTATTGATATTTTCATCAATATGCATATTTCACAAAACTATTTAAGTGTTAGTCAGCAGTGTTTCCCCTCTCTGCTCGCACCTTTCACACTTCCCTGCGGGCTCAGAGGAGGATGAGTTTTCCTCGAAAGCACTTTGATCGTCGCTCCATCAGGAACCTGCAGGAGAACAAGTGTGTCAGTAAAATCTGCCATTCTTTGATTTTGACCTTCTGCTGTGTATCCTTTTATTGTTGGGCATGTAAAAAGAAACCACTGTCACCCACAGAAACCCCACAGAGACACTTGGGTTTGTACTGGACCCAGGTGTGAGATGTTCAACCTCAGCTTTTCAGGAACTTCAGAAAACTTCTTGACTTGACATTTTTCTACTTTAGTTAAAACACACACACACAGAACTGGGTGTAACGAGGATTTCCTCAAACAGCAAAACTGTATTGTTTCTTGCTTGACTAATCATGTGCAGCAAAGTTCTCTGGTACTCTTCTTTCTGGTAGCTCTGATGGTACTCTGATGGGTGGATGGATTCCATTATGAAGCCATTACAAGCTACTCTTCCTCCAATATGTTTCTTCTCTTTTATCTCAAAATTCCCTCTTCTTGTCGGCTTTAATGACAAAGTGAGACGGCGAAGAGCTTCCCATCTCCTCTCACTGAAGCATTAAAGTACATTTCTCAGTCAAGTCCCCAGACAGCAGTGTGAAAGTGTTGGGCACAGTGAAAGCTTAACTGATGTCGGATTATATCCCTTTTGGTTTTTTGGTAACACCACACAGACCACTTTGGTGTATTAGCAGCGTTTTTTGTGTGCAAGGTCCCATTTCTTTCCCACCAGCCCAATAGTGATTGAATGTTTAAGTTTTATCAGCAACTCAATAGACGGCCACTGTTGAATGAAGCAAAGACCTAGCACTGCCCTTCACATTTTACTAGCATTTGGCTTTTAGCTGGTGCTAATTTTACACCCTGTGTGTGTGTGTGTGTACATACTGTGTCACCTTTTGGGTGTTCTTGCTGCTGTTTAGGTGTCATATGAAACTATTCTGCCTTTTTCTGTTAGATCTAATCTGTCGATATTAAAAATATTAAAATAACGTAGTTGCAATGAGGGTTTGTTATCTTCATTTTGAATCCAGTTTCTGTCAGGCCATCATGTAGATTTTAGATGTATCCACCAGTGTCTCTTCTCATGTTGACTGGGACTGTGGTTGGCTAAACGGGTGTGAAGTTTCTGTTGTGTTACACCTCAACAGCATCCTCTAACACAACAAAACAAGCTCCTAATGCATTTCTGCATGAGAGAAAGTTAAGTATGAAAAAAGTCCTCTTTTTTTTTGTTGCCTTTTTAAAAATAACTTCTCACCTTGTAGTGCTTGAGTGTGTTGAGCATTGTCACCTCCCCAATAACCTCAGAGCTCTTATCCACTTCCTCAAGAGAAACAAATGATCCGTTCGTCTCATACTCTGGTGGGGTGAAAACAGGGAGCGAGTTGTGGTTAAAAAGAGTGAAAGGACATAAATCTTAAAAAATAGCTCCACAAAACAGCCGAGCACTGCAGTTTGAATGTTGCTCAAACGGAAGCAAAGGTGGAGTCTTTAGAGTAATGAAGAAACGGGTCACCCTGTGCAACAGTGTGCCTTACTGCCGTGTTTTTAACAACTTTTAGACAACAATGGAACTCTGTGGCAAAGAGGAAGAAGATAGATCAACTTTGACTTCACAGACAAGACTTGTTGGTCGCGTCAGTTCACTGGTCTCAGTATTTAAAGATACAGGACTAAAGAGAAGCGTCTGTTGCTTACCGATACAAACCTCCCTGAGGGGGGTGTTGTAGGGGAAACCAAACTTGGCCTTGAAGGTGGACAGGATTTTTTCTTTGACTTGCTCTACTGTGTCACAGCTGAGAGCGTTGACCTCCAGAGGCTCGCTGACCTCTCCATCGCTTCCCACCGCAAACAGCACCTTCAGCTTCTGTACACAACATGCAGAAACATTGACACAACTCACTGTTATGTGATCTTTATATCCAGACGCAATTTAAGCAACTATCTCCCAGTATGTGCTAGATTACATCATTCATTTGGAGACGTATACACTCAGATACACAGAGTCTCGAATCTATGCTGGAGTGCAAGTGTGAATGGTGACTAAAAGCTTACCCTACAGCTGTTGTTATGCCTGCTTTGCTACTTGCCAAACACCACCTACATAACCACCAACTCTAACCTCAGTTTTCCCATGGTGCAAACAGCATTGAAACAACAGTTGTTTCATATTGCAGCATATGTAAGGGATCACAGAGGAAAGGTGTGGTTAATGAAAGCCTTTCATAGCTTTGCCGCTAATGCACGCGCCGACTAATGGATGGGAATGAGCAGCAGAGTGAGATGGTGGTTTGTTAGATTAGATCAAATGTGTTTGACTGCTGTGGGTCACTATAGTAGCAGAGAGAAAGTGTAAGTGTAAAAGAAGAGGGAACACAGAGTACCACAGAGTACAGAGTGAAGTGCTACATGTGAGGAGGCCACAGAGGGGAAACTCAACAGATAAGACATTGTTGCAGGTTTGTAGTTATTTGCAGTCTGTGGCCAGGCTGTGCCGGTTACTGCAAATGGCTGTGCATTAGTAGTGTGTCATCAGATAACTCAAATATATCTAAAACTTCTCATTGCTGCACAGAAACATGTTTTTTTTCAGAGGAGTGCTGCACAATCCTCATAACAAACTGGTCTGACTTTGGAAGAACAAACATGTCATCACAGTACATTATCACATGTGTATCAGGACACGTACAATAGCTCTACTGATGCACCTTTAATCCACATTTGACTTGTCATATGTGACATATGTCACACACTGATTCACCCTCAAACCCTCAGAATTGCAAAGAAGTAGATTACACAAGTACTAAATAAAGTTCTGCTTCAGTTTCAGGTCTCTCTGTGTATGACCTGCACTGAACTGTGATAGAGACAACTGCACACGTCCCCACAAGTAGAAAAATACTGCGTCAGCTTCCATCAAGTACTTTAGATGATTTTTCTCTGGTGGTTTCCACCACAAATTTAAATGACGTTCCTCTAATCGTTGCTTTTTTCCTGTGAATTATTGGATAAACTGACTGCTTGACTTGCTTATATGCGACTGTTGACGATGGGTCACAAGACAAAAAGGTTAAGAAGCACTGATTTAATGGATGTTGTAGTTTTGTGTTTTCCAACATGTTGTCATTTAAATCATCCTGTTATCTACTCATCTTATCTTAACGTGAATTTCTATTCAATTTTTGATTTAAATTTGATGCTATTACCCACTGCATCCAGTGTCATGAACCTCTCTATCTAACTCTGAGGAGTAGGGTGTGTTCAAAGAAAGCTTGTTCTTACAGTATGTGGGCTCATTAATGTGATGAGAAATGCTGATACGTTCCACTTCCTCGAATTAAGTGTTTTCATCAAGAATCTGACATTGAGGAGCTGCTTCCTTAAACGGGTTCTGTCACATCTTAAAATTTGATTGAGTTTCATCAGAAGCAGCGCATAAACGTACAGGAAGCACTGTATGCAAAGTCTTCCCACGTAAAACTATCCACTTGTAAATACTTATTTCCAACATCTGCTGCACGTTTGATTAATTCAATCTGACAAAATCTTGTTTTTGCCAAAAAGCTGCAGGTTGACCAAGTACAAAAAAAATCCTTTACATTTTGGACATTTGAACAGCTTATTGATCAACCCAAAACTTTAACAATATTTATTTTCCTTTATCCTGTTTTTTCATGTTTGACAGCAAGCAGATATTTCCTGATAGAAACTACTCCAACCCTAAAACCCCTGACACTACAAAACGGTTGTTGAGTCTAAAGTTGAATAGCGTTAAATATAGCGTGATAAAATTCCAGTTTATTTTCACTTTATTCACTTAACTAATCTGATATTTTTGTTGGCGGGCTTCAAGACCTATTTCAAAACTTCTCTGTTGTACTGCGTTCAGGAAATTCAGGAAATGAGTTATACAACGTGACCAGCTTAAAGCTGTACTCTGCTTTGCATGTTAAAAAGAGCCTTAAAATACATAGAAGGGGAAGTGGTTCTGTGCCAACTGCTGTGCACTGACAAGCCGTCTCTAATGTGGCAAACAGTGTTTGACACAAGTATGGACGTGTGAAAAAACAAAAAAAACACTGACACACAACTTATAAATGAAATATGATAGCAGCATTTTTGAAAGTGTGTATCTTTGGGGAGTATTGTAGTTGTTAAGAAGTTTTATACAAACTAAAAGACCAAAAACAGAACTAAGAATTGGGAAGTGTTAATGATTGCTTCCACGTGTTAGAACTATTGACGTACTGACACACCACAAACAAAATGACCTCCTGCTCTGGACTGAAGTAATTAGCCCGAGTGTGTGTGTGTGTGTGTGTGTGTGTACCAGGGAGGTGAAGTCTTGAGCCTGCCACAGCAGCCAGTCCTCACTGAGCGTGTACAGAGCCTTCTCTGTCACACAGTCCACAGGTCCTTTTGCCGTCTGCTGCGTGACAGCGCTCACCATCAGGAACAGGTGCTGGCCGACACTTTCCTGTCCAAAATCAGAAAGAGGAAGTCAGTCGGTCAGTTGAAGTTTTCTGTGGTGTCAACCATAGCAGTTAAGTTCAGTTTTTACAGGTGGTTCATTCTGGTTTAGTCAATTTGCATGCATGATACACACTCTAGCCAAGTAAAAATACTGAACTATGAACTATATATACTTTAGGTAACAAGATGCGTGCATAGACAACAGAAATAATATCCATTACCATGGTGCTGTTTCTTTTAGATAAAGCAGGTATTAGCAGGTGAAAGTTTTATCCAGACACAGTTCTCTTGCACCACAGGAGATATTTATTGTGCAAACTGGGAAAGACCGCAATTGTATAACCATTTGGTTTCAACACTTGGATTCTGATGCATGATCTGCATATCTAATTATAACCAGGCTTAGCAGCCTCCACGGCAAAGAGACTGAAGAAGAAGACGGAGGAAGCTAAGAAGAGAAAAAGAGAGTGACTGAGCGAGAAGTCGTTGGTGAGAGCTTTGTGAAATAAAAACTCTCATAGCTTTTGATTATAAGTAACAAATACATGTGTACAACTGTCCACAGTGGTATTGCACTCTGTAACAGCGGGCGCTAAATCACAAAGTTACAAATTTCCATCCATTTCTACTGACCCGGAGGAAGCCATAGAGGCAGATGGACATCCAGTTGGTCAGGAGCTTCTCCACGGTGGATTCTGTGCGTCGTAGCAGCAATTTTGGCTGAGCGTTGCTGCTCTGCTGCATCAGAGCCTTCAGCAGAGCCTCCATGACCTCCGTCAGATACATCAACTTGTTGTGGAGCGCTACTGTCAGTAATGATGCCAGTGCACACCTGGTGGAGAGAAGACGGTCAGAAGAGGTCAGGAGACAAAAGCGGGCAAGAACATGGCACAGGACGTGAGTTCAAATGCAGTACAATGCAGAGGAAGGAGAGGATAGAAAGATATTGTGCAGGTAAGAGAGCATGAAAAGCAATATAGAGAGAACAAAATAGTTCAGCAGACTCAAGTAAACTGAAGGTTAAAATAATCAAGCAGACTAGCCTAGGACTGAAGGACTGAAGACAAGAATAGAGTATTTTTGAAAAGTAGACAAGAAGGTAACTGGTAAGATGTATATCATATCGTACTGAATATAAGAGACAGGCATGCACAATAAAACAACACAATCTGACTTGTCTTTGATGGTGAAGCTCTTCTGCTCCTCCAGAGCGTGCACCATAGATGTGAGGAAGAGCTGGTCCTGGATCAGCCTGGACAAGCCTTGGCAACACTCGTCAAGCTGAACTTGCACCACATCCTGATTTCAGATCAGATACAACATCACATCACTGACGGACTTACACTGATACGTGGTACCAACAACAACAATAAGCTGGTGTCAAACCTTACCTGACCAATGTCTTTGATGCACATTGTCATCAAAGATGCACTCTGGAAAACAGGAACAAAAAGGAATATTATTATGTTGCTATTATTTCACATTTGCTTTCTCTCTAGCTCCACTGTACCTCAGGAAAAAAGATCCTGGAGGCAAAGTGCTTGTAGTCCAGAAAAGGAATTGCTCCAACATTTTCCAGCAGGTCAGCTTTCTCTGTCTGCAGATCCACAAAACCTGCAGAGGACAGTTAGGTGAGGCTGCTTTTATGGATTACAGGCCTGTGTGTTCAGTCACATTAAATCTCATTGTGCATGAATGGAATAAACATTTTAAACACTTATGTACTGCAACACACTAACTGCTCTGCAGGAATGCTCAAATGTATTTACTAAAAATGAGGCTGCGCCTGAGCAAATATGTAAATAACATTTCTTTTTTTAACATGAAAAAACATGTTTAGGACATTTGACACCTTAAAACACAAGCGAGTGTGAGATGACAAGTGACATGTTGCATGCACCACTGTTCTGTGGTGTGATGTTTACTGGCTGCAACATTAACATTTACCATGCTCACCAGCTTAGTGAAGCGTGCTAATGCTAATATGCTTGTGAGAATATCATGAACCATAAATTAAAGTACTAGACAATTAAAAATTTGACCTGGTGAAGTTAAAATAGTGCTCCACTGATTTAGCATTGCACTCAGATAACATTGTTGCAAGTTATTTAGTTGCACACATTCTTATTCCTCCTTATCAAAACCCAGTGCCTCCAATACCAACGATGCAACTCGGTCACAGTTACAGATGCTGTAACAGCTTGGTCAGAGACTCGGTTATGCTATGCTAATAGTGGCTAATTTATCAAGTAGAGATGGGGAGTGGGCTACGGTGGTCTGATAAGCTCACTTCTTTCTGACTTCCATACCCTCAGATCCTTTTCATTTTCAAACTTGTAGTCTTCATCCCCAACTGTCACTGACTCAAGTGACATCACTTGAGGCCATTTATCAGCCTTCACACACATCCATCTGTACTGTAACCCACAGCCACTGTTCTGGTGGAAAGAGAAAACTAAAAAGTCTGCAGTCTAATGGACTCCTACCTTACCGTTATACTACAGATACACTGTAAAAATGTGTTACTGACCCTGTCTAATGTCATTCCTGATGTCGAGCTCCAGGTCTTCCATACGCTTGTTCATCTGACGAGTGAGCTTCTCCTGTTTCCTCCGATAGACGATAACCACCACTGAAAGACAAGATCACGCAGACGTTAAAATAAGTTAAAATAGAAGATAATCTTCCTGTGAAATTTCATAACCATACTTTGGGTACTTACAAACAATAACGAAGGGTATCAGCAGAAGGACAAGCAGCATCAGAAGAAGCAGATTAGAATTATGGATCAGTGTTACAGTCTTGCCTCCATACTTAATCTGTGAAAAGCAATAATCACACAACATTTGAAAGAAATTTTAGACAGCACAAATACATATTTACTACAACTTAAAGTGAACTTTTAGTAAGTATTGCATGGCAACCAGTACTATACTGTCCTGCTGTTATTATCATATATCATCTGTATTTTATTTATCTTGCCTAGCTTAGTGTGAGAGATTTACCGTTAACATTTGAAGCTTGAAAGCGCTGGGTGTCTGTTGAATTTCACAGATAAAGAAGTCAGTCTCGTTACTTTTTTCTTTGTCTTCCATGATGCAGGGGTATTCTTTTTCGTCTTGAACGCCCCACACTGACAACTCTGCTGTAGTCATCTCCAGTTTGTCTGCCTTTTTCTGACAACAGAAACAAAAGCTGACATTTTATATGTTTATGTCATATATTTGTGCATGTTTGCTAGAAATATATGCATTACCTGTATGGTGATGCGGACATCGTTCCCTGTCTGTGTGGATGTAAAACTGATGAACTCGGGCTCTGGATAGTAGTTTACTGTGGAGCAGGGCAAGATTTCTTTGGCTACTTTCAGGGACACTGTGCTTGTAGAAATCCCCTTTGGAGCTGCAGGTGTCTCATAAGTGAGAGTCTGTAGAGAATATAAAAAAACATTTAGTGTTATATATAATAGAATATCTGTGTATGCCATAGCATGACATGAGGAGGATGGTAACACAATAAACACAGTAATGTGATGATATACGACAGAATACAAGGAAACAGAGTGACACTGGTTGAACACAAAAAGACATAAATGTGATGTCAGAGAAGATAACAATACTAGATGATGTGACGTGACATACTGAAGCATAATAGAAAATGCTTGTGCACATTTGCACTTTAGCATGTTGGGATGAATGTGACAATGTACTGTAATGCAGCGCGACATGATGATGATGATAATAATGCAATGCGACATTGTGTTTGTGGAGAGACCCACCTGTAAATTGCTGTCTCTGAGAGGTTTGACTTCCTGTATGGGAGGTCTGACGTCTGTCTGTTTGTGTTGGTGTACGATCCCTTCCACAAACTCTAGGTGGGATCCTGTGAGTGTGAGCTTTCTCTTTCCACTACAGGACACAGAGCAGCAGCCAATCAGAGAAGAGGAAATTGAGCACAGATTCGATACCAGAGAAAGCATTTTCTTATGATGATAGCAATATGATAATGTGATGGTAAAAATACATCTGTGGCAACCACATGTGGATTTTCATCTACATACACATCGCTTTTGGGTTATCTATATACATGTGGCCCCTGGTAGCTTCAGTGTTCAGTACACTCTACAATATGATTGGACAAAATAAGAACCACCCTGAAAATGTGGCTACCTGTAGAACATTAAAAAAAGGGTTACTAACATGGCCCTCAAAAACATTCTGGTTCATCCCTAGGGGATCTTGAATACCCACTTCAAATTTCACAGAGGTCAGCCTAGTGGTTTTTTAACAACATTTCAAGTTGACATTTTGGCCTGGGGTTGCACTACAAGAGAAGCATGTGTAGTAAACACAAGGAGGTCATTAAAACTTCCTCTGAGGATTGTGAATACTCATAATAAATGTCATGAAGAACCAAAGTGTTCAACCAGTGTAAAACCAATATTGGCATTCTTAGCCCTGCAGCTAGCAAACAAACAAGTGCTGCTGCTGACTAGCACCCTAGTTCCTTCAAGAACTTGCATCACAACTATGATCACAACAAAGGGAGCACATCAGAATGCTGTGCATGCTCACATGCTAGAAACGGTAATGTTACAACCCTGAGGAAGGGCTCAGTTTTTTGCAATGGGAGAGTATTAAAATGATAATGACCTGGGGCCAACATGGTGCAACCAGTGATAACACCTCCCGATATGTACAGTGAAAGCCACGTTACATGTTCATGTTTTTATTTGTATGTTACGACTATATGTACATTAACTGTTATAATAAAACATACCTTGACTATCATGTCTTTTAATAGCGTTGCTTCTTAGGTGGCAAAAACAAAGGCAGAAGTGGCACTTTCAGTTGTTGCAACTAAAAAGGGAAGTAGTCTAATGAAAGACATCACTTTTGGGAAGTGGCCATCTTTCCACACATGATGATCCTTAAACTGTAACTGTTGCTCAGTTACTAACATTGTTCCCTAGAATAAGTCTCTATTAAAGTTAGTGACAAAGCACTGTGGGCAGGTCCCAAAATAACCTACTCAGTTTTCACTGTTATTTTTGATAGATTTTAGTCTTGACAGTGTTGTAATTTGTAATGCCACATGAATTTGTCAGTTATAATGAAGCTCTACCAGTGCTCAGTCAGGAAGACTATTCTTTCACATGCTTAGGCTTGTAGTCTTGTAAACTTTCCCCATAGTCAAAGTGTTAAATCATCGCGTCATCTCTCGTTGTTTTTACTGTCATTAGGACCACATTTCCTGTACTACAGTATATAAGAAGTGTGTGTGATGTTCAGTAAATGAAGCATTTCCTCTTTAATTTGAAAAACACTAACATTAAAACATGATGTTTTAGTTTGTTGACACATCCTTTAAAGCAAAGCAGCTACTGAATGAGACTGAATGAGATCAGATTCCATTGGTCAGTAAGTCATCAGAAAGGTTTTATGCATCATCATCTATGTTGGGAATATAAAAAAGCCAACCAGTGCCGTCATACCTGATCCAGGTGCTGCTTGGTGCAATACTGATGCAGGATGGTGATGACTGGTAGGTGATTAGAGCGTTACCATGGCAACTATCATCAGGTAGGACAACACATACTTTGACCACGCCTTTATTGGAACTGGGAATGTGAAACTTCAGACTCTCACCAGTGTTACTCAGTACAGGAGATCTGACCAGAGAGATGATACTGCTATTATTATTTTTGCACAAGGAACTTGTTAGAATGTGAACAATATGCAGAAAACTTCAAAGCAGCCAGAATCATAGCAATCTGCCACAACATAATTAAACATTATTGAAAAAAGCCTAAACTGGTGAAGGTGAAAACAAGCTAAAAGGTTCAATTTTGAGGCTTTCCTAAAGATAAAGACTGAGGTCTCTAAATTGCTGTAACACCAAACTGGAGTTTATAATCTACATTTGCTACAATGTGTGACTCACAAAAATCCAGTCTCCAGCTTTAGGAAAGTGCAGCACACACTAAGCGTTGAATCTACTGTCAGTTTATAATATGGGTGGCATTTCCATAAAAGCATTGTAAGATACGACTGTAAGATTATGCTTAAGTGTAAACTTAATCTTAGTTGCCTATAAAACGGACTCACTCTTGTAGCATGCAGTTCATGTCTAACTGGAACCTCACTCTGGTCACGTTACCAAGGTTAAGACCAGACAACACTGCATTGTTGCTGCCATAGAAAGACACGACACTGGGAGAGATGGAGGTGATCTCTGGTTTCTGAAAATAAGACAATAACACAAAGATATCAATTTTAATGTATTGCCTTCTACTAGTAGTACTAGTAGTAGTACTACTGAATGTGAATTAGATAAGCATCAGAGGAAGAAGGTGTGAGAATTGAGGTTCAGACTCACAGAAAAGTTTGTCCCAGATGTAATCATTTTGCAAGCGCTGTCCTGCAGGAGGTTAAAAAGAGGAAGATGTTATTAAGCATGTTCAAATGACATTCACCTCTCCTATCCTATATGTTATGAGGTATATTATATTAGTTTGTTTAACATGTGCAGAAATAGAAAATGAAACATGTCTGTTTAACCAGCAGTTAGCTTAGCTAATTACTAATTCAGTAAGTGAATTTCACAAAAAGTGTGACTATTTCTTGAAAAATACATCTACGTTCTGAGCACAACATATATAATAATGTAACTAAACAGATAAACTTAATCTGTGCATGACTGAAGCCATAAAAGTAATGCATCTACAAAAATACAAATGATTATGATTAATGAAACTAATTTTCAGTCGGACATAGCATGGATGCAAACGTGCATGTAGTCTGGAAAAGCTCATGTTAGATAAATACATAAAAACATGCATCATTACATTCTGCTCTCCTTGTTGTGTCCAGGAACAGCCGTTTGTGCTCCAGCCACATCCAGCCTGGATACACTTCCGACACCTGAAGAGAAAACAAACCATACAAAACGATTGTTGTCGATACCATGAGATAGTAATACTGATGATGAAACATGAGCATGGCCAACCATGTTGAGAGTATGAGGCTAAGTGGTGCAATACAGTTTTACTACTGGGCTACAAACGTGTTGTTTGCTTCACTTTATGCATTTTCATCTTCATGTGTAGCTTCAGTCTCTATGAAGGCTACCTCCCACTTTGAGTGCTCCACTTACTCTAGCCATATCAAAAGTCAATGAAGTTATTCATTTGGACCCAGTTTTGGAAAAAAAATCTCTTTGGGGTCCGACTACAGCTGACAATTTCTACTCTACCTACTCAGTCCTATAGACACATGTAGTCAGTTGTGTATTCTTTCATCTCATTCATTTTGGATGACATTTAGGCCTTGGCCCTTAGAGACATACATTCCTATTCTGTATGTGCATGTAAGGTACTTATATAGTTCATAGTAGTACATTGTACCCGTATTTTCAAAACAAAACTAGCTAGAATATACCCTGAAGTGATTCCTGAAGTGGATCTGTGCCCTACTAATTTCATTAGTGATGCATCTGACTGATCATGTGTTTCAGCAACAGCTTAAAGACCCAGTGTGTGAGATTTAGGGTGCTCTATTTACAGAATATGGCAGAAATAGAATATTCATAACTTCATGTTTTCATTATTGTATAATCCCCTGAAAATAAATGCCTTTTATATCTACAGACACTGTGGATTCTCTTCCACGGTGTCTGCCAGGTTGTACCACAATATTTCTGCAGTAGCCTAGAACAGAAAACCAAAACTACACTGATCCTTTAAGACAGAAAGGACAGGGTGGGGGGCATGCAGCAAAGTGCTGCAGACTGGAATCAAATCCAGGCTGCTACATGGAAGTGGACTTACAGGACAGAAGTTGGTGGTCCACTGATGTCAGCACAGTTGGATATCTTTAGGCTGTCATTAATATGTGTGTTCCCAAGTCTAACCTTAACTGTGACATCCAGGCCTGTTAATTGAAAATAATACAGTGAATGTCAGAGTCTCAGTCATAATGTTTTAGCAACACACTTGTTGTGTGATGTAACAAATATATAACACAAGACGACACAATGTGAAGGTCTTTGATTGTCAGGGTTAAATTCACTGTATTGTTTTATGTATCAAACGTCACTTACCTTCAACAGGAAGTGTGCTATTTGTAAGGATGCAGGTGCATTTTGGGAATTGTGGAGGAGGGCTTTGCCTGCTACAAAACTCACTGGAACTGGAACTTGGAGAGAACTGACAGGTGAATTTAGACAGCGCCTGCTGACCCAGAGTCAAGTGTGTCTGGATGTGAAGTGTGATCTGAGAAAGGAAGGTGTGTAAGTGTTAAAAAGAGAAATAACTGACAGTCACAACTGATTATAGTTAAGACTTGTATGTAATCTGTACCTGATCAGAGCTGTCCTTTACAACTTTGTAGGAAACCATTTTGTGTTGAGAATCATCAGGAATAGATACCCAGTCTGAATCTGGGCAGTCATCTTCAAATGTGCAACTAGGAAGAGAAAATGACGTTTAAACCAAGTTTAGAATTCTTTGAAAGTGTCAACTGCACGTGTTGTTTCCCTGACCTTGTTTTAGAGCTGCACCAGACACAGTATGGATCCTGTGCAGACCAACAGTCCTGCACATTTGTGTATGTGCTGCACTTTGACACAGGTACACGCTCCATCTAGAACAGAACAGTGACTTAGCAACACTGTAAAATACGGTATATATGCATGTGACATTGTGGTAATAAAAGTAAAATCTTAAAAATTCAAAACTAAAAGTCTTACACATGATACATGTACAATGATGATACATGATACAGTGTACTTACGTGGTTTGGTAGAAGTGGCACGTACACATGTTTACGATCCACTTGATCCAGGTGCATTTTGGGAAATACTTGACGGTCGTCATTGGCCCTGTAGAGCACCCTGGGACAGGCGGTGTGATAGTTCTTGTCCACGACAAGCTGACAACAAAAATGTAGCTTTGTTATGTTTCTGAGAGATTGAGCTGCTCTACTGGTAGATGTCACAGATTATGGTTTAAAGGACCATTGTTTTAGATTAAGCAGCATCTAACAGTACAGTTGCTGATTGCAACCACCTCACATCCCCTTCACCTTCCTAGCATGAAGGAGACACTATGGTCCCGAAATGCGCAAGAAAAACATGAAAGGCTGCATCTAGAGCCTGCTTTACGATTGTCCATTCTGGGCTACTGAAGAAACATGGCAGTGCAACAATGTTGGGGTACACCCTGGACAAGTCACTAGTACATCACAGGTCACAAATAACAGGAGACAAATAAACATTCACACTGACATTCACACCTACGGGTAATTTAGAGTCACCAATTAACAGCATGTGATACGGGGAGACCGAGGTCCAAAAAAGAGCCAGTAACATTGCAGGGTACGCATGTGGTTTGGCATCTCTTAGAGGTCAAGCCACTAGCTAATCACCTCCACCATTCAGTTTGTTGAGTAAAATCTTTATCCACTGATGCTTTTCAGCCCTAATGGAGATGCTGTGTTTTCCACACACCCAGGAATGCAGCACTGGGCTTTAGTATCCAGCCTACTTTGTAGAATTGCAGCTGTTTTTGCCCACTTGTGCTTGTTGCCAGTTGTTTGTGTGTTTGACTTGCATATTGCCTCAGTGAATGCCCCCTCTAGCTCAGATCAATAGACTGTATAAAAGAAGTGAACAAAGCCTCAGGGTCTGAAAAGCAAAGCCAATGCAGAAATGCCTTAAACCTACATTCTTCATAATGGTCAGTAGGGGATGACTCCACTGGTTGCAAAAGGAAATATGTTTGTGTAGAAGTCTGAGAAAATAATCCTACTTCTCAGTTGATTTGAGTTTAATGAGTTTATGGGCTTCACGTCTTCTCCCATACACAGTGTTCATTTAGTAAATTATGGTCCCGTTAGAGAGTAAAATACATAAAAAACACAGTATGCTCTAGGGTGTGGCTACCTTGTAATTGACAAGTCGCTACCATTGCAATATGTCAATTAGAATAGTATAGTATACTCGGATCCACACCTCCCCAGCCAGCTCCACCCTCTCACTCCCATATTTTGCTCCAAAAAACCAAGATGGCGATGGCCAAAATGCCAAACTCGAGGCTTCAAATCGGTAGTCCACAAACTAATTGGTGACTTGGTAGTTACATCCGCTTCTTTTATGCAATCTATGCTCAGACCAGCCTGGATCTGTTTGTCTGTTTTGACCTGTTGACAACTGTTGATTGAACTCGGCTTGTTCTCCCAGACTGTTTTGCATTTGTGCTGTGCTTCTGGTGCACTGTGACAGGAAATGAATCATAGGCGTTAAGAGGGAAAGGACTGAGAGTGGGTAGTTATTGGGGTCATTAATTAGCTGTCTGACAATAGGTTTGGTTAAAGTGGTTAGTCCTGTTCCACTCAACCCTGCACACATACAATACTGACAGTGAATGTATTCTTCCAACATGTTAAGTTTCACATGAGGTTTGATTTCCTGATAAAATCGTGTGTTTATTGAGTGTGGTGAAGATGATTATGGCAAGCTTTCCTTTCAGCTACTTCTATTTCTCGTTGAAGAGTTATACTTGGGCATAATGTTAGTCAGAAAAATAACTTGGTATGTCTAATCAGTTAAATGCTCACAGCCAACAGGTTACAAAAGTTTGTGTGTTCCAGTTAATTGTAGGTATTACAGCTTCAGCAACGCACAATCATCTTACAAGTGGTTGGCCCTTTTTAAAACTATTTTGTTGATAATGGCCTTCTCTCGATCTGCGCTTCTCTATCTAATGTTCATACTTGGAAACTAGTATGATTTTTGTTTGCATTGCTTAAAATGTAACAACAGTATCAGCTGTCTTCCCATATGTGTTACATTTTCTAGTGGGTCAATAGAAAAGCCATTCTTCTGCATAGCTGTAAGAAAAAACACTTAGTGGTTTTATGAATAGTTGTGAAAGTGAACTGAGCATGAAAGAGCCTGTTGTGTTGAGTGGCAAGGTTACTGTGGAGTGTTCCCAGTCTTGTGTTCAATTCTTTAATCATGTATAGTATAAGAGTCTGCGGAATAACAATTGCTGTATCAAGGAGAACGAAAGAAGATGATGTGATGGGGGAAGTGGCAGAGGAAATAACACTAGAACATCATCCTTCCTATCGTTAAATAAACCCTGCTCAGGAAAGAAATACTATAGGTTTGCAATTATAGTATGGCGCTGCCAATGGCTGGGTGAAAAATCTACTTTTGATGCATAGATGACTTTTTATACACACCTTAATGAGCTGCCCATCTCCCGTCCCAATGAAGAAAACCATCCAGGCCTTCTGCCTCACTGCCAGCACAGAAGTCATGTTGCTCTGCTTATGGAGCACCTTCTTCGGCTTCAGTGGCGTTGGCTGAGAAACACAAACACATTGATTATCAGATTTGGAGCCAACAGGTATATATGGATTCCTGAAGAGAACAGCTTTGAAGTATTGAGGGTATTGAAAGTATTGCTGCTCAAAGCTCAATGAACTGCCAGGTCATCAAGCCTGTTTAAATGAGTCATGTTAATTCACACTGTACAGTATGGCTACTGTAGGTCACTGTGCTGCTGACATTTGAATTATTTTGTCGCTAACTCTAGAAGAAATTGACCGCTCACCATTTGAAGACTTTTTTGGACTTCAGCTTTGCTTTGATTGTGAAATAAACCAAACATCAGTCAGCAAAATCTAGTTCCTTCCTCAATTATTCTGTCACAGGCAGTCAAGACTGCACTTGGAAATAGTCAGTATAGTTTAATCATTGTGGAAATGTTTGAGATTGTGCAAAACTTCCCTGAGGGAAAACTTTAGTCATGTGATATGACGTGGTATTTTGTCTTTTTTTGTTTGAAAATATGTTTCCTGGCATTATTTTTCGAGCTTGTCTGAGCCTTGTTCGTTTAGTTTTTAAAGCACTCTGTAAAGTTATAAGAATATGAAAAATACCGAATATCATGTGCAGACCAAAAGCAAATTAATTATTTTTCTGTAGAGAATCCTAACATTGGATTTTGTTTTCAAGAGTGAAAGATTTCCTCAATGCGGCTAAAGCTCATTGGATATCTTCAGGCTTTGTTTCTTTACAGCCCAGAAACGTGAAGTGATCTGCCTGACACTGTTGTAACAGGTGAAAACAACAATATCCGAACACTCACAAACGTTGGAATACAACGACCCACCGTTGGTTTTGACTTGTCTGTACAGGTACTGCAGAAATCTGGATCCTTGTCGGTGTCTCCGGTGAGATCAGGGCTGATGTCAAACAACACCAGCTCGGTGTTGACTTGTGCTCCATCCACACTGAACACGCCGCTCCAGAGCACCGGCGGCCCACCCGGGATCACCGAGGAGGCGACGAGTCTGCTGCCTTCACCTCCATCAGAGATGCTGAGAGTCGCGCCCCGCAGAGACTTGAAAGTATGACTTTTGCTTGTTTTCCCTTCGAGCCAAATCAGACGGACTTTGTTGCGTTCAGGCAGGTTGGAGAAAAGATAAATGATGGAATTAATCTGAAATCCATCCACAAACTCCACGCTGCGTTCACTCGTTAACCTAGTGGTGGTGGACTCGTCGGATAAGGAAAAGATACCTCCTGTCTGTTTGTCATTCGTATCATGAAGGTTCACCGCATCTGATCCAAGGGAGCAGCTGTTCTTTGTGGATTTGCCTTGCTGTATGGCAGTCAGAATGTAAGTCTCGGTCTGGCCCACAGTCTTCTCCACGTTCACCAGGAAGCCGACGGACGCGCTGCGGCTCCACGGGGGTCCCACCAGGATTTGTTCCCGGTACAGCACATTTGAAAAGTTCTTCGGGTCCAGCAGCTCGCAGTAACCGCACTCGTTGTCGGTGAAACCGCAGCTGATCACAATTCCATTTTCAACAAACGGCAGCAAAATGTTGACGCTGAAAGTTGCGTTCCGCTTGTCCGTCTCAGAGACCCGGTGAAACTGTGCATCAGTCGGTGATGGCCCACCCTTCAAGATTCCTCTCTGGGTCACACTCTGGACCAGAATCAGGTCGTGGCTCAGCTGGTACAGTTTCTCCTGTGTAGCGATGTAAACCGTGTTGTTGGCCACGGCGAATTGGCGGATGTGTCCATCAAAAGTGAATCCTTTCTCCTCAAGGCACCGACCCGGTTCTCCCCAGAGAATGAACAACAGACCAGGCAGCAGGATCATCTTGTTGCAGCGAGGGCAGCAAAAACGCTCACACACTGACGGTCTTCATGACACTCTGCTCTCCTTCACAGTGTCACTGGAGTCGTGCGTAAAAGCGCAGAGGAGGCGAACTGCTGTCGAAAAGAGAAGTGTTGAAAGTGGGAGGGAGCGCGCGCCCAGCGAAACCGAAAACTGACACTTTAATTCTTTGAGAGGAAATCTTATTCAAACTATATTTTATTATATATTATGTCAAATTAAGTCTGTACAGTTTGAAGTGACACGTGTGCGCTCCTAGACTAGAAAACGGTTTGATAAAAACATCTCAGCAGTTCACATGATGACATCGACCTGAAGAAGAACCAAAATCCACGGGTGCGGCAGGGTGACCGCCTTTACGCCCCATTCATCAACTACCCGAGTGAATGTTGTCAGTACAGCAGCAGCGAAGTCTGATTGGCCTGTTATATGACCAATCAAACCAAAACAGTGATTTTGTGGCATATTTGATGGCCATCCAGCATCTACAAATCATTAAACATCCCCCGTTTTAGAGTGACAGTTACAGAGAGAGCTCAGAGAAAACACAGTCAATGATGCCTCTCCGTGTTCTTCAACATATGGGACATTGGACCTTATTGCGCATGTTCAAAGTACAGCAGAGACGATATCCAGAGACGTCTGGATGACATCTGGTGGCAGCTTTGAGACGTTCTTTCTTCTAGTTGTCCTGAATGACGTTTTATCATCATATGAATCAATAAATAGTTCAGCAACAACTGGTAATGTTTACGACCCAAACACAGATGACCCATCCTTTTTTTACATTTGATTTTGTCATGATAGGAGGCAACTTCAATGATGATGATCAAAAGGCCGCTGAATCCGGGGAGAGAGAGACGGGGAACGACACGCAGCAAAGGGCCGCAGGTCGGACTCGAATCCTGGGCCGCTGCTGAGCCTTCGCACATGAGGCGGACGCTCCACCAACCGAGCCAACCGACACCCCTTTGGTGCAGCTCTTGTAGAAAGTGTAAGTCCTATATCATGAAGTTTATTATTATGAACATGTGTGGATGTCTTTTTCTGATGCATATGGACTGAAATAAAGAGTATTTCAATAGGTACAGATGAACATGGGGACATTGATAATGGTTGTGATGGTTACCAGTGAAGAGTTCCAGTGCATAAATAAGAATGGAATATGGTGACGGTGGCTGATGGTGATGATACAGCCTCATTATTATCGTCACACTGTTAAAATAATCGCCTAAGTCTTTTTTTTTTTTTTTTGTCAATTTGTTTTTTTTGCCTAAATCATCTCATGACGCCGGCCACCTATGGTAAAATCGCCTACATCCTCAGTTGATCAGATCATGTGATTTTACCCCTGGCCTATGTCAAGTGTGTGACTTTGTTTTCAGAGTTTTTTGTGTTTCCTGAAAAAATGAGTTAGGCGATTATTTTAACAGGGTGACGTTATACAAGTGATTTGGTGAAGATAAATACTGAAAGATGAAACATGGAAAGTGTCTGAGCAGGCCAACAGACTCTCTCTACACCAGTGTTTCTCAATTCCGGTCCTCAGGGACCAGTGCCCTGCATGTTTTAGATGTTCCCTCCTCCACCACGCCTGATTCAAATGATCAGCTCGTCATCAAGCTCTGCAGTGGCCTGATAACGAGCCACTCATTTGAATCAGGTGTGTTGGCGCAGGAAACATCTAAAACATGCAGGGCAGTGGTCCCCGAGGACCGGAATTGAGAAACACTGCTCTACACTGACAATGTGTTTCTGTGCTGCTCAGTCTGTTTTTCTTTGAACATTCTGATACATTTCCAGTGAATTTAATCAAGTTGGTGCTGCAAGAATACATTATTTTGAGCCCTGTTTAGGTTTTTGTGCCGCGGTCACCTGACCTTCACATGAATACACACTCCTGACTCCTGGTAAATCCTGACATCTGGTGGACAGATGACACACTGCAGCTTGTGTGATCACCTGTTCTCTGTGTGTTTGTGTCTCCAGTGTAATGATGTACCAACGGTGAGGCTGCCTGAAGGCATCACCCAGAACCTCCGCTGTGTTGGCATATTGTAAGTAACACATATTGTAAGTAACACACACATAAAGTGAGTGAACACAGCTTATGTCGTCACACACTCTTTCTACTGTCTAAAGTGTGTATCTGTTTCTGTGCAGCAATGAACAGCCGTTATACGAGCTTCCACCAAGAGGTCTTGCTCCTCCTGTCTCTGTCCCTGCTCCACCGACAACCTCCAACTCAAAGTAAGCTTTGGTCAAAATGTTCTTCTTTTGAAGAGACTTGCTTCCTCACAGTTTCACACAGTGGTAAGACAAGCTGACTCTTTTTTTTTTTTTTTTTTTTGTCCTGTAGGAAGAGAAAGCGTGAGAGCACGCAGGAGGAAGACCCCCACTATGTCAAGAATGCCAAATGCTTTTTTGCTCTTCAGGAAGGAGCAAAGGCTAAACAAACATGCCAGCCTATGTCCTCTCACAATAGCTCTGCCATTATAAAGGATTGAAACTACAAACTAGACTTCACTCTGTAGAAAAAAGAATAACTTTATTACAGAATCATTTACATTCTGATATACTGACACCCAAAATGGGAAAACTACAGTATATTAATGTTCTAATTGTCCCTCAATAATATTCCAAATCCCAAATATTTCCATTACTTTACATGAAAGATGTATAGACTACAGTGGTGGAAAAGTTTTCGGACACCCCATGCATTTGTGAAATATTGCATTAAGAATCACTTTTAGGTATTCAAGTGTAATTTCTTTTAGTTCAGTCACAGCCAAAATACTAAACAAATCCTAAAAAAGCCATAAAAACTTTAAATTGATTGGTTCCATAAAAAATACATAAGACATTTTGAGTATTGGGTTATTGGGTAACCAGTGATCCTCTAATGAAGGTCGTGCTTTTCATTAAAAGACACAATATTTGTTGCTGTGCTTCATACCTATATAAAGCCAGCACATGTGCAGGGAAAACCACCGAATGACATCACAGGAGCTTCAGCAGCAGTGGTGAAACCAAACAGGTGTCCAGTGTTCCACGCGCACTGTGCGTGGCCGACTTTTAGAACATGGCTTAAGATCCTACAAGGCTGTCAAGAAGCCCCTCATCAGTGAGAGACAGGGGTTAGCCCAGCGTCGTTGGGCCCAAGCACACAAGAACTGGACAGCCAGGAACTGGAAGAAGATTCTGTGGTCATGAGTCGAGTTTCCAGCTTTATCTTCCTCCTGCTAATGTGAGGGTACACAGAAGGCCAGGTGAAGCATTATCCCCAGCATGTACAGTACCTACTGTCAAGCATGGTGGAGGCAGTATCATGGTTTGGGGATGCATGAGTGCTGCAGGTGTTGGTCATCTCACTGTCTGTGAAGGTACACTGAACTCTACCAAGTATTGTGCCATTCTTGAATCCCACATGCTCCCTTCTGCACGTGCTCTGTTCCAAGGTCAAAATTGGAAGATAATGCCCCTTGCCACACATCCAGGGCCAGTAGAACTTGGCTGCAGGAGCACAGTATCCAGGTCTTAGATTGGCCAGCTCAATCCCCGGATATGAGCCCCATTGAAAATCTGTGGTGGATTATCAAAAGGTCTGTTTCAAAACGTAAACCAAAGAATTTAGAAGAATTAAAAGCAGTAATTCAAGAAGAATGGGACAAGATTACCCCTCAACAGTGTGGAAGGCTCGTGGAGAACATGCCAGCGAGGATTAGAGCTCTACTGCGTGCTAATGGCAGGACAACTAAATATTAATTTGATTATGTGATGGTTTATTTATTTTTTGTTCAGTTTTGAACACATTCTCTGTTATTTGTTGACTTTGATACCGACAATGTTGGGAACTGACATATTGAAACTGTCAAGAATTTAGTTTTGTTAGTTTTTCTAGTAAACAAACAAAAAATATATAATTTGTATTTGTTTGTGTCTGTCTAATGCAACCACACCTTTTGAAACACAAAAAAATATTTTTCCACAAATATTTCATGATAGTATTTGAGATTGTGTAAAATTTTAAGGGTGTCCGAAAACTTTTTTCCACCACTCTATATACAGAAAACTACAACATTTATTTGCTTTCTGGCGGAGATTAAGATGATAAGACTGATATGACTCATGAATTTGTATGGTAAATATGAAGCTACGGCCAATAGCCGTTTAGCTTAGCTTAGCATAAAGATAGGAAACTTGGATACAGCTAGCCAAGCTCTGCACAACAGTAAGTCCACTCATCAGCACCTCATTGTACCTCGTTAGTACAAAAATTGAAAGTAAAAACAAAAACATGGCAGCAATTAATAACAGAGGAGGGCCCAAAACAGTCACACAATTATACATCACACAATATTGAGAGTGGTTGCAAGAGGAAGCACTGTTACACCCGTTGTAAGGTGAAGGTTGTGTCCCTCGACATAATTTTGACACCAAAGAGTGAACTTTACTCCAGTAACCCACAGGTGGAAAAATGGGTATCAAGAAGGAATGGAAATCAACCTGAGGCATGATGTCCATCTTGAGAATGGAGTTGTAAAACAGCCATCAGGTTTGTTGTTCATAGTTCATTTTTAGCAGTGAGCTTCTTTTGCCATCGACAGATAATCACCAACACTGAAAGACAAACACAGTTCTTGATTTAAAGCAGACAGACGGGCAAAAAGAATGCAATTGAATTCAAATGGTTCAAATCAATTCAAATTCATGTTTTCACATCATTGTTTAATTTATGCATTGATGCAATAAATGCAGATTTCATCATACAGAGAGTGACCACACTGACTGGACCAAAATCACTTTATCAGTCTACTTTATGTACTTACCAGCAATAATACAGGGTATCAGCAGAAAACGCACTATCACAAGGACCTGATTTAATAAAGATGGAGGCCCTAGTCTTACTGCCTTGTCACCATATGTAATCTGGAAAACAAAAACAGCACTGTTATTAAAAAAGGAATTTTGCTAACAATCTCAATAAAGGTAAAATCATCATCTATATTGGTGAAATTTGAATGAAAAATTTACTATTAAGTGCTGAAACTTAAAGTGAACTTTTAGTAAGTATTGCATGGCAACCAGTACTATACTGTCCTGCTGTTATTATTCATATAACATCTGTATTTTATTTATCTTGCCTAGCTTAGTGTGAGAGATTTACCGTTAACATTTGAAGCTTGAAAGCGCTGGGTGTCTGTTGAATTTCACAGATAAAGAAGTCAGTCTCGTTACTTTTTTCTTTGTCTTCCATGATGCAGGGGTATTCTTTTTCGTCTTGAACACCCCACACTGACAACTCTGCTGTAGTCATCTCCAGTTTGTCTGCTTTTTTCTGACAACAGAAACAAAAGCTGACATTTTATATGTTTATGTCATATATTTGTGCATGTTTGCTAGAAATATATGCATTACCTGTATGGTGACGCGGACATCGTTCCCTGTCTGTGTGGATGTAAAACTGATGAACTCGGGCTCTGGATAGTAGTTTACTGTGGAGCAGGGCAAGATTCTCTTGGCTACTTTCAGGGACACTGTGCTTGTAGAAATCCCCTTTGGAGCTGCAGGTGTCTCATAAGTGAGAGTCTGTAGAGAATATAAAAAAACATTTAGTGTTATATATAATAGAATATCTGTGTATGCCATAGCATGACATGAGGAGGATGGTAACACAATAAACACAGTAATGTGATGATATACGACAGAATACAAGGAAACAGAGTGACACTGTTTGAACACAATAAGACATAAATGTGATGTCAGAGAAGATAACAATACTAGATGATGTGACGTGACATACTGAAGCATAACAGAAAATGCTTGTGCACATTTGTAAAGACACAAGTGACTTGATGAAATGCAGTTTAACAGTCTAAGTCTAATGTGCTATACTTAAGCATGTTGTGATGAATGTGACAATGTACTGTAATGCAGCACGACATGATGATGATGATAATAATGCAATGCGACATTGTGTTTGTGGAGAGACCCACCTGTAAATTGCTGTCTCTGAGAGGTTTGACTTCCTGTATGGGAGGTCTGACGTCTGTCTGTCTGTGTTCGTGTACGATCCCTTCCACAAACTCTAGGTGGGATCCTGTGAGTGTGAGCGTTCTCTTTCCACTACAGGACACAGAGCAGCAGCCAATCAGAGAAGAGGAAATTGAGCACAGATTCGATACCAGAGAAAGCATTTTCTTATGATGATAGCGATACGATAATGTGATGGTAAAAATACATCTGTGGCAACCATATGTGGATTTTCATCTACATACACACCGCTTTTGGGTTATCTACATACATGTGGCCCCTGGTAGCTTCAGTGTTCAGTACACTCTACAATATGATTGGACAAAATAAGAACCACCCTGAAAATGTGGCTACCTGTAGAACATTAAAAAAAGGGTTACTAACATGGTCCTCAAAAACATTCTGGTTCATCCCTAGGGGATCTTGAATACCCACTACAAATTTCACAGAGGTCAGCCTAGTGGTTTTCTAACAACATTTCAAGTTGACATTTTGGCCTGGGGTTGCACTACAAGAGAAGCATGTGTAGTAAACACAAGCAGGTCATTAAAACCATTAAGAGTCTTATAGTCGTATAGTAGTATAGTCGTAGTCGTATAGTCTTAAACTGTAACTGTTGCTCAGTTACTAACATTGTTCCCTAGAATAAGTCTCTATTAAAGTTAGTGACAAAGCACTGTGGGCAGGTCCCAAAATAACCTACTCAGTTTTCACTGTTATTTTTGATAGATTTTAGTCTTGACAGTGTTGTAATTTGTAATGCCAAATGAATTTGTCAGTTATAATGAAGCTCGACCAGTGCTCAGTCAGGAAGACTATTCTTTCACATGCTTAGGCTTGTAGTCTTGTAAACTTTCCCCATAGTCAAAGTGTTAAATCATCGCGTCATCTCTCGTTGTTTTTACTGTCATTAGGACCACATTTCCTGTACTACAGTATATAAGAAGTGTGTGTGATGTTCAGTAAATGAATCTTTAATTTGAAAAACACTAACATTAAAACATGATGTTTTAGTTTGTTGACACATCCTTTAAAGCAAAGCAGCTGAATGAGACTGAATGAGATCAGATTCCATTGGTCAGTAAGTCATCAGAAAGGTTTTATGCATCATCATCTATGTTGGGAATATAAAAAAGCCAACCAGTGCTGTCATACCTGATCCAGGTGCTGCTTGGTGCAATACTGATGCAGGATGGTGATGACTGGTAGGTGATTAGAGCGTTACCATGGCAACTATCATCGGGTAGGACAACACATACTTTGACCACGCCTTTATTGGAACTGGGAATGTGAAACTTCAGACTCTCACCAGTGTTACTCAGTACAGGAGATCTGACCAGAGAGATGATACTGCTATTATTATTTTTGCATATATTTTCTGCAATATGCAGAAAACTTCAAAGCAGACAGAATCATAGCAATCTGCCACAATATAATTAAACATTATTGAAAAAACCCTAAACTGGTGAAGGTGAAAACAAGCTAAAAGGTTCAATTTTGAGGCTTTCCTAAAGATAAAGACTGAGGTCTCTAAATTGCTGTAACACCAAACTGGAGTTTATAATCTACATTTGCTACAATGTGTGACTCACAAAAATCCAGTCTCCAGCTTTAGGAAAGTGCAGCACACACTAAGCGTTGAATCTACTGTCAGTTTATAATATGGGTGGCATTTCCATAAAAGCATTGTAAGATACGACTGTAAGATTATGCTTAAGTGTAAACTTAATCTTAGTTGCCCATAAAACGGACTCACTCTTGTAGCATGCAGTTCATGTCTAACTGGAACCTCACTCTGGTCACGTTACCAAGGTTAAGACCAGACAACACTGCATTGTTGCTGCCATAGAAAGACACGACACTGGGAGAGATGGAGGTGATCTCTGGTTTCTGACAATAAGACAATAACACAAAGATATCAATTTTAATGTATTGCCTTCTACTAGTAGTACTAGTAGTGAACTGGTACTGAATGTGAATTAGATAAGCATCAGAGGAAGAAGGTGTGAGAATTGAGGTTCAGACTCACAGAAAAGTTTGTCCCAGATGTAATCATTTTGCAAGCGCTGTCCTGCAGGAGGTTAAAAAGAGGAAGACATTAAGCATGTTCAAATGACATTCACCTCTCCTATCCTATATGTTATGAGGTATATTATATAAGTTTGTTTAACATGTGCAGAAATAGAAAATGAAACATGTCTGTTTAACAAGCAGTTAGCTTAGCTAATTACTAATTAAGTAAGTCAATTTCACAAAAAGTGTGACTATTTCTTGAAAAATACATCTACGTTCTGAGCACAACATATATAATAATGTAACTAAACAGATAAACTGAATCTTTGCATGACTGAAGCCATAAAAGTAATGCATCTACAAAAATACAAATGATTATGATTATTGAAACTAATTTTCAGTCAGTTGACTTATCTGATATTTGCTAATCGTTTCCAGTAGTTAACATGAATTACATTCATCTTGTTAAAATATCACTTTTACAAATGTCTCAAAATGAATGTGCTGCTGTTGTCTAATATAGACATAGCATGGATGCAAACGTGCATGTAGTCTGGAAAAGCTCATGTTAGATAAATACATAAAAACATGCATCATTACATTCTGCTCTCCTTGTTGTGTCCAGGAACAGCCGTTTGTGCTCCAGCCACATCCAGCCTGGATACACTTCCGACACCTGAAGAGAAAACAAACGATACAAAATGATTGTTGTCGATACCATGAGATAGTAATACCGATGATGAAACATGAGCATGGCCAACCATGTTGAGAGTATGAGGCTAAGTGGTGCAATACAGTTTTACTACTGGGCTACAAACATGTGTTGTTTGCATCACTTTATGCATTTTCATCTTCATGTGTAGCTTCAGTCTCTATGAAGGCTACCTCCCACTTTGAGTGCTCCACTTATGTAGAAAAGGCCCCAAATTTGGGATATGTTATGTTTATTGTGTGATGTTTCATAGATGTAGTGTTGGTGAGCTCATATAGGAACGCCCCCCCCCCCCCCCCTGCTGGTTATATAGCGTAACTGACGGCGTTCAGTCAGAAAGGTGTGTGCTCCGGTTAGTCGGCAGAGTGAGGGATTACGGTCGAGCAGTTAATTAACGTCATGGCAAGTGGTCTGTGCGTGTATGAAACGTGAGTATGTCTGTATATATTGTTGATGTACTGTATTTACGTTGCTGCAGCCGTAGATTGTTTCTGTTGTTTTGATGTGTAGCTTTAGCACCTGCCATGTGATCACCGTTTAAGTTAGTTGTAGCATCTAGCTCACGTGTTATGTTTATGGTTGTCGCTCCGACTCGTTAGTGTGATGTTTACAGTGAGCGTTACGTAAATGTTACCATGTGATGTTGTTTATATGTGTGTTAATATGTTAGTAAGTCAGGTGAAGTGTGTTTCAAGGCTGTGATAGTGGGAATTAGAGGCAAATGGAGATGTAGTAATTTCAGTACTCCTTTATTATGTTTATTAGAGATTAAGAGCTTTATTATTTATTCATTTGTGTATTTGTTATTGTTCTTTTGATAGAAAACCACATGACCTCATAGCCTGCAAAGAGAGGGCAATAAAACACCTGAACTATCCATCACTTGCTTCTTCATTTGGACCCTCTGGAAGTTTAATTGGCCTTAAGTTGGTGTTCTGGCCGGCACCCCGGTGTGAACTTTGTGATAACCCCTGAACTAACGCCAGATACAGTATATTCCTAGTGTCTTCACTACAACTATAGCCATATCAAAAGTCAATGAAGTTATTCATTTGGACCCAGTTTTGGGAAAAAAATCTCTTTGGGGTCCGACTACAGCCGACAATTTCTACTCTACCTACTCAGTCCTATAGACACATGTCGTCAGTTGTGTATTCTTTCATTTCATTAATTTTGGATGACATTTAGGCCTTGGCTCTTAGAGACATACATTCCTATTCTGTATGTGCATGCAAGGTACTTATACAGTTCATAGTAGTACATTGTACCCGTATTTTCAAAACAAAACTAGCTAGAATATACCCTGAAGTGATTTCTGAAGTGGATCTGTGGCCTACTAATTTCATTAGTGATGCATCTGACTGATCATGTGTTTCAGCAACAGCTTAAAGACCCAGTGTGTGAGATTTAGGGTGCTCTATTTACAGAATATGGCAGCAAAAGAATATTCATAACTTCATGTTTTCATTATTGTATAATCCCCCTTACATCTACAGACACTGTGGATTCTCTTCCACAGTGTCTGCCATGTTGTACCACAATATTTCTACAGTAGCCTAGAACAGAAAACCAAAACTACACTGATCCTTTAAGACAGAAAGGACAGGGTGGGGGGCATGCAGCAAAGTGCTGCAGACTGGAATCAAATCCAGGCTGCTACATGGAAGTGGACTTACAGGACAGAAGTTGGTGGTCCACTGATGTCAGCACAGTTGGATATCTTTAGGCTGTCATTAATATGTGTGTTCCCAAGTCTAACCTTAACTGTGACATCCAGGCCTGTTAATTGAAAATAATACAGTGAATGTCAGAGGCTCAGTCATAATTTTTTAGCAACACACTTGTTGTGTGATGTAACAAATATATAACACAAGACGACACAATGTGAAGGTCTTTGATTGCCAGGGTTAAATTCACTGTATTGTTTTATGTATCAAACGTCACTTACCTTCAACAGGAAGTGTGCTATTTGTAAGGATGCAGGTGCATTTTGGGAATTTTGGAGGAGGGCTTTGCCTGCTACAAAACTCACTGGAACTGGAACTTGGAGAGAATTGACAGGTGAATTTAGACAGCGCCTGCTGACCCAGAGTCAAGTGTGTCTGGATGTGAAGTGTGATCTGAGAAAGGAAGGTGTGTAAGTGTTAAAAAGAGAAATAACTGACAGTCACAACTGATTATAGTTAAGACTTGTATGTAATCTGTACCTGATCAGAGCTGTCCTTTACAACTTTGTAGGAAACCATTTTGTGTTGAGAATCATCAGGAATAGATACCCAGTCTGAATCTGGGCAGTCATCTTCAAATGTGCAACTAGGAAGAGAAAATGACGTTTAAACCAAGTTTAGAATTCTTTGAAAGCGTCAACTGCACGTGTTGTTTCCCTGACCTTGTTTTAGAGCTGCACCAGACACAGTATGGATCCTGTGCAGACCAACAGTCCTGCACATTTGTGTATGTGCTGCACTTTGACACAGGTACACGCTCCATCTAGAACAGAACAGTGACTTAGCAACACTGTAAAATACGGTATATATGCATGTGACATTGTGGTAATAAAAGTAAAATCTTAAAAATTCAAAACTAAAAGTCTTACACATGATACATGTACAATGATGATACATGATACAGTGTGCTTACGTGGTTTGGTAGAAGTGGCACGTACACATGTTTACGATCCACTTGATCCAGGTGCATTTTGGGAAATACTTGACGGTCGTCATTGGCCCTGTAGAGCACCCTGGGACAGACGGTGTGATAGTTCTTGTCCACGACAAGCTGACAACAAAAATGTAGCTTTGTTAAGTTTCTGAGAGATTGAGCTGCAGTTTGGTCTTTAGGTACAAAGCAAAGCTGAACTAAACAGAGAGATTCAACATGAAAAATCAAAATGTGAGTATAAATACCCCACTTATATTCTGATTTAGAAATGATTTAAACCATAAAAGTTGCGATAAAAATTGTTGAAGAAGATGCTGCTTATGAAACACCATTTTAACACCTCTGTTGAGCACTGATACTTGCAACACCTTACAGCTTCTGTAAATAGAATGTGTCTAACATCTAAACAGGAAACAGGAACTATTTATATATAACAAAGTCCTTAAAAGTTCCTATATTTATTGTTCATCACAAAACATTTTATGATGATTATTACTATACTATAGTATACTATACTATACTACTATAATATACTACTATACTACAAGTATCATTAAGTATAAAGTAGTATCGTAAATAAAAGGTATGGTACACAGTGTAAAATAAACCCTTAGAAGTGTTCATAGATTCTTCTCACACCTCTAAAATCCTATTCTGATACAAAACTACATGAAAGACAACTTTTCTGTATTAAATTCTGTGCGTGCTAAAAGAGGCTCTGCAGCATTTTAATGATTTTAACTAAGTTATGAAAGGAAGTTAGATTACGTGATCTTGGCAGGAAATACAAAAAGGTGTGAAAAGAAGTCAGTCACATTCAACTATGAGTAAGAAAAGAGTTGGACATTATTAATTAAATAACTGTAACTGTAACTTAATTCTGTCTACTTATAAAACACATTTTTTATATGATTGATCCTCAGTCATTTTTTCAATAACTGATCGTTTGTATATCACTGAACTTCTTATACTCACCTTAATGAGCTGCCCATCTCCCGTCCCAATAAAGAAAAGCATCCAGGCCTTCTGCCTCACTGCCAGCACAGAAGTCATGTTGCTCTGCCTGAGGAGCACCTTCTTCGGCTTCAGTGTCTTTGGCTGAGAAACACAAACACATTATTATGATTACTTGTGATGTTGTGTGTGTGATGATATCTAACTAATTGAATTACTGTTCTTGTGCAACCGCAGTGAAGTTAGATTTAAGTTGGATATTCGACAGACATTCGCTCCGGGTACAGTGCGACTCCGAGCAAGCCACTCCAACATTTCTAGTGCACCCGTATTGCAGACTTTACAGTAAACACACGGAGATAGAAGACGGCTACAGCGTGTACCGACTTGCTGTTTTCTAAATAAAAATGTGGTATATTTAAAGCAGAGATACTGTGTTTAACGCTATTGAGAAGCTATTGAGCTAAAATGCTAATATTTACATATAAAGATTAATAAAAATTATGAACAGATTTCAAATGTAAAAACAAGGAGTGTATCTCATGCAGCCAGTGTAGTGCTATGATCCAACACTGATTTTGAGTCAATTGATCACATGACCTGGAAGCTATTGAGCTAAAATGCTAATATTCATATATAAAAATTAATAAAAAATATTTAGAGATTTCAATTTTAAAAATGACAGGTGTATCTCATCCAGCATCCGACATGAGGACCATTAAATGTTAATAAAAATACATGTGTATCTTAACCAGTCACTGGACTAATATGTTTTTTGAGTCATTAAGTCACATGACCTGGAAGGTGCGTAATGGGAAATGTCTACACATTTATAGGACTTGTAATGATTGTCCAGAGGATAAGATAAGATAAGATAAGATAAAATAAGAGGAACTTTATTTTTCCCAAAGGGAAATTCAGTTAAGTCAGTGAGCTCATCTATTTATCAAAGAGTTACACAGTCTGATGGCTGTGGGTAAGAAAGATCTTGTATATATCTCTGTCATGCAATGAAGAGAGAGTGTGTATATCTCCACCACTTCCTCGAGAGGGTCCATCCCTACTCCGGTCACAGAGCCAGCATTCTTAACAAGCTTATCCAGCCTCCTTGCCTGCTTTTTTCCCCCAATACTTCCTCCCCAGCAGACTGCAGCATAAAACTAGAAAAATTTCTAAAGAAATTTTGAGTGTGCCTGACTTTGGCCCCGTCGCCCCCATACATTAAATAGCTGTCAGCGTGTGTGTGCGTGCTTGTGTGTTCTGTCTGTCTGTGTGTCTGTCAGGGCCAGGTGGAGGCCACCAATCAGAGCAGAGCAATCAACCGCAGCTGCTCCTGTGACATTTGACACTGCTGAGAGAGAGAAAAACGTCTGAAAGTACCCCTCGAACAAAAAGGATTTCTGACGAAACCGTAGTTCCAATCATTGAACCAACTTCACTGTGAGCATCCTGAGCCCTTCCTGAACGTCTACATAAGTATTTTGTGTGACTAAAATGAAGAAATGTGACCTTTTGAGCGATTCAAAGAAACGTTACTTCTGCTTTCCTCCAGAAATTTTCCCGCCTTTTTAACATGGCAGTCTATGGGGCTGTGGATGGGTGTTGCTGGCGCATCTTTGTGTCTGACACCAAAACTATAAAGCCGACAGCTTCAGCAGACGAATGTGAGTGAGAAGACGAATTTTCCTACGTTTCTAGCTATAAATTATTTCTGTAGAGTGACATTTGCGGCCTCGAGCGCAATTTACAAATTTATTTTTCGACGAATTTTTCTCTCCCTCTGCACTCTAGCAATGATGTCACGCACTGTAGCTCGCGAACATTCTACCAATACACACCCATTCATTTTTTTGGCGTGGTTTTTGGCGTTTTTTGGCAAAACCGTTTGGCGGAATGCTTTGAAAAGTCATAGCACACCATTCCCGGCCGAGCTGGTCGTTTTGATACCTTTTTTGTGTATGTGTGACCAAAACTGCAGGAGGAGTAGTCGACCGAAATTCCTGGGATACGTAAGAATAATAAGCCCGGGGAATAGTACATAGTGCGCCTTGCAGGCACACTCAATAAAACACTTGCCACCACAGACTGATAAAACATCTTACTACAGATGTTTAGAGATCTGAGCTTCTTCAAGAACAAGAGGCAGCTCTGCCACTTTTTGTAGAGTGCCTCTGTGTCTCTGCAGGTTTGCTTTTAACTCACTAAAACCTCTGTCATAGTGAAGGGAGGCAGTGGAAATTAAGTAAGGGACCAGTCCAACTTGTTATCCAGGGAACGCATTTATCAAGCTTCTCAGAAATACTCTTAAGAATGCTGTTGAGAATTGACTTAAGAGTAAAAAAAATCTTGGCTCAAAGCTGTACTTAAAAGTTAGTTATCAAGCATCACAGTCTCACTTAAAGCAAAGTGTAGGACTAAATCCTAAGTGTCAGTCTCAGAGTTGATTTCCGACATTTTGCTGTGCAGCAAAGGGAATCCTGGATGATGTATTTAGAAAACTCCAGGCAAGGACCAATCACTGAAAAGGATTTCTTATATATGAATATTCTCAGAGAGATGTCCAAAGAAATTGTGTAATATGTTTCCTTTCTTCAGTAATTCTTATAAGAAATCCTTTTCAGTGATTGGTCCTTGCCTGGAGTTTTTATTAATTTTTATATGTAAATATTAGCATTTTAGCTCAATAGCTTCCATGTCATGTGATCAATTGACTCAAAATCAGTGTGGGATCATAGTACTACACTGACTGCATGAGATACACCTCTTGTTTTTACATTTGAAGTCTGTTCATAATTTTTATATGTAAATATTAGCATTTTAGCTCATTAGCTTCTCAATAGCTTTAAACACAGTATCTCTGCTTTAAATATACCACCTTTTTATTTAGAAAACAGGAAGTCGGTACACGCTGTAGCCGTCTTCTATATCTCCGTGTGTTTACTGTAAAGTCTGCAATACGGGTGCACTTGAAATGTTGGAGTGGCTTGCTCGGAGTCCCGAATGTCTGTCGAATATCCAACTTAAAACTAACTTCACTGCAGTTCTCGTGCAGTGGTCTCCTGATGCCACAGTTCAAATAAAAAATCATCAAATCTATATAAACCCTCAATTTTCAAGATGGAAGCAAAATCAGGACTGACCGTTGGATTTGACTTGTCTGTACAGGTACTGCAGAAATCTGGATCCTTGTCGGTGTCTCCGGTGAGATCAGGGCTGATGTCAAACAACACCAGCTCGGTGTTGGCTTGTGCTCCATCCACACTGAACACGCCGCTCCAGAGCACCGGCGGCCCACCCGGGATCACGGAGGAGGCGACGAGTCTGCTGCCTTCACCTCCATCAGAGATGCTGAGAGTCGCGCCCCGCAGAGACTTGAAAGTATGACTTTTGCTTGTTTTCCCTTCAAGCCAAATCAGACGGACTTTGTTGCGTTTGTCCTTTGAGTGCAGGTTGGAGAAAAGATAAATGATGGAATTAATCTGAAATCCATCCACAAACTCCACGTTGCGTTCACTCTTTAAGCTAGTGGTGGTGGACTCGCCGGATGAGGAAAAGATACCTCCTGTCTGTTTGTCATTCGTATCATGAAGGTTCACCGCATCTGATCCAAGGGAGCAGCTGTTCTTTGTGGATTTTCCTTGCTGTATGGCAGTCAGAATGTAAGTCTCGGTCTGGCCCACAGTCTTCTCCACGTTCACCAGGAAGCCGACGGACGCGCTGCGGCTCCACGGGGGTCCCACCAGGATTTGTTCCCGGTACAGCACATTTGAAAAGTTCTTCGGGTCCAGCAGCTCGCAGTAACCGCACTCGTTGTCGGTCAAACCGCAGCTGATCACAGTTCCATTTTCAACAAACGGCAGCAAAATGTTGACGCTGAAAGTTGCGTTCCGCTTGTCCGTCTCAGAGACCCGGTGAAACTGTGCATCAGTCGGTGATGGCCCACCCTTCAAGATTCCTCTCTGGGTCACACTCTGGACCAGAATCAGGTCGTGGCTCAGCTGGTACAGTTTCTCCTGTGTAGCGATGTAAACCGTGTTGTTGGCCACGGCGAATTGGCGGATGTGTCCATCAAAAGTGAATCCTTTCTCCTCAAGGCACCGACCCGGTTCTCCCCAGAGAATGAACAGCAGACCAGGCAGCAGGATCATCTTGTTGCAGCGAGGGCAGCAAAAACGCTCACACACTGACGGTCTACATGACACTCTGCTCTCCTTCACAGTGCCACTGGAGTGCGTAAAAGCGCAGAGGAGGCGAACTGCTGTCGAAAAGAAAAGTGTTGAAAGTGGGAGGGAGCGCGCGCCCAGCGAAACCGAAAACTGACACTTTAATTCTTTGAGAGAAAATCTTATTCAAACTATATTTTATTATATATTATGTCAAATTAAGTCTGTACAGTTTTAGTGTAACAACATAACTGTTTGAAGTGACACGTGTGCGCTCCTAGACTAGAAAACGGTGATAAAAACATCTCAGCAGTTCACATGATGACATCGACCTGAAGAAGAACCAAAATCCACGGGTGCGGCAGGGTGACCGCCTTTACGCCCCATTACAGTTTTTCTCAGTCACTTTGGTGCATTTCTCACATCACTATTAACATTTGCACAACAGTTAGTTCAACCTCCACAACATTTAGTCATTTGTGCACATCATAGTAGCAGTTTCTCATTCCTTCCAACAAATTGCAAATGCTTTTGGACATGCATCAATTGCTTTCATACAACTCTCTGCTGTTTTATAACATTATCATTTGCTTATGTCATGTCAGTCAAAATTAACTATACTTGTGAATGCTGAATAGTCATTCCATATAAAACTAATAGTCCTTATTTCATTGCTTGAGTCATTATATGCAAAAATGTTGAACTAGTTGTCAAAATCTGTCAAGCAAATTTTATACATTTTTTGAAATCTTTTTTTTTTTTTCTCCTGAAAATGTCTTCTAAATTGAACAGTTTCTCTCAGGTGAACCTCAGCTTTCAATGATGAGAAGGGGTGTGTGAAGCATTATTTGCAACCAATGATAAGCCACTTCTCTACAATCAGTCAGAGCTGAATTCCATAAACCCCCACTTTACAAGCATATATGAACCAAGCAGGACATAGTGTGTACCATTTCTACAATACTGTGACACAGAAATGGAAGGTCAGCCTCGTGGAAGGGGGGTGAGGGGTGCGGGGAGGAAGGGGAAGGGGACAAAACAGGGGAAGAGGAAGAAGAGGCCAAGTACATAGGCAGATTCCTGATGAAATCAGGGCTACAATTGTGGATCATGTTGTCAATCACTCAATCATCAATCATCCACATACCCAAATGGCCCTGCTAGCGGCCATGGATGCAGCATGTGATGACATCACAGCAGAGTCCTGCAGAGGGTGGATTCGCCACTCGAGGAGATACTTTCCTCGCTGCATTGCAAGAGATGATGTGCTGTGATGTAGATGAAACTGTGGCCAGACAGAGAGGAACGTCTGGATGTGCATGAATGATTTACAGTACTATGTATGTTGTATGTTCAGTTCCAATATATACTGCAATATTGTTTACAGTTGTGCACAGCTCTACCCAAAGGGAGTTTGTTTGTTGTAAATAAGGGTGTTTTTTTTCTTTTGCACAATGCTGTGAACAAATTAGAATTGCAAAGAGCATATGCGGTAAAAATGTGAAACATACATATTCAGTGTCTTGTACTCAGTTACCTCACTAAATACAATAATGTGTAACTTTACTGTAGTTTTCAAATGGCTGTGCAAATAGTATATAGTGCTGTCTTGAGCATTTTCAGGTAGTGTCACCAAGATCTGACTTTTTTGCATTGGAAAACATTTACAGAGTAAACTGTCATAATGAAAACATGACAAAGCCATTTGACTATCTTGTTCATAAACAATGGTGTCAGGACTTTTCATCTTGATGACAGTGACACTTTCATTGACATGAATACTTGCTTTTGAGGAATGAGTTATCCATTTTGAGCAAGTGACACGCTTTTGCAGGTTATCAACTAGGTTTTGCAGTTTGTACTAAATGTTTTGAGAAATGCATTAACTGTTGTGCAAATGTAAATAGTGATGTGAGAAATGCACCAAAGCGACTGAGAAAAACTGTAATCAACTACCCGAGTGGATGTTGTCAATACAGCAGCAGCGAAGTCTGATTGGCCTGTTATATGACCAATCAAACCAAAACAGTGATTTTATGACATATTTGATGTCCATCCAGCATCTACAAATCATTAAACATCCCCCGTTTTAGAGTGACAGTTACAGAGAGAGCTCAGAGAAAACACAGTCAATGATGCCTCTCCGTGTTCTTCAACATATGGGACATTGGACCTTATTGCGCATGTTCAAAGTACAGCAGAGACGATATCCAGAGACGTCTGGATGACATCTGGTGGCAGCTTTGAGACGTTCTTTCTTCTAGTTGTCCTGAATGACGTTTTATCATCATATGAATCAATAAATAGTTCAGCAACCACTGGTAATGTTTACGACCCAAACACAGATGACCCATCCTTTTTTTACATTTGATTTTGTCATGATAGGAGGCAACTTCAATGATGATGATCAAAAGGCCGCTGATGAACCATTTCAGTTGGCTTGCACTCCAGATCAGAAGTCCATTGTTGAAGTTGATTTATTTTCCAGTTCAAGATCAAACACACAGGTTTGTGAGTGTCTACAAAAAAGACAATACAAAACAAATGCAGAAATCAAACTAATAAAATGATGATTACATGTTTTTATGTCAGCCTATATTCATTCAGTTGATTAACAGTGAACACAGGATGAACTTTCCATTGCACTCACTAATATCTCCTAATAATAAATCATCAGGACCTGATGGCTTCTATAAACACTTCTGGTCCGTCAGAGCACCGCTCTTCAATGAACAAGATGAAATCAAACAAAATTAAAGACTTCCAGCAAACATGAGCACAGCTGTAACGTCACTCCTCATAAAGCCATGAAGACTCGACTGTGCCATAAACTTTCTGTTTATTTATTGTTTATTAGTACAACAGGCGAGAGCCATCATGGCTGCCTTGGAATGCAAAAAGCTTTTGATAGATGAACTGTAAACTTCTCTTGACCACATTAGAAAGATTTAGTTTCGGGGGGCTCACCCTCAAACACTGTCAAACAGTCAGTGGGCATCACCAACAGACAAACATCACAGAGCTGTGCAGGGGGACCAGGCAAGGATGTCCACTCTCCCCTTATCTACTGACCATTTTCATTAAACCCTTAGAGGACATTCAACAGATCATCTACATGAAGAAAATAAATCCAAACAGCATGATGATGATACAGCCTCCTCATTATTATACAAGTGATTTGGTGAAGATAAATACTGAAAGATGAAACATGGAAAGTGTCTGAGCAGGCCAACAGACTCTCTCTACACTGACAATGTGTTTCTGTGCTGCTCAGTCTGATTTTCTTTGAACATTCTGATACATTTCCAGTGAATTTAATCAAGTTGGTGCTGCAAGAATACATTATTTTGAGCCCTGTTTAGGTTTTTGTGCCGCGGTCACCTGACCTTCACATGAATACACACTCCTGACCCCCTTGACCCTCAGCAGAAACATGCAGACATATTCTGGTTACATATATGTGTGTGTGTCGTAGATTCTCCAGATGTGTTTTACCTCCAGATGTCACAGTTATTACAGTTTATAGTGAGGGTAAATCCTGACATCTGGTGGACAGATGACACACTGCAGCTTGTCTGATCACCTGTTCTCTGTGTGTTTGTGTCTCCAGTGTAATGATGTACCAACGGTGAGGCTGCCTGAAGGCATCACCCAGAACCTCCGCTGTATTGGCATATTGTAAGTAACACATATTGTAAGTAACACACACATAAAGTGAGTGAACACAGCTTATGTCGTCACACACTCTTTCTACTGTCTAAAGTGTGTATCTGTTTCTGTGCAGCAATGGACAACCGTTATACGAGCTTCCACCAAGAGGTCTTGCTCCTCCTGTCTCTGTCCCTGCTCCACCGACAACCTCCAACTCAAAGTAAGCTTTGGTCAAAATGTTCTTCTTTTGAAGAGACTTGTTTCCTCACAGTTTCACACAGTGGTAAGACGAGCTGACTCTGTTTTTTTGTTTTTTTTCTGTTGGCTCTGTATGTTTGACACACTCAGTGTCACAAACTTGATCAAAGCTTGGTAAAAAAATTGTTTTCTACAGTAAAAAGTCCTCAAATTCTAAATCTGCACATTGTTACAGTGATTTGTGATTTTCATTTATTGTCTCATGAGCAGAGAACAAACCAAACTTTAAAGAGTTTTGTAGCATTTACTACTACAAACAGGCCCAAAGGGAGAAGGAGCTCCACGCCCAGCAACAGTGGAGCAACAAGATGAACTATGTAAGTACACTGTGCTCACACACAACTCAAACATGTTGACATCACTGCACACATCACTGCAAGGAGTTTGTATCAGCTGACATCTGAAGGAAAGTCTGATGTGTTTGTTTTTGTGTGTTTTTGAGTTAAAATGTTGTGTTGTTGTTTGTGTTGGAGCGTCTGCATCCAGACCTGGAGTCGAGACACCGATCATAGCTCCACACACCCAGTCAGGTGTGACTGTAATGCATGCTCCACATTTAGGTCTGATGCACATTCCACACCCACTGACAGTTGTGATGGAGCCAGGTCTCAGCACCGTCCTGCCACCCTGACATACTCCACTGGCTGCCCCTCTGCATTAGTGGTATTTCCAGCCACAGATGTATGAGGTCGCCTCTTCCTCGGGGTACAATGCTCCAAGCACAGTGTAGACTTTGCTGGCCTGCCCTGCTGCACCGACTCGAACACAGGTGCCCAATAATGGAGCAGTCTGAATCTTTTATTTTTCTTTATTACTTTGTTCATTTAAAAAAAATCATGAATTAATTGTTAATCGTTAACTGTTTGTGCATCTGTTCATCATCAATTACCCATACTGCTACCAATAACTTTGTATTCAAGTTTTTGTGCTCTCTCATCCAGCAGGTTCTCATAGATCGTGGCTGCTGCTGTGGTCCTGCACGACGTCGACTACATTTATTATTATTATTATGATTATTATTGCTAGCATATCTCCATTACAGTTTATAGTTAGTTATTGCTGTCTCTCTCTCTGTCTCTCTATATTTCTGTCTATCAACATAGATCATAAGTCCTGGCTTTCATTAATTCAACTGGATGCTACAGTGTCTTTGGCCAAACTGGCCTTCTGCTGGATAAAGATGTTGGACGCCTTAATCACCAGGGCACGGCCTTAGAGGACACCAGAGCACATATTTTTCACCTGTGTGACAGCCACACAAACTTTGCAAAGAATAGCCATCAGTGGTTGTGGCTGTTACCTCGGTCGGGCCTCAAGAGATGTTAAACCATCCACTTTCTTTTGTCAGTCATCTGAAGTAAAACACTGGAAGAGGAGTTTAAGGGTTTTTTTCAGTACAGGACATAGGCTGCAGTCACTGCTTGTTTTTTCAGTGACGATTTAGAGGAATAAATTACACTGGGTACATGCAGAGACACGGAACAAACATGCCAGCCTATGTCCTCTCACAATAGCTCTGCCATTATAAAGGACTGAAACTACAAACTACACTTCACTCTGTAGAAAAAAGAATAACTTTATTACAGAATCATTTACATTCTGATATACTGACACCCAAAATTGGAAAACTACAGTATATTAATGTTCGAATTGTCCCTCAATAATAATATTCCAAATCCCAAATATTACCATTACTTTACATGAAAGATGTATAGACTATATACAGAAAAACTACAACATTTATTTGCTTTCTGGCGGGGATTGAGATGATAAGACTGATATGACTCATGAATTTGTATGGTAAATATGAAGCTACAGCCAATAGCCGTTTAGCTTAGCTTAGCATAAAGATAGGAAGCTTGGATACAGCTAGCCAAGCTCTGCCCACCAGTAAGTCCACTCATCAGCACCTGGTGGAGAAATGGGTATCAAGAAGGAATGGAAATCAACCTGAGGCATGATGTCCATCTTGAGAATGGAGTTGTAAAACAGCCATCAGGTTTGTTGTTCATAGTTCATTTTTAGCAGTGAGCTTCTTTTGCCATCGACAGATAATCACCAACACTGAAAGACAAACACAGTTCTTGATTTAAAGCAGACAGACGGGCAAAAAGAATTAAATTGAATTCAAATGGTTCAAATCAATTCAAAATTCATGTTTTCACATCATTGTTTAATTTATGCATTGATGCAATAAATGCAGATTTCATCGTACAGAGAGTGACCACACTGACTGGACCAAAATCACTTTATCAGTCTACTTTATGTACTTACCAGCAATAATACAGGGTATCAGTAGAAAACGCACTATCACAAGGACCTGATTTAATAAAGATGGAGGCCCTAGTCTTACTGTCTTGTCACCATATGTAATCTGGAAAACAATAACAGCACTGTTATTAAAAAAGGAATTTTGCTTACAATCTCAATAAAGGTAAAATCATCATCTATATTGGTGAAATTTGAATGAAAAATTTACTATTAAGTGCTGAAACTTGGGGCCGGGTGTCTGTTGAATTTCACAGATAAAGAAGTCGTCACTTTTTTCTTTGTCTTCCATGATGCAGGGGTATTCTTTTTCGTCTTGAACGCCCCACACTGACAACTCTGCTGTGGTCATCTCCAGTTTGTCTGCCTTTTTCTGAAATGATAACAGAAATTAATGCTGAAATTGTCTCCCATCTTATGCCCTGTATATCAAGAAACACTGTTGAAAGAAGAACTACCTGAAATAATTTTTTCAGTTCTACCAAAATAAGGCAGAGATCCCCTGGACTGTGGTGCCTGCCCATCAGCCTACAAGCATTTTGTGTTCCGACTATAAATTTCTCACCAAGATCCTCTCAGCGAATTGATCTCTCCCATCATTGCACCTGACCAAGTCGGTTTTGTACCAGGCAGACAATTGTTTTACAACATGCATAGTTTGTTCAAAGTGCTTTATTCTTCCCATTCTACCCAGCAGCTCTGGAAAGATATGGCCCAACATTCCTTATGTGGATCAGACTCCAGTTTGTCTGCTTTTTTCTGACAACAGAAACAAAAGCTGACATTTTATATGTTTATGTCATATATTTGTGCATGTTTGCTAGAAATATATGCATTACCTGTATGGTGACGCGGACATCGTTCCCTGTCTGTGTGGATGTAAAACTGATGAACTCGGGCTCTGGATAGTAGTTTATTGTGGAGCAGGGCAAGATTTCTTTGGCTACTTTCAGGGACACTGTGCTTGTAGAAATCCCCTTTGGAGCTGCAGGTGTCTCATAAGTGAGAGTCTGTAGAGAATATAAAAAAACATTTAGTGTTTAACAGTCTAAGTCTAATGTGCTATACTTAAGCATGTTGTGATGAATGTGACAATGTACTGTAATGCAGCACGACATGATGATGATGATAATAATGCAATGCGACATTGTGTTTGTGGAGAGACCCACCTGTAAATTGCTGTCTCTGAGAGGTTTGACTTCCTGTATGGGAGGTCTGACGTCTGTCTGTTTGTGTTCGTGTACGATCCCTTCCACAAACTCTAGGTGGGATCCTGTGAGTGTGAGCGTTCTCTTTCCACTACAGGACACAGAGCAGCAGCCAATCAGAGAAGAGGAAATTGAGCACAGATTCGATACCAGAGAAAGCATTTTCTTATGATGATAGCGATACGATAATGTGATGGTAAAAATACATCTGTGGCAACCACATGTGGATTTTCATCTACATACACATCGCTTTTGGGTTATCTACATACATGTGGCCCCTGGTAGCTTCAGTGTTCAGTACACTCTACAATGTGATTGGACAAAATAAGAACCACCCTGAAAATGTGGCTACCTGTAGAACATTAAAAAAAGGGTTGCTAACATGGTCCTCAAAAACATTCTGGTTCATCCCTAGGGGATCTTGAATACCCACTACAAATTTCACAGAGGTCAGCCTAGTGGTTTTTTAACAACATTTCAAGTTGACATTTTGGCCTGGGGTTGCACTACAAGAGAAGCATGTGTAGTAAACACAAGCAGGTCATTAAAACCATTAAGAGTCTTATAGTCGTATAGTAGTATAGTCGTAGTCGTATAGTCTTAAACTGTAACTGTTGCTCAGTTACTAACATTGTTCCCTAGAATAAGTCTCTATTAAAGTTAGTGACAAAGCACTGTGGGCAGGTCCCAAAATAACCTACTCAGTTTTCACTGTTATTTTTGATAGATTTTAGTCTTGACAGTGTTGTAATTTGTAATGCCAAATGAATTTGTCAGTTATAATGAAGCTCTACCAGTGCTCAGTCAGGAAGACTATTCTTTCACATGCTTAGGCTTGTAGTCTTGTAAACTTTCCCCATAGTCAAGGTGTTAAATCATCGCGTCATCTCTCGTTGTTTTTACTGTCATTAGGACCACATTTCCTGTACTACAGTATATAAGAAGTGTGTGTGATGTTCAGTAAATGAATCTTTAATTTGAAAAACACTAACATTAAAACATGATGTTTTAGTTTGTTGACACATCCTTTAAAGCAAAGCAGCTGAATGAGACTGAATGAGATCAGATTCCATTGGTCAGTAAGTCATCAGAAAGGTTTTATGCATCATCATCTATGTTGGGAATATAAAAAAGCCAACCAGTGCTGTCATACCTGATCCAGGTGCTGCTTGGTGCAATACTGATGCAGGATGGTGATGACTGGTAGGTGATTAGAGCATTACCATGGCAACTATCATCAGGTAGGACAACACATACTTTGACCACGCCTTTATTGGAACTGGGAATGTGAAACTTCAGACTCTCACCAGTGTTACTCAGTACAGGAGATCTGACCAGAGAGATGATACTGCTATTATTATTTTTGCATAAGGAACTTGTTAGAATGTGAACAATATGCAGAAAACTTCAAAGCAGCCAGAATCATAGCAATCTGCCACAACATAATTAAACATTTTTTAAAAAACCCTAAACTGGTGAAGGTGAAAACAAGCTAAAAGGTTCAATTTTGAGGCTTTCCTAAAGATAAAGACTGAGGTCTCTAAATTGCTGTAACACCAAACTGGAGTTTATAATCTACATTTGCTACAATGTGTGACTCACAAAAATCCAGTCTCCAGCTTTAGGAAAGTGCAGCACACACTAAGCGTTGAATCTACTGTCAGTTTATAATATGGGTGGCATTTCCATAAAAGCATTGTAAGATACGACTGTAAGATTATGCTTAAGTGTAAACTTAATCTTAGTTGCCCATAAAACGGACTCACTCTTGTAGCATGCAGTTCATGTCTAACTGGAACCTCACTCTGGTCACGTTACCAAGGTTAAGACCAGACAACACTGCATTGTTGCTGCCATAGAAAGACACGACACTGGGAGAGATGGAGGTGATCTGTGGTTTCTGACAATAAGACAATAACACAAAGACATCAATTTTAATGTATTGCCTTCTACTAGTAGTACTAGTAGTAGTACTACTGAATGTGAATTAGATAAGCATCAGAGGAAGAAGGTGTGAGAATTGAGGTTCAGACTCACAGAAAAGTTTGTCCCAGATGTAATCATTTTGCAAGCGCTGTCCTGCAGGAGGTTAAAAAGAGGAAGACATTAAGCATGTTCAAATGACATTCACTGTGAAGGTACTATTAAGAAATGATTCAGGACCTGTTTCAGCTAACATTAGCTTAGCACTGTAACACTGTAAACATTAGAAAACAGCTAGCCCGACGTATATCCCATATGTTATGAGGTATATTATATAAGTTTGTTTAATATATATAATGTATAATATATATACATCTACGTTCTGTGCACAACATATATAAGTATATATATATATATAAAATAATGTAACTAAACAGATCAACTGAATCTTTGCATGACTGAAGCCATAAAAGTAATGCATCTACAAAAATGTCTCAAAATGAATGTGCTGCTGTTGTCTAATATAGACATAGCATGGATGCAAACGTGCATGTAGTCTGGAAAAGCTCATGTTAGATAAATACATAAAAACATGCATCATTACATTCTGCTCTCCTTGTTGTGTCCAGGAACAGCCGTTTGTGCTCCAGCCACATCCAGCCTGGATACACTTCCGACACCTGAAGAGAAAACAAACGATACAAAATGATTGTTGTCGATACCATGAGATAGTAATACTGATGATGAAACATGAGCATGGCCAACCATGTTGAGAGTATGAGGCTAAGTGGTGCAATACAGTTTTACTACTGGGCTACAAACATGTGTTGTTTGCTTCACTTTATGCATTTTCATCTTCATGTGTAGCTTCAGTCTCTATGAAGGCTACCTCCCACTTTGAGTGCTCCACTTACTCTAGCCATATCAAAAGTCAATGAAGTTATTAATTTGGACCCAGTTTTGGAAAAAAAAAATCTCTTTGGGGTCCGACTACAGCCCACAATTTCTACTCTACCTACTCAGTCCTATAGACACATGTAGTCAGTTGTGTATTCTTTCATCTCATTAATTTTGGATGACATTTAGGCCTTGGCTCTTAGAGACATACATTCCTATTCTGTATGTGCATGCAAGGTACTTATATAGTTCATAGTAGTACATTGTACCCGTATTTTCAAAACAAAACTAGCTAGAATATACCCTGAAGTGATTCCTGAAGTGGATCTGTGCCCTACTAATTTCATTAGTGATGCATCTGACTGATCATGTGTTTCAGCAACAGCTTAAAGACCCAGTGTGTGAGATTTAGGGTGCTCTATTTACAGAATATGGCAGAAATAGAATATTCATAACTTCATGTTATAAAAAGTAAATGCCTTTTATATCTACAGACACTGTGGATTCTCTTCCACAGTGTCTGCCATGTTGTACCACAATATTTCTACAGTAGCCTAGAACAGAAAACCAAAACTACACTGATCCTTTAAGACAGAAAGGACAGGGTGGGGGGCATGCAGCAAAGTGCTGCAGACTGGAATCAAATCCAGGCTGCTACATGGAAGTGGACTTACAGGACAGAAGTTGGTGGTCCACTGATGTCAGCACAGTTGGATATCTTTAGGCTGTCATTAATATGTGTGTTCCCAAGTCTAACCTTAACTGTGACATCCAGGCCTGTTAATTGAAAATAATACAGTGAATGTCAGAGTCTCAGTTATAATTTTTTAGCAACACACTTGTTGTGTGATGTAACAAATATATAACACAAGACGACACAATGTGAAGGTCTTTGATTGTCAGGGTTTAATTCACTGTATTGTTTTATGTATCAAACGTCACTTACCTTCAACAGGAAGTGTGCTATTTGTAAGGATGCAGGTGCATTTTGGGAATTGTGGAGGAGGGCTTTGCCTGCTACAAAACTCACTGGAACTGGAACTTTGAGAGAATTGACAGGTGAATTTAGACAGCGCCTGCTGACCCAGAGTCAAGTGTGTCTGGATGTGAAGTGTGATCTGAGAAAGGAAGGTGTGTAAGTGTTAAAAAGAGAAATAACTGACAGTCACAACTGATTATAGTTAAGACTTATGTAATCTGTACCTGATCAGAGCTGTCCTTTACAACTTTGTAGGAAACCATTTTGTGTTGAGAATCATCAGGAATAGATACCCAGTCTGAATCTGGGCAGTCATCTTCAAATGTGCAACTAGGAAGAGAAAATGACGTTTAAACCAAGTTTAGAATTCTTTGAAAGTGTCAACTGCACGTGTTGTTTCCCTGACCTTGTTTTAGAGCTGCACCAGACACAGTATGGATCCTGTGCAGACCAACAGTCCTGCACATTTGTGTATGTGCTGCACTTTGACACAGGTACACGCTCCATCTAGAACCAAACACAAACATTTAACACAACACTTTGAAAGAATGAGTTACATAAGGCATTGTAAATGTAGTCTTTTGTTCACCACAGTCTAACACGTGAGCTTATAGATGTACAATACACCTACCTGGTTTGGTAGAAGCGGCACGTACACATGTTTATGATCCACTTGATCCAGGTGCATTTTGGGAAACACTTGACGGTCGTCATTGGCCCTGTAGAGCACCCTGGGACAGGCGGTGTGATAGTTCTTGTCCACGACAAGCTGACAACAAAAATGTAGCTTTGTCTTCTGTTTTAAGGTACAAGGCAAAACTGAACTGGAAAGAAGGGACTGTCAAAACATGGGGACAAACACACTACAGAAAGTATGATTTTAATAGGTCACAAGCTTACTCCACACCATAAACTTCAATGTGTAAAACAGTTTTTTTCTTTTTTCCAACCACTGAAATGTTTCAACCAATGAGAAGATTATGCTGCTTCTGAAACTTCTGTCAAACTGACACCTTGGTTGACCACAAACACTTCTATGCAACATACGTGAGATTTCCTGCCACAGTCCTGTGGAAACACTGTTAAAGCATGTCTATGGTTTAGTATCTAAAAGATGAAGTCGACAGCCACCACAACTCTTACTAGACAACCCTCTCATGTATGAATTATGATAAACTCAGTCAAGATTTTTTATACATCCTTAGAGATGTAAAACAAGGTTTGAAAAAAAAATTCTATCTTTATTCTATAAAGAAATATTTATATGTCCACTCAAGTGGACTTCATGCATTTTGTAGTGTAAAAAAAACATCAATGTAATAACATGGTAGTTATATAGGTATAGTTGTAATTTAGTTATACAGTTGTAACATGGTATTCTGTTGGAATGCCTGAAGGAGGGGAATGGTGCAAAAGAAATTGTCAAAAAACACCTTGTGATTCTTGTCCTGAATGTCTTCACAAAAGCGCATGACTACATCTCCAGCCATTCCCAGCTGACTGATCTCACCTCGTCCCCCAGCTGGACCTTGATAGGGTTCAAAGTTGTACATGTACCCAGAGGATCCTGCTCGCACCCACATTTTAATTCCCCAGGGCTTGGGTTTTTTGGGGACGTATTGTTTGATAGACAGGCGTCCCTTGTAGGGAATCATCATCTCATCGACCGACTGAAATTCTTCTGGATCAAGTGCTGAGCGGAAGGTTTCCTTGAGTGCATCCAAGACTGGTCTGATTTTGACAAACCTGTCAGCATTTTCGGGGTCCAGTGAGTAGTTGTCAACAAAGTGCATGTAACTAAGAATTTGCTCGAATCTGTTCACTGGCATTGCATCGGCTATCAGTTCAAGACGAAGTCCTGTCTCTGATGACCAGTACATTCTGGATCTAGGATATCTGACATATGACATTACCATATTAATTCCAAGAAATGTTTTGAACTCCTCTGAGGTCAATGCCAGCTTGTCTTTTCCTTTCTGGACAGCGTACAGGTTTGTATTGTATACAATGTCATCGATCATATCCTGGGTGAAAAGATGCATGAAGAAATCTATTACATCTGCTCCCTCAACATTCATCTTGCTCTCTCCTAAGAAAGGAGGCAGGTCTCCCTCAAACTGGTTATCCTTAGCTTTCCAGACATTTCTGACACTCTTTTCTTTTGCTTTTTCCCCTGAGCTTTGAGAGGTGGTGGTCCCTCAGGTTCAACAGCCTCATCTCCTTCATCAGCTTCATCTCCTTCCTCAGCCTCAACTCCCTCAGCAACATTTCCAGACTCCTCACCTTCACTGTCACTGCTTGATCCTACTTCTCTGCTTGCACCTGTCTGTACTGGCAGCCATTCCTCATCACTGCTACCAGAAGCACAGTCTTCCTCACTTGAGTCTGGAAACTCCTCTATTACCCTATATGCCTGTCTTTTTGAGCTCTACAAAATATAAGGATATATAAAAAAAAGTCAAATTACATTATAAAAACCTAAAGAACTTCTTTAGGTTTTTATAATGTAATTTGATTTACAGCCAAAACATTATAGGATATGAATTATTTTCAAGAACAACGTTGGTAGTAATTGACATTGCATTGAAGTTGAAACATAGCTAGTGATGCATGATGTACAATTGAGTGGACAGATGATTAATCTGTATTTCCTCCAAATATAAAATCAAAACTTGTAAAATCTTTACATAATATGTCACCTTAGATGTTACTTGATGTAATTATATATTTTTTACCTGCAATGGTATCTTTTTATAGAAGGTAGAAACTGAAATAGCTTAGGTGTTTGGTCTTTCTCCCTGTCTGTCGGCCATGTTGGTTTCACTGACTACTTTTTCCCATTACAATGACCAGCCAATGGGATTTTTTTGTATGGGATGATGCAATAGCTTCCACTAGAGTGGACTATATGCAGCAGTGCCCAAAATTGCAGGCATACATAGAGAAAAAACACTTTTAAACAGCTGTACACTGTAGTGACCTCTATGCAAGAAAGGGTTGAAAAAATGTTAAAATGAATAGCTTTGGATTGTGAATTCAAGCCAGGGTTGTATGATTCAACATTTAAAGAATGGATGAAAAAAGGGAATGACTGCACTTTGTTGTTACTGAAAATGAAAAAACAAAGAGGTTTTCAAGATTCGAAGAACAGATTTGCACTTAAGAATAAAGACTTGTTTAAATATCTTCAACTGAGAGAACATTACATTAAAAAAGTAAAAAGGGAGACAGCAGAAGAATCCAGTGGTAGAAGTGGTGATCAAAGCATACCATCAAAAAACATTGAGGATTGTTCATAAGCTTTATCATAGTTTAATGGAATGTCTGGCTAAAACCTGTTGAAGTGAAAAAAGTCATATATTCTACTAACAGCTGGCAGGAAGGACATCACAAGAAAACAGCTTGAAATGAACCCTCCCAGACAGAGACAGTTATTAGATATATTCATGATTGAAAAAATGACTGAATTTGTGTTTAACATAAAATGGAAAAAATGGATTGAAGCATGAAGCATTGTATAATTTCATTGACAATAAAAATGTACTACTGGATATAAACTGTAATCCCCTCCATGCAGTTTTATTTGTTTTACTTGTACATGTATAAAGAAAATAAGTAGAAAAAAAATGCTACTAAAAAGCTAACCTTTGACGATCAAATATATTCCTACATGTTTGAATAGTGGCTGTATGAAAATGTAATCACCGCAGCCGTGGCCAGATTGGATTTATGTCAGTGACAAAAGTGATATGTTTTAACTTTTTTTTTTTTTTTCATATTAAAGCATAAAAGCATCAATAGAAACTGGGAGCACAGTTTCTGTGTTTTCACTTCACTCAGTTTATTTATATTGACCACTGGCATGCATGTTAATCATTTATTGATTTTGTTTATTTTTATTTACGTTTATGTTTAAATCAAACTGTTTTATTGCATTGTTAAATGAATGAAAAAGTTATATTATCAATCTTTTGATCATCTTTAACAAAAAAGCTAAATGAATGGACAGAAACGTCCTGCTCATTTAAGAGTTAAATAAAAAAAGGGTGAAAGGAAGTCAATCAGAAGAGTTGGACATTATTTATCCGACTTTTAGATTCTAAAGAGTTTCAGACTGAATTAATAGAATTACTAGAATGACAAAAAAAAAAAGAAGAAGATGATTCCTAAATAAAATTATATTTGTATAATATGACGCGAGCAGTAAGCTGCTCAAAAATAGGCTTTTTCACGTCACTGTGACTTAAAGTTAATTTTGCTCACTGTAAATAAATAAAAGGCAGTGTCATTTTGCACATCATTGAGCTTCTTATACTCACCTTAATGAGCTGCCCATCTCCCGTCCCAATAAAGAAAACCATCCAGGCCTTCTGCCTCACTGCCAGCACAGAAGTCATGTTGGTCTGCCTGAGGAGCACCTTCTTCGGCTTCAGTGTCTTTGGCTGAGAAACACAAACACATTTATTATCAGATTTAGATCCAAATGCCATTTATTGAGTTGTGACGTGTAGAATTCTCAAGTTAGAAACAACTATTGAGAACTCTTAAATTAAAATATCACTGCTCAAATCTTTTTTTAGATGTGTGTTGATACTTTATAAAGTCATGATGTCTGATTAAATAATATGTTGTGATACATGTGGTGATATGTAACTGAATTACTGTTCCTGTGTGGTGGTCTCCTGTTGCCACAGTTCAAAGTAAAAAGCACCAAATCTATTTAACCCTTAAATAATTTGACCTCTCACTGCTGTTAGACATAGAAACCATGCAGGATCTTTTGATTGTATTTAGTAAGAAGTCAACAAAATGTACTTTCTTTATCAAACAGGCTTTTAGGGACCTTGTTTGTGAAATAATGTTTGTCTCCTTATTTTATATTAATTGCCATTGTGGGAATCTTTGATTTGGCACAAATACGTAAAATGAAAACAGAAACAAAATGTGATGATGTGCAAAACATATTTAAATGAAAATATCACAAGACAACTTATCAGTTGTTGAAACAGAGATGTTTTAATGTTTATAGAAAATAATATTCCCATATTGAATTTGATGCCTGCAACACATTTAAAAAAAAGTTGGACAGGGTCATGTTTAACACCTCTTCTCCCAACACTCCTCAGCTCATGCAGTAATGTCCACGACAGAATTGTGTCTGTTTTTGATGCAGTGATGTTGAGAGCCTGGAGATCACGGCCATCCAGTATTGTTTTTTCGGCTTTAATGATATTATGTACATTTGCAAAGGCATTAATGCTGAATGATATATACAGGTTTTGGCTGCAGTCCCAAATTTTTTGAAACGTGTTGCAATTTAAAATTGGCATATAATTTTCTAAAACCAATAAAATTGATCAGTTTCAATATTTGATAAGTTGTCTTTGTGCTATTAAATATGGGGTCTCAATGTTTTGTACATCATCACATTTTATTATTTATATTTTACATGTGATGACTTTTGTGGAAACACTAACACTACTAACTAAACACTAAAAATTAAAACTACTAACTGTTGACCTCATTAAAGTTTTCAGATCATTCTGACAGTTTTTAAGTTTTTAATATAAATATAAATTCTTTAACTTAAAGGGAAAGTTCAGGTATTCTGAGGTCAGGTATGTACTGCTGTGGTGGGGGGCAGCAAAAACAAAAAAACAAACAACAACAAAAAAAGCCAACAGATTTTAGACATAAAAAGCCCACTTCGAGTGTAAGTTATATTAAGAATACTTTTACCGCTTAAACTTGCTGTCAGACAACTTTTTTCTATGGCACTAACCTGTGCTGCGTTTCAGAAAAACACAAGCACACACTGTATTTGAAATGAATATGAAGTCTGAATTCAGTCCGATCTGCAACTTTCTGTTGATCTATGGCAAAATATAGCGGGAAGAGTTGGAAGTTTTGCAGTTAAGTGCCAAAGAAAAAGTCTGTCGGCTGGCAAGGTAAAGTGGTGAAAATATTCTTAATATAGCGTATAAATATTGACCGTCAACCTCACTTCAAATAAACTGAACTATCTCCTTTAATGTGCTGAAGTGGTTGAGTTTCAGCTAACTGTGTTCTTAATAATTTATAGAGCATATAATTATATATGATTATATTTATTATAACAAAGTTTTATCTCACTGAAGGCTGAATTGTTTGTTCATTCAACAAGAAAATCTGTGTTTGTTGAAGGTAAATACACAGCATTGATGTTAGTCTCATAGGAATATCATAATTAGGTGAAAAAGAAGAATATCAATGTTTGTCTAGACTTCTAAACTTGAGTAAAGTCACCAACAGTATAAAACTAAAACATCTCTGGCGTCATTTTGCCTCAACATTTTCGTTTTTACAGTGCGGGCTTGGAGTAGCTATTATAGTCTAGTCTTACATTTTTCTTTAAGCCAGTCAGGATTCCTTGAATTTTATTGCTATAAATAATAACAACAACAGCAACAATAATAATAATAGTAAAATTTAGAATAGTATAACTTGCTAGAATTTTCAAGATGAAAATCAGGACTGACCGTTGGTTTTGGCTTGTCTTTACAGGTACTGCAGAAATCTGGATCCTTGTCGGTGTCTCCGGTGAGATCAGGGCTGATGTCAAACAACATCAGCTCGGTGTTGGCTTGTGCTCCATCCACACTGAACACGCCGCTCCAGAGCACCGGCGGCCCACCCCGGATCACCGAGGAGGCGACGAGTCTGCTGCCTTCACCTCCATCAGAGATGCTGAGAGTCGCGCCCCGCAGAGACTTGAAAGTATGACTTTTGCTTGTTTTCCCTTCAAGCCAAATCAGACGGACTTTGTTGCGTTTGTCCTTTGAGTGCAGGTTGGAGAAAAGATAAATGATGGAATTAATCTGAAATCCATCCACAAACTCCACGTTGCGTTCACTCGTTAACCTAGTGTTGGTGGACTCGCCGGATGAGGAAAAGATACCTCCTGTCTGTTTGTCATTCGTATCATGAAGGTTCACCGCATCTGATCCAAAGGAGCAGCTGTTCTTTGTGGATTTTCCTTGCTGTATGGCAGTCAGAATGTAAGTCTCGGTCTGGCCCACAGTCTTCTCCACGTTCACCAGGAAGCCGACGGACGCGCTGCGGCTCCACGGGGGTCCCACCAGGATGTGTTCCCGGTACAGCACATTTGAAAAGTTCTTCGGGTCCAGCAGCTCGCAGTAACCGCACTCGTTGTCGGACAACCCGCAGCTGATCACAATTCCATTTTCAACAAACGGCAACAAAATGTTGACGCTGAAAGTTGCGTTCCGCTTGTCCGTCTCAGAGACCCGGTGAAACTGTGCATCAGTCGGTGATGACCCACCCTTCAAGATTCCTCTCTGGGTCACACTCTGGACCAGAATCAGGTCGTGGCTCAGCTGGTACAGTTTCTCCTGTGTAGCGATGTAAACCGTGTTGTTGGCCACGGCGAATTGGCGGATGTGTCCATCAAAAGTGAATCCTTTCTCCTCAAGGCACCGACCCGGTTCTCCCCAGAGAATGAACAGCAGACCAGGCAGCAGGATCATCTTGTTGCAGCGAGGGCAGCAAAAACGCTCACACACTGACGGTCTTCATGACACTCTGCTCTCCTTCACAGTGCCACTGGAGTCGTGCGTAAAAGCGCAGTGGAGGCGAACTGCTGTCGAAAAGAGAAGTGTTGAAAGTGGGAGGGAGCGCGCGCCCAGTGAAACCGAAAACTGACACTTTAATTCTTTGAGAGGAAATCTTATTCAAACTATATTTTATTATATATTATGTCAAATTAAGTCTGTACAGTTTTAGTGTAACAACATAACTGTTTGAAGTGACACGTGTGCGCTCCTAGACTAGAAAACGGTTTGATAAAAACATCTCAGCAGTTCACATGATGACATCGACCTGAAGAAGAACCAAAATCCACGGGTGCGGCAGGGTGACCGCCTTTACGCCCCATTACAGTTTTTCTCAGTCACTTTGGTGCATTTCTCACATCACTATTAACATTTGCACAACAGTTAGTTCAACCTCCACAACATTTAGTCATTTGTGCACATCATAGTAGCAGTTTCTCATTCCTTCCAACAAATTGCAAATGCTTTTGGACATGCATCAATTGCTTTCATACAACTCTCTGCTGTTTTATAACATTATCATTTGCTTATGTCATGTCAGTCAAAATTAACTATACTTGTGAATGCTGAATAGTCATTCCATATAAAACTAATAGTCCTTATTTCATTGCTTGAGTCATTATATGCAAAAATGTTGAACTAGTTGTCAAAATCTGTCAAGCAAATTTTATACATTTTTTGAAATCTTTTTTTTTTTTCTCCTGAAAATGTCTCCTAAATTGAACAGTTTCTCTCAGGTGAACCTCAGCTTTCAATGATGAGAAGGGGTGTGTGAAGCATTATTTGCAACCAATGATAAGCCACTTCTCTACAATCAGTCAGAGCTGAATCCCATAAACCCCCACTTTACAAGCATATATGAACCAAGCAGGACATAGTGTGTACCATTTCTACAATACTGTGACACAGAAATGGAAGGTCAGCCTCGTGGAAGGGGGGTGAGGGTGCGGGGAGGAAGGGGAAGGGGACAAAACAGGGGAAGAGGAAGAAGAGGCCAAGTACATAGGCAGATTCCTGATGAAATCAGGGCTACAATTGTGGATCATGTTGTCAATCACTCAATCATCAATCATCCACATACCCAAATGGCCCTGCTAGCGGCCATGGATGCAGCATGTGATGACATCACAGCAGAGTCCTGCAAAGGGTGGATTCGCCACTCGAGGAGATACTTTCCTCGCTGCATTGCAAGAGATGATATGCTGTGATGTAGATGAAACTATGTGGCCAGACAGAGAGGAACGTCTGGATGTGCATGAATGATTTACAGTACTATGTATGTTGTATGTTCAGTTCCAATATATACTGCAATATTGTTTACAGTTGTGCACAGCTCTACCCAAAGGGAGTTTGTTTGTTGTAAATAAGGGTGTTTTTTTTCTTTTGCACAATGCTGTGAACAAATTAGAATTGCAAAGAGCATATGCGGTAAAAATGTGAAACATACATATTCAGTGTCTTGTACTCAGTTACCTCACTAAATACAATAATGTGTAACTTTACTGTAGTTTTCAAATGGCTGTGCAAATAGTATATAGTGCTGTCTTGAGCATTTTCAGGTAGTGTCACCAAGATCTGACTTTTTTTGCATTGGAAAACATTTACAGAGTAAACTGTCATAATGAAAACATGACAAAGCCATTTGACTATCTTGTTCATAAACAATGGTGTCAGGACTTTTCATCTTGATGACAGTGACACTTTCATTGACATGAATACTTGCTTTTGAGGAATGAGTTATCCATTTTGAGCAAGTGACACGCTTTTGCAGGTTATCAACTAGGTTTTGCAGTTTGTACTAAATGTTTTGAGAAATGCATTAACTGTTGTGCAAATGTAAATAGTGATGTGAGAAATGCACCAAAGCGACTGAGAAAAACTGTAATCAACTACCCGAGTGAATGTTGTCAATACAGCAGCAGCGAAGTCTGATTGGCCTGTTATATGACCAATCAAACCAAAACAGTGATTTTATGGCATATTTGATGTCCATCCAGCATCTACAAATCATTAAACATCCCCCGTTTTAGAGTGACAGTTACAGAGAGAGCTCAGAGAAAACACAGTCAATGATGCCTCTCCGTGTTCTTCAACATATGGGACATTGGACCTTATTGCGCATGTTCAAAGTACAGCAGAGACGATATCCAGAGACGTCTGGATGACATCTGGTGGCAGCTTTGAGACGTTCTTTCTTCTAGTTGTCCTGAATGACGTTTTATCATCATATGAATCAATAAATAGTTCAGCAACCACTGGTAATGTTTACGACCCAAACACAGATGACCCATCCTTTTTTTACATTTGATTTTGTCATGATAGGAGGCAACTTCAATGATGATGATCAAAAGGCCGCTGATGAACCATTTCAGTTGGCTTGCACTCCAGATCAGAAGTCCATTGTTGAAGTTGATTTATTTTCCAGTTCAAGATCAAACACACAGGTTTGTGAGTGTCTACAAAAAAGACAATACAAAACAAATGCAGATATCAAACTAATAAAATGATGATTACATGTTTTTATGTCAGCCTATATTCATTCAGTTGATTAATAATGAACACAGGATGAACTTTCCATTGCACTCACTAATATCTCCTAATAATAAATCATCAGGACCTGATGGCTTCTATAAACACTTCTGGTCCGTCAGAGCACCGCTCTTCAACGAACAGATGAAATCAAACAAAATTAAAGACTTCCAGCAAACATGAGCACAGCTGTAACGTCACTCCTCATAAAGCCTAATGAAGACTCGACTGTGCCATAAACTTTCTGTTTATTTATTGTTTATTAGTACAACAGGCGAGAGCCATCATGGCTGCCTTGGAATGCAAAAAGCTTTTGATAGATGAACTGTAAACTTCTCTTGACCACATTAGAAAGATTTAGTTTCGGGGGCTCACCCTCAAACACTGTCAAACAGTCAGTGGGCATCACCAACAGACAAACATCACAGAGCTGCAGGGGGACCAGGCAAGGATGTCCACTCTCCCCTTATCTACTGACCATTTTCATTAAACCCTTAGAGGACATTCAACAGATCATCTACATGAAGAAAATGAATCCAAACAGCATGATGATGATACAGCCTCCTCATTATTATACAAGTGATTTGGTGAAGATAAATACTGAAAGATGAAACATGGAAAGTGTCTGAGCAGGCCAACAGACTCTCTCTACACTGACAATAATGTGTTTCTGTGCTGCTCAGTCTGATTTTCTTTGAACATTCTGATACATTTCCAGTGAATTTAATCAAGTTGGTGCTGCAAGAATACATTATTTTGAGCCCTGTTTAGGTTTTTGTGCCGCGGTCACCTGACCTTCACATGAATACACACTCCTGACCCCCCTTGACCCTCAGCAGAAACATGCAGACATATTCTGGTTACATATATGTGTGTGTGTCGTAGATTCTCCAGATGTGTTTTACCTCCAGATGTCACAGTTATTACAGTTTATAGTGAGGGTAAATCCTGACATCTGGTGGACAGATGACACACTGCAGCTTGTGTGATCACCTGTTCTCTGTGTGTTTGTGTCTCCAGTGTAATGATGTACCAACGGTGAGGCTGCCTGAAGGCATCACCCAGAACCTCCGCTGTGTTGGCATATTGTAAGCAACACATATTGTAAGTAACACACACATAAAGTGAGTGAACACAGCTTATGTCGTCACACACTCTTTCTACTGTCTAAAGTGTGTATCTGTTTCTGTGCAGCAATGAACAGCCGTTATACGAGCTTCCACCAAGAGGTCTTGCTCCTCCTGTCTCTGTCCCTGCTCCACCGACAACCTCCAACTCAAAGTAAGCTTTGGTCAAAATGTTCTTCTTTTGATGAGACTTGTTTCCTCACAGTTTCACACAGTGGTAAGACGAGCTGACTGTGTTTTTTTTTTTTTGTCCTGTAGGAAGAGAAAGCGTGAGAGCACGCAGGAGGAAGACCCCCACTATGTCAAGAATGCCAAATGCTTTTTTGCTCTTCATGAAGGAGCAAAGGCCAACCGTTGAGTGTGGCTGTAAACACCGTCCTGGGACAGAGGGTACGTGTGTTGGCTCTGTATGTTTGACACACTCAGTGTCACAAACTTGATCAAAGCTTGGTAAAAAAATTGTTTTCTACAGTAAAAAGTCCTCAAATTCTAAATCTGCACATTGTTACAGTGATTTGTGATTTTCATTTATTGTCTCATGAGCAGAGAACAAACCAAACTTTAAAGAGTTTTGTAGCATTTACTACTACAAACAGGCCCAAAGGGAGAAGGAGCTCCACGCCCAGCAACACCCGGAGTGGAGCAACAAGATGAACTATGTAAGTACACTGTGCTCACACACAACTCAAACATGTTGACATCACTGCACACATCACTGCAAGGAGTTTGTATCAGCTGACATCTGAAGGAAAGTCTGATGTGTTTGTTTTTGTGTGTTTTTGAGTTAAAATGTTGTGTTGTTGTTTGTGTTGGAGCGTCTGCATCCAGACCTGGAGTTGAGACACCGATCATAGCTCCACACACCCAGTCAGGTGTGACTGTAATGCATGCTCCACATTTAGGTGTGATGCACATTCTACACCCACTGACAGGTGTGATGGAGCCAGGTCTCAGCACCGTCCTGCCACCCTGACATACTCCACTGGCTGCCCCTCTGCATTAGTGGTATTTCCAGCCACAGATGTATGAGGTCGCCTCTTCCTCGGGGTACAATGCTCCAAGCACAGTGTAGACTTTGCTGGCCTGCCCTGCTGCACCGACTCGAACACAGGTGCCCAATAATGGAGCAGTCTGAATCTTTTGTTTTTCTTTATTACTTTGTTCATTAAAAAAAAGTCATGAATTCATTGTTAATCGTTAACTGTTTGTGCATCTGTTCATCATCAATTACCCATACTGCTACCAATAACTTTGTATTCAAGTTTTCTCATCCAGCAGGTTCTCATAGATCGTGTCTGCTGCTGTGGTCCTGCACGACGTCCACTACATTTATTATTATTATTATTATGATTATTATGATTATTATTGCTAGCATATCTCCTTTACAGTTTATAGTTAGTTATTGTTTTGCTGCATCTGTCTCTCTTCTGTCTCTCTATATTTCTATCTATCAACATAGATCATAAGTCCTGGCTTTCATTAATTCAACTGGATGCTACAGTGTCTTTGGCCAAACTGGCCTTCTGCTGGATAAAGATGTTGGACGCCTTACTCACCAGGGCACGGCCTTAGAGGACACCAGAGCACATATTTTTCACCACACAGCCACACAAACTTTGCAAAGAATAGCCATCAGTGGTTGTGGCTGTTACCTCGGTCGGGCCTCAAGAGATGTTAAACCATCCACTTTCTTTTGTCAGTCATCTGAAGTAAAACACTGGAAGAGGAGTTTCAGGGTTTTTTTCAGTACAGGACATAGGCTGCAGTCACTGCTTGTTTTTTCAGTGACGATTTAGAGGAATAAATTACACTGGGTACATGCAGAGACACGGAACAAACATGCCAGCCTATGTCCTCTCACAATAGCTCTGCCATTATAAAGGATTGAAACTACAAACTACACTTCACTCTGTAGAAAAAAGAATAACTTTATTACAAAATCTCATTTACATTCTGATATACTGACACCCAAAATGGGAAAACTACAGTATATTAATGTTCTAATTGTCCCTCAATAATAATATTCCAAATCCCAAATATTACCATTACTTTACATGAAAGATGTATAGACTATATACAGAAAAACTACAATATTTATTTGCTTTCTGGCGGGGATTGAGATGATAAGACTGATATGACTCATGAATTTGTATGGTAAATATGACGCTACAGCCAATAGCCGTTTAGCTTAGCTTAGCATAAAGATAGGAAATTTGGATACAGCTAGCCAAGCTCTGCACAACAGTAAGTCCACTCATCAGCACCTCATTGTACCTCGTTAGTACAAAAATTGAAAGTAAAAACAAAAACATGGCAGCAATTAACAATAACAGAGGAGGGCCCAAAACAGTCACACAATTATACATCACACAATATTGAGAGTGGTTGCAAGAGGAAGCACTGTTACACCCGTTGGAAGGTGAAGGTTGTGTACCTCGACATAATTTTGACACCAAAGAGTGAACTTTACTCCAGTAACCCACAGGTGGAGAAATGGGTATCAAGAAGGAATGGAAATCAACCTGAGGCATGATGTCCATCTTGAGAATGGAGTTGTAAAACAGCCATCAGGTTTGTTGTTCATAGTTCATTTTTAGCAGTGAGCTTCTTTTGCCATCGACAGATAATCACCAACACTGAAAGACAAACACAGTTCTTGATTTAAAGCAGACAGACGGGCAAAAAGAATGAAATTGAATTCAAATGGTTCAAATCAATTCAAATTCATGTTTTCACATCATTGTTTAATTTATGCATTGATGCAATAAATGCAGATTTCATCGTACAGAGAGTGACCACACTGACTGGACCAAAATCACTTTATCAGTCAAGTCTACTTTATGTACTTACCAGCAATAATACAGGGTATCAGCAGAAAACGCACTATCACAAGGACCTGATTTAATAAAGATGGAGACCCTAGTCTCACTGTCTTGTCACCATATGTAATCTGGAAAACAATAACAGCACTGTTATTAAAAAAGGAATTTTGCTAACAATCTCAATAAAGGTAAAATCATCATACCTGATTTAATAAAGATGGAGGCCCTAGTCTTACTGTCTTGTCACCATATGTAATCTGGAAAACAATAACAGCACTGTTATTAAAAAAGGAATTTTGCTTACAATCTCAATAAAGGTAAAATCATCATCTATATTGGTGAAATTTGAATGAAAAATTTACTATTAAGTGCTGAAACTTGGGGCCGGGTGTCTGTTGAATTTCACAGATAAAGAAGTAGTCACTTTTTTCTTTGTCTTCCATGATGCAGGGGTATTCTTTTTCGTCTTGAACGCCCCACACTGACAACTCTGCTGTGGTCATCTCCAGTTTGTCTGCCTTTTTCTGAAATGATAACAGAAATTAATGCTGAGATTGTCTCCCATCTTATGCCCTGTATATCAAGAAACACTGCTGAAAGAAAAACTACCTGAAATAATTATTTCAGTTCTACCAAAATAAGGCAGAGATCCCCTGGACTGTGGTGCCTGACCATCAGCCTACAAGCATTTTGTGTTCCGACTATAAATTTCTCACCAAGATCCTCTCAGCGAATTGATCTCTCCCATCATTGCACCTGACCAAGTCGGTTTTGTACCAGGCAGACAATTGTTTTACAACATGCATAGTTTGTTCAAAGTGCTTTATTCTTCCCATTTTACCCAGCAGCTCTGGAAAGATATGGCCAACATTCCTTATGTGGATCAGACTCCAGTTTGTCTGCTTTTTTCTGACAACAGAAACAAAAGCTGACATTTTTTATGTTTATGTCATATATTTGTGCATGTTTGCTAGAAATATATGCATTACCTGTATGGTGATGCGGACATCGTTCCCTGTCTGTGTGGATGTAAAACTGATGAACTCGGGCTCTGGATAGTAGTTTACTGTGGAGCAGGGCAAGATTCTATTGGCTACTTTCAGGGACACTGTGCTTGTAGAAATCCCCTTTGGAGCTGCAGGTGTCTCATAAGTGAGAGTCTGTAGAGAATATAAAAAAACATTTAGTGTTTAACAGTCTAAGCCTAATGTGCTATACTTTAGCATGTTGGGATGAATGTGACAATGTACTGTAATGCAGCACGACATGATGATGATGATAATAATGCAATGCGACATTGTGTTTGTGGAGAGACCCACCTGTAAATTGCTGTCTCTGAGAGGTTTGACTTCCTGTATGGGAGGTCTGACGTCTGTCTGTTTGTGTTGGTGTACGATCCCTTCCACAAACTCTAGGTGGGATCCTGTGAGTGTGAGCTTTCTCTTTCCACTACAGGACACAAAGCAGCAGCCAATCAGAGAAGAGGAAATTGAGCACAGATTCGATACCAGAGAAAGCATTTTCTTATGATGATAGCAATACGATAATGTGATGGTAAAAATACATCTGTGGCAACCACATGTGGATTTTCATCTACATACACATCGCTTTTGGGTTATCTACATACATGTGGCCCCTGGTAGCTTCAGTGTTCAGTACACTCTACAATATGATTGGACAAAATAAGAACCACCCTGAAAATGTGGCTACCTGTAGAACATGAAAAAAAGGGTTACTAACATGGTCCTCAAAAACATTCTGGTTCATCCCTAGGGGATCTTGAATACCCACTACAAATTTCACAGAGGTCAGCCTAGTGGTTTTTAAACAACATTTTAAGTTGACATTTTGGCCTGGGGTTGCACTACAAGAGAAGCATGTGTAGTAAACACAAGCAGGTCATTAAAACCATTAAGAGTCTTATAGTCATATAGCAGTATAGTCGTAGTCGTATAGTCTTAAACTGTAACTGTTGCTCAGTTACTAACATTGTTCCCTAGAATAAGTCTCTATTAAAGTTAGTGACAGGGCAGGTCCCAAAATAACCTACTCAGTTTTCACTGTTATTTTTGATAGATTTTAGTCTTGACAGTGTTGTAATTTGTAATGCCACATGAATTTGTCAGTTATAATGAAGCTCTACCAGTGCTCAGTCAGGAAGACTATTCTTTCACATGCTTAGGCTTGTAGTCTTGTATTTTATTAGGACCACATTTCCTGTACTACAGTATATAAGAAGTGTGTGTGATGTTCAGTAAATGAAGCATTTCCTCTTTAATTTGAAAAACACTAACATTAAAACATGATGTTTTAGTTTGTTGACACATCCTTTAAAGCAAAGCAGCTGAATGAGACTGAATGAGATCAGATTCCATTGGTCAGTAAGTCATCAGAAAGGTTTTATGCATCATCATCTATGTTGGGAATATAAAAAAGCCAACCAGTGCTGTCATACCTGATCCAGGTGCTGCTTGGTGCAATACTGATGCAGGATGGTGATGACTGGTAGGTGATTAGAGCATTACCATGGCAACTATCATCAGGTAGGACAACACATACTTTGACCACGCCTTTATTGGAACTGGGAATGTGAAACTTCAGACTCTCACCAGTGTTACTCAATACAGGAGATCTGACCAGAGAGACGATACTGCTATTATTATTTTTACATAAGGAACTTGTTAGAATGTGAACAATATGCAGAAAACTTCAAAGCAGCCAGAATCATAGCAATCTGCCACAACATAATTAAACATTATTGAAAAGACCCTAAACTGGTGAAGGTGAAAACAAGCTAAAAGGTTCAATTTTGAGGCTTTCCTAAAGATAAAGACTGAGGTCTCTAAATTGCTGTAACACCAAACTGGAGTTTATAATCTACATTTGCTACAATGTGTGACTCACAAAAATCCAGTCTCCAGCTTTAGGAAAGTGCAGCACACACTAAGCGTTGAATCTACTGTCAGTTTATAATATGGGTGGCATTTCCATAAAAGCATTGTAAGATACGATTGTAAGATTATGCTTAAGTGTAAACTTAATCTTAGTTGCCCATAAAACGGACTCACTCTTGTAGCATGCAGTTCATGTCTAACTGGAACCTCACTCTGGTCACGTTACCAAGGTTAAGACCAGACAACACTGCATTGTTGCTGCCATAGAAAGACACGACACTGGGAGAGATGGAGGTGATCTCTGGTTTCTGACAATAAGACAATAACACAAAGATATCAATTTTAATGTATTACCTTCTACTAGTAGTACTAGTAGTAGTACTACTGAATGTGAATTAGATAAGCATCAGAGGAAGAAGGTGTGAGAATTGAGGTTCAGACTCACAGAAAAGTTTGTCCCAGATGTAATCATTTTGCAAGCGCTGTCCTGCAGGAGGTTAAAAAGAGGAAGATGTTATTAAGCATGTTCAAATGACATTCACTGTGAAGGTACTATTAAGAAATGATTTAGGACCTGTTTCAGCTAACATTAGCTTAGCACTGTAACACTGTAAACATTAGAAAACAGCTAGCCCGACATATATCCTATATGTTATGAGGTATATTATATAAGTTTGTTTAACATGTGCAGAAATAGAAAATGAAACATGTCTGTTTAACAAGCAGTTAGCTTAGCTAATTACTAATTAAGTAAGTTAATTTCACAAAAAGTGTGACTATTTCTTGAAAAATACATCTACGTTCTGAGCACAACATATATAATAATGTAACTAAACAGATCAACTGAATCTTTGCATGACTGAAGCCATAAAAGTAATGCATCTACAAAAATACAAATGATTATGATTAATGAAACTAATTTTCAGTCAGTTGACTTATCTGATATTTGCTAATCGTTTCCAGCAGTTAACATGAATTACATTCATCTTGTTAAAATATCACTTTTACAAATGTCTCAAAATGAACGTGCTGCTGTTGTCTAATATAGACATAGCATGGATGCAAACGTGCATGTAGTCTGGAAAAGCTCATGTTAGATAAATACATAAAAACATGCATCATTACACTCTGCTCTCCTTGTTGTGTCCAGGAACAGCCGTTTGTGCTCCAGCCACATCCAGCCTGGATACACTTCCGACACCTGAAGAGAAAACAAACGATACAAAATGATTGTTGTCGATACCATGAGATAGTAATACTGATGATGAAACATGAGCATGGCCAACCATGTTGAGAGTATGAGGCTAAGAGGTGCAATACAGTTTTACTACTGGGCTACAAACATGTTGTTTGCTTCACTTTATGCATTTTCATCTTCATGTGTAGCTTCAGTCTCTATGAAGGCTACCCCCCACTTTGAGTGCTCCACTTACTCTAGCCATATCAAAAGTCAATGAAGTTATTAATTTGGACCCAGTTTTGGGCAAAAAAATCTCTTTGGGGTCCGACTACAGCCGACAATTTCTACTCTACCTACTCAGTCCTATAGACACATGTAGTCAGTTGTGTATTCTTTCATCTTATTCATTTTGGATGACATTTAGGCCTTGGCCCTTAGAGACATACATTCCTATTCTGTATGTGCATGTAAGGTACTTATATAGTTCATAGTAGTACATTGTACCCGTATTTTCAAAACAAAACTAGCTAGAATATACCCTGAAGTGATTCCTGAAGTGGATCTGTGGCCTACTAATTTCATTAGTGATGCATCTGACTGATCATGTGTTTCAGCAACAGCTTAAAGACCCAGTGTGTGAGATTTAGGGTGCTCTATTTACAGAATATGGCAGAAATAGAATATTCATAACTTCATTTTATAAAAAATAAATGCCTTTTATATCTACAGACACTGTGGATTCTCTTCAACAGTGTCTGCCATGTTGTACCACAATATTTCTACAGTAGCCTAGAACAGAAAACCAAAACTACACTGATCCTTTAAGACAGAAAGGACAGGGTGGGGGGCATGCAGCAAAGTGCTGCAGACTGGAATCAAATCCAGGCTGCTTCATGGAAGTGGACTTACAGGACAGAAGTTGGTGGTCCACTGATGTCAGCACAGTTGGATATCTTTAGGCTGTCATTAATATGTGTGTTCCCAAGTCTAACCTTAACTGTGACATCCAGGCCTGTTAATTGAAAATAATACAGTGAATGTCAGAGTCTCAGTCATCATTTTTTTTGCAACACACTTGTTGTGTGATGTAACAAATATATAACACAAGACGACACAATGTGAAGGTCTTTGATTGTCAGGGTTAAATTCACTGTATTGTTTTATGTATCAAACGTCACTTACCTTCAACAGGAAGTGTGCTATTTGTAAGGATGCAGGTGCATTTTGGGAATTGTGGAGGAGGGCTTTGCCTGCTACAAAACTCACTGGAACTGGAACTTGGAGAGAACTGACAGGTGAATTTAGACAGCGCCTGCTGACCCAGAGTCAAGTGTGTCTGGATGTGAAGTGTGATCTGAGAAAGGAAGGTGTGTAAGTGTTAAAAAGAGAAATAACTGACAGTCACAACTGATTATAGTTAAGACTTGTATGTAATCTGTACCTGATCAGAGCTGTCCTTTACAACTTTGTAGGAAACCATTTTGTGTTGAGAATCATCAGGAATAGATACCCAGTCTGAATCTGGGCAGTCATCTTCAAATGTGCAACTAGGAAGAGAAAATGACGTTTAAACCAAGTTTAGAATTCTTTGAAAGTGTCAACTGCACGTGTTGTTTCCCTGACCTTGTTTTAGAGCTGCACCAGACACAGTATGGATCCTGTGCAGACCAACAGTCCTGCACATTTGTGTATGTGCTGCACTTTGACACAGGTACACGCTCCATCTAGAACAGAACAGTGACTTAGCAACACTTTAAAATACGGCATATATGCATGTGAAATTGTGGTAATAAAAGTAAAATCTTAAATATTCAAAACTAAAAGTCTTACACATGATACATGTACAATGATGATACATGATACAGTGTACTTACGTGGTTTCGTAGAAGTGGCACGTACACATGTTTACGATCCACTTGATCCAGGTGCATTTTGGGAAATACTTGACGGTCATCATTGGCCCTGTAGAGCACCCTGGGACAGGCGGTGTGATAGTTCTTGTCCACGACAAGCTGACAACAAAAATGTAGCTTTGTTATGTTTCTGAGAGACTGAGCTGCAGTTTGGTCTTTAGGTACAAAGCAAAGCTGAACTAAAAAGAGAGATTCAACATGAAAAATCAAAATGTGAGTATAAATACCCCACTTATATTCTGATTTAGAAATGATTTAAACCATAAAAGTTGCGATAAAAATTGTTGAAGAAGATGCTGCTTATGAAACACCATTTTAACACCTCTGTTGAGCACTGGTACTTGCAACACTTTACAGCTTCTGTAAATAGAATGTGTCTAACATCTAAACAGAAAACAGGAACTATTTATATATTATAAAGTCCTTAAAAGTTCCTATATTTATTGTTTATCACAAAACATTTTATGATGATTATTACTATACTATAGTATAGTATAGTATAGTATAGTATAGTATAGTATAGTATACTATACTATAGTATACTATACTATACTAATATAATATACTACTATACTATAAGTATCATTAAGTAAGTAGTATCGTAAATAAAAGGTGTGGTACACAGTGTAAAATAAACCCTTAGAAGTGTTCATAGATTCTTCTCACACCTGTAAAATCCTATTCTGATACAAAACTACATGAAAGACAACTTTTCTGTGTTAAATTCTGTGCGTGCTAAAAGAGGCTCTGCAGCATTTTAATGATTTTAACTAAGTGATGAAAGGAAGTTAGATCATGTGATCTTGGCAGGAACTACAAAAAGGTGTGAAAAGAAGTCAGTCACATTCAACTATGAGTAAGAAAAGAGTTGAACATTATTAATTAAATAACTGTAACTGTAACTTAATTCTGTCTACTTATAAAACACATTTTTTATATGATTGATCCTCAGTCATTTTTTCAATAACTGATCGTTTGTATATCATTGAACTTCTTATACTCACCTTAATGAGCTGCCCATCTCCTGTCCCAATGAAGAAAAGCATCCAGGCCTTCTGCCTCACTGCCAGCACAGAAGTCATGTTGCTCTGCCTGAGGAGCACCTTCTTCGGCTTCAGTGTCTTTGGCTGAGAAACACAAACACATTATTATGATTACTTGTGATGTTGTGTGTGTGTGATGATATCTAACTAATTGAATTACCTGATACCTACTATTATATCTGTGAAACTTTTATTTTATTTGTGAAAATGCTAAAGGGGCGATTTCACCGTTTTTGTTTTATACCAAGACCTCATTAGACCAGGTCCAGATCAAAAACCACTGTACCTAGACCTCTCAAATCTGGACTGGATTAATGTACAGACCCTGAAGATTCATAAAAACACAGTCTCAGATTTGTGAAACCTTTATTCTATTTGTGAAAATGCAATAAAGACACATTTCACCGTTTTTTCAGCATGTAGACCTCATTAGACCAGGTCCAGATCAAAAATCACTGTACCCAGCCTTCTCAAATCTGGACTAGATTATCATACAGAGGCAAAACATTCATTATAACACAGTCTCAGATTTGTGAAACCTTTTTTCTATTTCTGAAAATGCAATAAAGACACATTTCACCATTTTTTCAGCATATAGGCCACATTAGACCAGGTCCAGATCAAAAACCACTGTACCTAGACCTCTCAAATCTGGACTGGATTAATGTATAGACCCTGAAGATTCATAAAAACACAGTCTCTGATTTGTGAAAACATTATTCTATTTGTGAAAATGCAATAAAGGCACTTTATACCGTTTTTTCAGCATATAGACCACATTGGACAAGGTATATATAAAAATTAATTAAACATATTTAGAGATTTCAATTTTAAAAATGTATCTCATCCACCATCCGACATGAGGACCATTAAATGTTAATAAAAATACCTGTGTATCTTAACCAGTCACTGGACTAATATGTTTTGTGAGTCATTAAGTCACATGACCTGGAAGGTGCGTAATGGGAAATGTCTACACATTTATAGGACTTGTAATGATTGTCCAGAGGATAAGATAAGATAAGATAAGATAAGATAAGATGAACTTTATTTTTCCCAAAGGGAAATTCAGTTAAGTCAGTGAGCTCATCTATTTATCAAAGAGTTATACAGTCTTATGGCTGTGGGTAAGAAAGATCTTGTATATATCTCCACCACTTCCTCGAGAGGGTCCATCCCTACTCCGATCACAGAGCCGTTCTTAAAAAGCTTATCCTGCCTCCTTACCTGCTTTTTTTCCAACACTCCCTCCCCAGCAGACTGCAGCATAAAATAAAACACTTGCCACCACAGACTGATAAAACATCTTACTACAGATGTTTAGAGATCTGAGCTTCTTCAAGAACAAGAGGCAGCTCTGCCACTTTTTGTAGAGTGCCTCTGTGTCTCTGCAGGTTTGCTTTTAACTCAGTAAAACCTCTGTCATAGTGAAGGGAGGCAGGGGAAATTAAGTAAGGGACCAGTCCAACTTGTTATCCAGGGCACGCATTTATCAAGCTTCTCAGAAATACTCTTAAGAATGCTGTTGAGAATTGACTTAAGAGTAAAAAAAATCTTGGCTCAAAGCTGTACTTAAAAGTTAGTCACAGTCTCACTTTAAGCAAAGTGTAGGACTAAATCCTAAGTGTCAGTCTCAGAGTTGATTTCCGACATTTTGCTGTGCAGCAAAGGGAATCCTGGATGATGTATTTAGAAAACTCCAGGCAAGGACCAATCACTGAAAAGGATTTCTTATATATGAATATTCTCAGAGAGATGTCTCTTCTCAATAGCTTTAAACACAGTATCTCTGCTTTAAATATACCACATTTTTATTTAGAAAACAGCAAGTCGGTACACGCTGTAGCCGTCTTCTATCTCCGTGTGTTTACTGTAAAGTCTGCAATACGGGTGCACTTGAAATGTTGCAGTGGCTTGCTCGGAGTCCCGAATGTCTGTCGAATATCCAACTTACTTCACTGCGGTTCTCGTGCAGTGGTCTCCTGATGCCACAGTTCAAATAAAAAATCATCAAATCTATTTAAACCCTCAATTTTCAAGATGGAAGCAAAATCAGGACTGACCGTTGGTTTTGGCTTGTCTGTACAGATACTGCAGAAATCTGGATCCTTGTCGGTGTCTCCGGTGAGATCAGGGCTGATGTCAAACAACACCAGCTCGGTGTTGGCTTGTGCTCCATCCACACTGAACACGCCGCTCCAGAGCACCGGCGGCCCACCCGGGATCACCGAGGAGGCGACGAGTCTGCTGCCTTCACCTCCATCAGAGATGCTGAGAGTCGCGCCCCGCAGAGACTTGAAAGTATGACTTTTGCTTGTTTTCCCTTCGAGCCAAATCAGACGGACTTTGTTGCGTTCGTCCTTTGAGGGCAGGTTGGAGAAAAGATAAATGATGGAATTAATCTGAAATCCATCCACAAACTCCACGCTGCGTTCACTCGTTAACGTAGTGATGGTGGACTCGCCGGATAAGGAAAAGATACCTCCTGTCTGTTTGTCATTCGTATCATGAAGGTTCACCGCATCTGATCCAAGGGAGCAGCTGTTCTTTGTGGATTTGCCTTGCTGTATGGCAGTCAGAATGTAAGTCTCGGTCTGGCCCACAGTCTTCTCCACGTTCACCAGGAAGCCGACGGACGCGCTGCGGCTCCACGGGGGTCCCACCAGGATGTGTTCCCGGTACAGCACATTTGAAAAGTTCTTCGGGTCCAGCAGCTCGCAGTAACCGCACTCGTTGTCGGTGAAACCGCAGCTGATCACAATTCCATTTTCAACAAACGGCAGCAAAATGTTGACGCTGAAAGTTGCGTTCCGCTTATCCGTCTCAGAGACCCGGTGAAACTGTGCATCAGTCGGTGATGGCCCACCCTTCAAGATTCCTCTCTGGGTCACACTGTGGACCAGAATCAGGTCGTGGCTCAGCTGGTACAGTTTCTCCTGTGTAGCGATGTAAACCGTGTTGTTGGCCACGGCGAATTGGCGGATGTGTCCATCAAAAGTGAATCCTTTCTCCTCAAGGCACCGACCCGGTTCTCCCCAGAGAATGAACAACAGACCAGGCAGCAGGATCATCTTGTTGCAGCGAGGGAAGCAAAAACGCTCACACACTGACGGTCTACATGACACTCTGCTCTCCTTCACAGTGTCACTGGAGTCGTGCGTAAAAGCGCAGTGGAGGCGAACTGCTGTCGAAAAGAGAAGTGTTGAAAGTGGGAGGGAGCGCGCGCCCAGTGAAACCGAAAACGGACACTTTAATTCTTTGAGAGGAAATATTATTCAAACTATATTTTATTATATATTTTGTCAAATTAAGTCTGTACAGTTTTAGTGTAACAACATAACTGTTTGAAGTGACACGTGTGCGCCCCTAGACTAGAAAACGGTTTGATAAAAACATCTCAGCAGTTCACATGATGACATCGACCTGAAGAAGAACCAAAATCCACGGGTGCGGCAGGGTGACCGCCTATACGCCCCATTCATCGACTACCGAGTGAATGTTGTCAGTACAGCAGCAGAGGGGTCTGCATGTTTTAGATGTTCCCTCCTCCACCACACCTGATTCAAATGATCAGCTCGTCATAAAGCTCTGCAGTGGCCTGATAACGAGCCACTCATTTGAATCAGGTGTGTTGGCGCAGGAAACATCTAAAACATGCAGGGCAGTGGTCCCTGAGGACCGGAATTGAGAAACACTGCTCTACACTGACAATGTGTTTCTGTGCTGCTCAGTCTGTTTTTCTTTGAACATTCTGATACATTTCCAGTGAATTTAATCAAGTTGGTGCTGCAAGAATACATTATTTTGAGCCCTGTTTAGGTTTTTGTGCCGCGGTGACCTGACCTTCACATGAATACACACTCCTGACTCCTGGTAAATCCTGACATCTGGTGGACAGATGACACACTGCAGCTTGTGTGATCACCTGTTCTCTGTGTGTTTGTGTCTCCAGTGTAATGATGTACCAACGGTGAGGCTGCCTGAAGGCATCACCCAGAACCTCCGCTGTGTTGGCATATTGTAAGTAACACACACATAAAGTGAGTGAACACAGCTTATGTCGTCACACTCTTTCTACTGTCTAAAGTGTGTATCTGTTTCTGTGCAGCAATGAACAGCCGTTATACGAGCTTCCACCAAGAGGTCTTGCTCCTCCTGTCTCTGTCCCTGCTCCACCAACGACCTCCAACTCAAAGTAAGCTTTGGTCAAAATGTTCTTCTTTTGATGAGACTTGTTTCCTCACAGTTTCACACAGTGGTAAGACGAGCTGACTTTTTTTTTTTTTTTTGTCCTGTAGGAAGAGAAAGCGTGAGAGCACGCAGGAGGAAGACCCCCACTATGTCAAGAATGCCAAATGCTTTTTTGCTCTTCAGGAAGGAGCAAAGGCTAAACAAACATGCCAGCCTATGTCCTCTCACAATAGCTCTGCCATTATAAAGGATTGAAACTACAAACTACACTTCACTCTGTAGAAAAAAGAATAACTTTATTACAGAATCATTTACATTCTGATATACTGACACCCAAAATGGGAAAACTACAGTATATTAATGTTCTAATTGTCCCTCAATAATAATATTCCAAATCCCAAATATTTCCATTACTTTACATGAAAGATGTATAGACTACAGTGGTGGAAAAGTTTTCGGACACCCCATGCATTTGTGAAATATTGCATTAAGAATCACTTTTAGGTCTTCAAGTGTAATTTCTTTTAGTTCAGTCACAGCCAAAATACTAAACAAATCCTAAAAAAGCCATAAAAACTTTAAATTGATTGGTTCCATTAAAAAATACATAAGACATTTTGAGTATTGGGTTATTGGGTAACCAGTGATCCTCTAATGAAGGTCGTGCTTTTTATTAAAAGACACAATATTTGTTGCTGTGCTTCATGCCTATATAAAGCCAGCACATTTGAAAGTTCTTCAGAGACAAAAATGGCTAAAACAAGGAACCTAACACAGGAAACACACCTGAAGATACAGATTCTCAGCCTGGAAGGGTACAGCTGCTGCCAGATTGCCAGGAAGTGCAGATGCAGTCCTTCAGCAGTTGGATACACTCTGCAGAAATACAGGCAAACCAACAGCTTGGAAGACAAACCAAGATCTGGGCGTCCAAGGGTTTCTTCAGCAAGAAATGACCGCATCCTGATCCGCATGTGCAGGGAAAACCGCCGAATGACATCACAGGAGCTTCAGCAGCAGTGGTCAAACCAAACTGGTGTCCAGTGTTCCACCCGCACTGTGCGTGGCCGACTTTTAGAACATGGCTTAAGATCTTACAAGGCTGTCAAGAAGCCCCTCATCAATGAGAGACAGAGGTTAGCCCGGCGTCGTTGGGCCCAAGCACACAAGAACTGGACAGCCAGGAACTGGAAGAAGATTCCGTGGTCAGATGAGTCCAGTTTCCAGCTTTATCTTCCTCCTGCTAATGTGAGGGTACGCAGAAGGCCAGGTGAAGCATTATCCCCAGCATGTACAGTACCTACTGTCAAGCATGGTGGAGGCAGTATCATAGTTTGGGGATGCATGAGTGCTGCAGGTGTTGGTCATCTCACTGTCTGTGAAGGTACACTGAACTCTACCAAGTATTGTGCCATTCTTGAATCCCACATGCTCCCTTCTGCACGTGCTCTGTTCCGAGGTCAAAATTGGAAGTTTCAGCAAGATAATGCCCCTTGCCACACATCCAGGGCCAGTAGAACTTGGCTGCAGGAGCACAGTATCCAGGTCTTAGATTGGCCAGCTCAATCCCCGGATATGAGCCCCATTGAAAATCTGTGGTGGATTATCAAAAGGTCTGTTTCAAAACGTAAACCAAAGAATTTAGAAGAATTGAAAGCAGTAATTCAAGAAGAATGGGACAAGATTACCCCTCAACAGTGTGGAAGGCTCGTGGAGAACATGCCAGCGAGGATTAGAGCTCTACTGCGTGCTAATGGCAGGACAACTAAATATTAATTTGATGTGATGGTTTATTTATTTTTTGTTCAGTTTTGAACACATTCTCTGTTATTTGTTGACTTTGATACCGACAATGTTGGGAACTGACATATTGAAACTGTCAAGAATTTAGTTTTGTTAGTTTTTCTAGTAAACAAACAAAAAAAATATAATTTGTATTTGTTTGTGTCTGTCTAATGCAACCACACCTTTTGAAACACAAAAAAATATTTTTCCACAAATATTTCATGATAATATTTGAGATTTTGTAAAATTTTAAGGGTGTCCGAAAACTTTTTTCCACCACTCTATTTACAGAAAAACTACAACATTTATTTGCTTTCTGCCGGGAATTGAGATGATAAGACTGATATGACTCATGAATTTGTATGGTAAATGTGAAGCTACGGCCAATAGCCGTTTAGCTTAGCTTAGCATAAAGATAGGAAACTTGGATACAGCTAGCCAAGCTCTGCACAACAGTAAGTCCACTCATCAGCACCTCAAACCTCGTTAGTACAAAAATTGAAAGTAAAAACAAAAACATGGCAGCAATTAACAATAACAGAGGAGGGCCCAAAACAGTCACACAATTATACATCACACAATATTGAGAGTGGTTGCAAGAGGAAGCACTGTTACACCCGTTGTAAGGTGAAGGTTGTGTCCCTCGACATAATTTTGACACCAAAGAGTGAACTTTACTCCAGTAACCCACAGGTGGAGAAATGGGTATCAAGAAGGAATGGAAATCAACCTGAGGCATGATGTCCATCTTGAGAATGGAGTTGTAAAACAGCCATCAGGTTTGTTGTTCATAGTTCATTTTAGCAGTGAGCTTCTTTTGCCATCGACAGATAATCACCAACACTGAAAGACAAACACACTTTTTGATTTAAAGCAGACAGACGGGCAAAAAGAATTAAATTGAATTCAAATGGTTCAAATCAATTCAAATTCATGTTTTCACATCATTGTTTCATTTATGCATTGATGCAATAAATGCAGATTTCATCGTACAGAGAGTGAGTGAGTTTATCAGTCTACTTTATGTGCTTACCAGCAATAATACAGGGTATCAGCAGAAAACGCACTATCACAAGGACCTGATTTAATAAAGATGGAGGCCCTAGTCTTACTGTCTTGTCACCATATGTAATCTGGAAAACAATAACAGCACTGTTATTAAAAAAGGAATTTTGCTTACATTCTCAATAAAGGTAAAATCATCATCTATATTGGTGAAATTTGAATGAAAAATGTACTATTAAGTGCTGAAACTTAAAGTGAACTTTTAGTAAGTATTGCATGGCAACCAGTACTATACTGTCCTGCTGTTATTATCATATAACATCTGTATTTTATTTATCTTGCCTAGCTTAGTGTGAGAGATTTACCGTTAACATTTGAAGCTTGAAAGCGCTGGGTGTCTGTTGAATTTCACAGATAAAGAAGTCAGTCTCGTCACTTTTTTCTTTGTCTTCCATGATGCAGGGGTATTCTTTTTCGTCTTGAACGCCCCACACTGACAACTCTGCTGTAGTCATCTCCAGTTTGTCTGCCTTTTTCTGAAATGATAACAGAAATTAATGCTGAGATTGTCTCCCATCTTATGCCCTGTATATCAAGAAACACTGTTGAAAGAAGAACTACTTGAAATAATTATTTCAGTTGTACCAAAATAAGGCAGAGATCCCCTGGACTGTGGTGCCTGCCCATCAGCCTACAAGCATTTTGTGTTCCGACTATAAATTTCTCACCAAGATCCTCTCAGCGAATTGATCTCTCCCATCATTGCACCTGACCAAGTAGGTTTTGTACCAGGCAGACAATTGTTTTACAACATGCATAGTTTGTTCAAAGTGCTTTATTCTTCCCATTTTACCCAGCAGCTCTGGAAAGATATGGCCCAACATTCCTTATGTGGATCAGACTCCAGTTTGTCTGCTTTTTTCTGACAACAGAAACAAAAGCTGACATTTTATATGTTTATGTCATATATTTGTGCATGTTTGCTAGAAATATATGCATTACCTGTATGGTGATGTGGACATCGTTCCCTGTCTGTGTGGATGTAAAACTGATGAACTCGGGCTCTGGATAGTAGTTTATTGTGGAGCAGGGCAAGATTCTATTGGCTACTTTCAGGGACACTGTGCTTGTAGAAATCCCCTTTGTAGCTGCAGGTGTCTCATAAGTGAGAGTCTGTAGAGAATATAAAAAAACATTTAGTGTTATATATAATAGAATATCTGTGTATGCCATAGCATGACATGAGGAGGATGGTAACACAATAAACACAGTAATGTGATGATATACGACAGAATACAAGGAAACAGAGTGACACTGGTTGAACAAAATAAGACATAAATGTGATGTCAGAGAAGATAACAATACTAGATGATGTGACGTGACATACTGAAGCATAACAGAAAATGCTTGTGCACATTTGTAAAGACACAAGTGACTTGATGAACAGTCTAAGTCTAATGTGCTATACTTTAGCATGTTGGGATGAATGTGACAATGTACTGTAATGCAGCGCGACATGATGATGATGATAATAATGCAATGCGACATTGTGTTTGTGGAGAGACCCACCTGTAAATTGCTGTCTCTGAGAGGTTTGACTTCCTGTATGGGAGGTCTGACGTCTGTCTGTTTGTGTTGGTGTACGATCCCTTCCACAAACTCTAGGTGGGATCCTGTGAGTGTGAGCTTTCTCTTTCCACTACAGGACACAGAGCAGCAGCCAATCAGAGAAGAGGAAATTGAGCACAGATTCGATACCAGAGAAAGCATTTTCTTATGATGATAGCAATACGATAATGTGATGGTAAAAATACATCTGTGGCAACCACATGTGGATTTTCATCTACATACACATCGCTTTTGGGTTATCTACATACATGTGGCCCCTGGTAGCTTCAGTGTTCAGTACACTCTACAATATGATTGGACAAAATAAGAACCACCCTGAAAATGTGGCTACCTGTAGAACATTAAAAAAAGGGTTACTAACATGGTTCTAAAAAACATTCTGGTTCATCCCTAGGGGATCTTGAATACCCACTACAAATTTCACAGAGGTCAGCCTAGTGGTTTTTAAACAACATTTTAAGTTGACATTTTGGCCTGGGGTTGCACTACAAGAGAAGCATGTGTAGTAAACACAAGCAGGTCATTCAAACCATTAAGAGTCTTATAGTCATATAGTAGTATAGTCGTAGTCGTATAGTCTTAAACTGTAACTGTTGCTCAGTTACTAACATTGTTCCCTAGAATAAGTCTCTATTAAAGTTAGTGACAAAGCACTGTGGGCAGGTCCCAAAATAACCTACTCAGTTTTCACTGTTATTTTTGATAGATTTTAGTCTTGACAGTGTTGTAATTTGTAATGCCACATGAATTTGTCAGTTATAATGAAGCTCTACCAGTGCTCAGTCAGGAAGACTATTCTTTCACATGCTTAGGCTTGTAGTCTTGTAAACTTTCCCCATAGTCAAAGTGTTAAATCATCGCGTCATCTCTCGTTGTTTTTACTGTCATTAGGACCACATTTCCTGTACTACAGTATATAAGAAGTGTGTGTGATGTTCAGTAAATGAATCTTTAATTTGAAAAACACTAACATTAAAACATGATGTTTTAGTTTGTTGACACATCCTTTAAAGCAAAGCAGCTGAATGAGACTGAATGAGATCAGATTCCATTGGTCAGTAAGTCATCAGAAAGGTTTTATGCATCATCATCTATGTTGGGAATATAAAAAAAGCCAACCAGTGCTGTCATACCTGATCCAGGTGCTGCTTGGTGCAATACTGATGCAGGATGGTGATGACTGGTAGGTGATTAGAGCATTACCATGGCAACTATCATCAGGTAGGACAACACATACTTTGACCACGCCTTTATTGGAACTGGGAATGTGAAACTTCAGACTCTCACCAGTGTTACTCAGTACAGGAGATCTGACCAGAGAGATGATACTGCTATTATTATTTTTGCATAAGGAACTTGTTAGAATGTGAACAATATGCAGAAAACTTCAAAGCAGACAGAATCATAGCAATCTGCCACAACATAATTAAAGATCATTGAAAAAAGCCTAAACTGGTGAAGGTGAAAACAAGCTAAAAGGTTCAATTTTGAGGCTTTCCTAAAGATAAAGACTGAGGTCTCTAAATTGCTGTAACACCAAACTGGAGTTTATAATCTACATTTGCTACAATGTGTGACTCACAAAAATCCAGTCTCCAGCTTTAGGAAAGTGCAGCACACACTAAGCGCTGAATCTACTGTCAGTTTATAATATGGGTGGCATTTCCATAAAAGCATTGTAAGATACGATTGTAAGATTATGCTTAAGTGTAAACTTAATCTTAGTTGCCCATAAAACGGACTCACTCTTGTAGCATGCAGTTCATGTCTAACTGGAACCTCACTCTGGTCACGTTACCAAGGTTAAGACCAGACAACACTGCATTGTTGCTGCCATAGAAAGACACGACACTGGGAGAGATGGAGGTGATCTCTGGTTTCTGACAATAAGACAATAACACAAAGATATCAATTTTAATGTATTACCTTCTACTAGTAGTACTAGTAGTAGTACTACTGAATGTGAATTAGATAAGCATCAGAGGAAGAAGGTGTGAGAATTGAGGTTCAGACTCACAGAAAAGTTTGTCCCAGATGTAATCATTTTGCAAGCGCTGTCCTGCAGGAGGTTAAAAAGAGGAAGATGTTATTAAGCATGTTCAAATGACATTCACCGTGAAGGTACTATTAAGAAATGATTCAGGACATGTTTCAGCCAACATTAGCTTAGCACTGTAACACTGTAAACATTAGAAAACAGCTAGCCCCACATATATCCTATATGTTATGAGGTATATCTAAGTCGTCAACCTGTCTCTTAGATCCCATCCCAACCAGGCTGGTCAAGGATGTTTTACCTCTAGTTAGCCCTTCTTTATTGGATATGATTAATCTGTCTTTATTATCAGGATATGTACCACAGTCCTTTAAAGTAGCTGTAATTAAACCTCTTCTTAAAAAGCCCACTCTAGATCCAGAGGTTTTAGCCAATTACAGACCGATATCAAACCTTCCCTTTCTCTCTAAGATACTTGAGAAAGCTGTAGCCAATCAGCTGTGCGACTTTCTCCATAAGAACAGTTTATATGAGGATTTTCAGTCAGGATTTAGAGTGCATCATAGCACAGAGACCGCACTAGTCAAAGTTACAAACGACCTCCTAATGGCATCAGACAAAGGACTCATCTCTGTACTTGTCCTGTTAGATCTTAGTGCCGCATTTGACACCATTGACCATCATATTCTTTTACAGAGACTGGAACATCAAATTGGCATCAAAGGAACCGCCCTAAGCTGGTTTAAGTCTTATTTTTTAGATCGTTCTCAGTTTGTTCTTGTCAATGATGAATCCTCCATGCATACCAAAGTTTGTCATGGAGTCCCACAAGGTTCTGTACTCGGACCACTTCTATTCAGTTTATATATGCTTCCTCTAGGGAACATTATTAGGAATCACGCCGTTAATTTTCATTGTTATGCCGACGACACCCAATTATATTTATCGATCAAGCCTGATGAAACCAATCAATTAACTAAACTCCAAGCATGCCTTAAAGATATAAAAAGTTGGATGACCTTCAATTTTCTGATGTTAAATTCAGACAAAACTGAAGTTCTTGTAATTGGACCCAAAAACATCAGAGACTCTCTCTCTAGAGACTTAGTTACCTTAGATGGGATCACCCTGGCCTCCAGCTCCACCGTAAAGAATCTTGGAGTTGTTTTTGATCAGGATTTGTCCTTTAATGTCCACATAAAACAAATTTCAAGGACTGCATTCTTCCATTTACGTAACATTGCCAAAATCAGACGCATTGTATCTCAAGCAGATGCAGAAAAACTAGTCCACGCATTTGTTACTTCTAGGCTGTACTATTGTAACTCATTGTTATCAGGCTGCTCCAATAAGTCTCTTAGGACTTTGCAGCTAATTCAGAATGCTGCTGCACGTGTTCTGACAGGAACCAAGATCAGAGATCACATCTCTCCCATTTTGGCTTCCTTGCATTGGCTACCTGTTAAATCTAGAATAGAATTTAAAATTCTTCTCCTTACATACAAAGCTCTTCATGGTCAGGCACCATCATATCTAAAAGAGCTCATAGTACCTTACTACCCCTCTAGAACACTGCGCTCTCAGAATGCTGGGTTCCTTGTAGTTCCTATAGTTTCCAAAAGTAGATTGGGAGCCAGAGCTTTCAGCTATCAAGCTCCTCTCCTGTGGAACAAACTACCATTTTGGGTTCAGGAGGCAGACACGGTCAACACTTTTAAGAGTAAACTTAAGACTTTCCTTTTTGATAGAGCTTATAGATAGGGCTGGCTCAGGTCATCCCTTAGTTATGCTGCTATAGGACTATACTGCCGGGGGACTCCTCCTTTCAGGGTTATGCCTAGCCAGGCATGGTATTGGTTGAAGATGCAGTCACATCTCCCTTTACTGAAAACCCTCTCTCTCTCTCTCTCTCTCTCTCTCCCTCTCTCTCTCACCATCACCACCACCATCTGTAAACATACATGTCTGTCATACATGTACATTAATGCATCTTACTAACTAAACTTCTTCCCCGGAGTTTCTGTGCTCTTTCGTCCAGCAGGTTCTCGTGGATCGTGACTGCTGCTGTGGTCCTGCAAGACGTCCACTACATATATTATTACTGTCATTAATGTTACCAGATCTCCATTACAGTTTATAGTAACTTAGTTAATGATTTGCTGCTGCTGTGCATCTGTGTCTCTCTATCTCTATCACAGGTTCCACTGCTACTGTAATCATTTTATCATTCATTGTAATCCATTGTCATTTTTCATTGTAATTACACAAAATGTTTCTGTTGACTTGTTGACTGTACACGTGACATCTATTGCACGTCTGTCCGTCCTGGGAGAGGGATCCCTCCTCTGTGGCTCTTCCTGAGGTTTCTTCCACTTTTTTCCCTGTTAAAAGGGTTTTTTGTGGGCTAGTTTTTCCTCACTCGAACCGAGGGTCTAAGGACAGAGGGTGTCACTCCCTGTACAGATTGTGAAGCCCTCCGAGGCAAAATGTATTTTGCGACTTTGGGCTATACAAATAAAATTTGATTGATTGATTGATATTATATAAGTTTGTTTAACATGTGCAGAAATAGAAAATGAAACATGTCTGTTTAACAAGCAGTTAGCTTAGCTAATTACTAATTCAGTAAGTGAATTTCACAAAAAGTGTGACTATTTCTTGAAAAATACATCTACGTTCTGAGCACAACATATATAATAATGTAACTAAACAGATCAACTGAATCTTTGCATGACTGAAGCCATAAAAGTAATGCATCTACAAAAATACAAATGATTATGATTAATGAAACTAATTTTCAGTCAGTTGACTCATCTGATATTTGCTAATCGTTTCCAGCAGTTAACATGAATTACATTCATCTTGTTAAAATATCACTTTTACAAATGTCTCAAAATGAATGTGCTGCTGTTGTCTAATATAGACATAGCATGGATGCAAACGTGCATGTAGTCTGGAAAAGCTCATGTTAGATAAATACATAAAAACATGCATCATTACATTCTGCTCTCCTTGTTGTGTCCAGGAACAGCCGTTTGTGCTCCAGCCACATCCAGCCTGGATACACTTCCGACACCTGAAGAGAAAACAAACCATACAAAACGATTGTTGTCGATACCATGAGATAGTAATACTGATGATGAAACATGAGCATGGCCAACCATGTTGAGAGTATGAGGCTAAGTGGTGCAATACAGTTTTACTACTGGGCTACAAACATGTGTTGTTTGCTTCACTTTATGCATTTTCATCTTCATGTGTAGCTTCAGTCTCTGTGAAGGCTACCTCCCACTTTGAGTGCTCCACTTCTGTAGAAAAGGCCCCAAATTTGGGATATATTATGTTTATTGTGTGATGTTTCATAGATGTAGTGTTGGTGAGCTCATATAGGAGCGGCCCCCCCTGCTGGTTATATAGCGTAACTGACGGCGTTCAGTCAGAAAGGTGTGTGCTCCTGTTAGTCGGCAGAGTGAGGGATTACGGTCGAGCAGTTAATTAACGTCATGGCAAGTGGTCTGTGCGTGTATGAAACGTGAGTATGTCTCTATATATTGTTGATGTACTGTATTTACGTTGCTGCAGCCGTAGATTGTTTCTGTTGTTTTGATGTGTAGCTTTAGCACTTGCCATGTGATCACCGTTTAAGTTAGTTGTAGCATTTAGCTCACCTGCCTCTGATCGAGTGTACGTCACTTCACGTGTTATGTTTATGGTTGTCGCTCCGAGTCGTTAGTGTGATGTTTACAGTGAGCGTTACGTAAATGTTACCATGTGATGTTGTTTATATGTGTGTTAATATGTTAGTAAGTCAGGTGAAGTGTGTTTCAAGGCTGTGATAGTGGGAATTAGAGGCAAATGGAGATGTAGTAATTTCAGTACTCCTTTATTATGTTTATTAGAGATTAAGAGCTTTATTATTTATTCATTTGTGTATTTGTTATTGTTCTTTTGATAGAAAACCACATGACCTCATAGCCTGCAAAGAGAGAGCAATAAAACACCTGAACTATCCATCACCTGCCTCTTCATTTGGACCCTCTGGAAGTTTAATTGGCCTTAAGTTGGTGTTCTGGCTGGCACCCCGGTGTGAACTTTGTGATAACCCCTGAACTAACGCCAGATACAGTATATTCCCAGTGTCTTCACTACAACTATAGCCATATCAAAAGTCAATGAAGTTATTAATTTGGACCCAGTTTTGGGAAAAAAATCTCTTTGGGGTCCGACTACAGCTGACAATTTCTACTCTACCTACTCAGTCCTATAGACACATGTAGTCAGTTGTGTATTCTTTCATCTCATTCATTTTGGATGACATTTAGGCCTTGGCCCTTAGAGACATACATTCCTATTCTGTATGTGCATGCAAGGTACTTATATAGTTCATAGTAGTACATTGTACCCGTATTTTCAAAACAAAACTAGCTAGAATATACCCTGAAGTGATTCCTGAAGTGGATCTGTGGCCTACTAATTTCATTAGTGATGCATCTGACTGATCATGTGTTTCAGCAACAGCTTAAAGACCCAGTGTGTGAGATTTAGGGTGCTCTATTTACAGAATATGGCAATAGCAATAGAATATTCATAACTTCATGTTTTCATTATTGTATAATCCCCTGAAAATAAATGCCTTTTATATCTACAGACACTGTGGATTCTCTTCCACAGTGTCTGCCATGTTGTACCACAATATTTCTGCAGTAGCCTAGAACAGAAAACCAAAACTACACTGATCCTTTAAGACAGAAAGGACAGGGTGGGGGGCATGCAGCAAAGTGCTGCAGACTGGAATCAAATCCAGGCTGCTACATGGAAGTGGACTTACAGGACAGAAGTTGGTGGTCCACTGATGTCAGCACAGTTGGATATCTTTAGGCTGTCATTAATATGTGTGTTCCCAAGTCTAACCTTAACTGTGACATCCAGGCCTGTTAATTGAAAATAATACAGTGAATGTCAGAGTCTCAGTCATCATTTTTTAGCAACACACTTGTTGTGTGGTGTAACAAATATATAACACAAGACGACACAATGTGAAGGTCTTTGATTGTCAGGGTTAAATTCACTGTATTGTTTTATGTATCAAACGTCACTTACCTTCAACAGGAAGTGTGCTATTTGTAAGGATGCAGGTGCATTTTGGGAATTGTGGAGGAGGGCTTTGCCTGCTACAAAACTCACTGGAACTGGAACTTGGAGAGAACTGACAGGTGAATTTAGACAGCGCCTGCTGACCCAGAGTCAAGTGTGTCTGGATGTGAAGTGTGATCTGAGAAAGGAAGGTGTGTAAGTGTTAAAAAGAGAAATAACTGACAGTCACAACTGATTATAGTTAAGACTTGTATGTAATCTGTACCTGATCAGAGCTGTCCTTTACAACTTTGTAGGAAACCATTTTGTGTTGAGAATCATCAGGAATAGATACCCAGTCTGAATCTGGGCAGTCATCTTCAAATGTGCAACTAGGAAGAGAAAATGACGTTTAAACCAAGTTTAGAATTCTTTGAAAGTGTCAACTGCACGTGTTGTTTCCCTGACCTTGTTTTAGAGCTGCACCAGACACAGTATGGATCCTGTGCAGACCAACAGTCCTGCACATTTGTGTATGTGCTGCACTTTGACACAGGTACACGCTCCATCTAGAACAGAAAAGTGACTTAGCAACACTTTAAAATACGGTATATATGCATGTGAAATTGTGGTAATAAAAGTAAAATCTTAAAAATTCAAAACTAAAAGTGTTACACATGATACATGTACAATGATGATATATGATACAGTGTACTTACGTGGTTTGGTAGAAGTGGCACGTACACATGTTTACGATCCACTTGATCCAGGTGCATTTTGGGAAATACTTGACGGTCGTCATTGGCCCTGTAGAGCACCCTGGGACAGGCGGTGTGATAGTTCTTGTCCACGACAAGCTGACAACAAAAATGTAGCTTTGTTATGTTTCTGAGAGATTGAGCTGCAGTTTGGTCTTTAGGTACAAAGCAAAGCTGAACTAAAAAGAGAGATTCAACATGAAAAATCAAAATGTGAGTATAAATACCCCACTTATATTCTGATTTAGAAATGATTTAAACCATAAAAGTTGCAATAAAAATTGTTGAAGAAGATGCTGCTTATGAAACACCATTTTAACACCTCTGTTGAGCACTGGTACTTGCAACACTTTACAGCTTCTGTAAATAGAATGTGTCTAACATCTAAACAGAAAACAGGAACTATTTATATATTATAAAGTCCTTAAAAGTTCCTATATTTATTGTTTATCACAAAACATTTTATGATGATTATTATTATTCTATAGTATACTATACTACTATAATATACTACTATACTACAAGTATCATTAAGTATAAAGTAGTATCGTAAATAAAAGGTATGGTACACAGTGCAAAATAAACCCTTAGAAGTGTTCATAGATTCTTCTCACACCTCAGACATCTCACACCTCAGACATCCTGCCTTGTTCCGGTACCCAAGAAGTCGCATCCAGCTGTGCTCAATGACTACAGACCAGTTGCCTTGACGTCTCATGTCATGAAAGTCCTGGAGAGACTGGTTTTGGCCCATCTGAGACCTCAGGTGACCACCTCCCTAGACCCGCTGCAGTTTGCCTACCGCCCCTCGGTTGGTGTTGAGGACGCGATCATCTACCTGCTTCAGCGGGCCCTCTCTCACCTGGATAGAGCTGGCAACACTGTGAGGATCATGTTCTTTGATTTCTCCAGTGCCTTCAACACGATCCAGCCTACACTGCTGAGGGAGAAGCTCCAGGTGATGCAGGTGGATACCTCCACAATCTCCTGGGTAACTGACTACCTGATGGACAGACCACAGTTTGTGAGGCTGAAGGGTTGTGTGTCTGATCGGGTGGTTAGCAACACGGGAGCACCGCAGGGGACTGTACTCTCACCTTTCCTCTTCACACTGTACACCTCAGACTTTCAGCACCACTCTGAGTCCTGTCACCTGCAGAAATTCTCTGATGACTCTGCAGTTGTGGGGTGTATCAGTGATGGGATGGAGACTGAGTACAGGGATGTGGTGGATAGCTTTGTGGCGTGGAGTAGGAGCAACCACCTCGTCTTGAATGTGGCCAAAACGAGGGAGATGATTGTGGACCTCAGGAGGACTAGGTCTGACCTGAGCACAGTTTCCATCATGGGTGAGGAGGTGGAGGTGGTGCAGGACTACAAGTACTTGGGCGTGCACCTGGATAACAGACTGGACTGGAGATGCAACACTGAAGCTGTCTACAGGAAGGGACAGAGCAGACTCTACTTCCTGAGGAAGCTCAGGTCCTTTAATGTGTGCAGTAAGATGTTGCAGATGTTTTACCAGTCTGTTGTTGCGAGTGCAGTCTTCTTTGCAGCCATCTGTTGGGGCAGCGGCATCAGACCCAACGACAGAAAAAAAATGAACAATCTGATTGAGAAGGCTGGCTCTGTGCTGGGGACTGCTCTGGAGCCCCTGCAGCTGGTTGTGGAAAAAAGGATGCTCCACAAACTGCTCAGTATTATGGACAACAACTCCCATCCACTACATGACCTCCTGCTTAAACAACAGAGCAGTTTCAGTCGGAGACTCCTGCAGCTCCACTGTAAGAAAGACCGCTACAGGAAGTCATTCCTACCAACTATTAACTCTGTATAATGACTCCCTCTGTGCAGAGAGAGGAGACTCATTCTGGAACAGTTGAGCTGATGGACATATTTTGTTGTCAAGTTATTGCACGAGTCCATATGTATATTTTTCTTATGTATATTTTATAATGCTGCTGCAACAAAAGAATTTCCCTTCAGGGATAAATAAAGTACTCTATCTATCTATCTATCTATCTATCTATCTATCTATCTATCTATCTATCTATCTAAAATCCTATTCTGATACAAAACTACATGAAAGACAACTTTTCTGTGTTAAATTCTGTGCGTGCTAAAAGAGGCTCTGCAGCATTTTAATGATTTTAACTAAGTGATGAAAGGAAGTTAGATCATGTGATCTTGGCAGGAACTACAAAAAGGTGTGAAAAGAAGTCAGTCACATTCAACTATGAGTAAGAAAAGAGTTGAACATTATTAATTAAATAACTGTAACTGTAACTTAATTCTGTCTACTTATAAAACACATTTTTTATATGATTGATCCTCAGTCATTTTTTCAATAACTGATCGTTTGTATATCATTGAACTTCTTATACTCACCTTAATGAGCTGCCCATCTCCTGTCCCAATGAAGAAAAGCATCCAGGCCTTCTGCCTCACTGCCAGCACAGAAGTCATGTTGCTCTGCCTGAGGAGCACCTTCTTCGGCTTCAGTGTCTTTGGCTGAGAAACACAAACACATTATTATGATTACTTGTGATGTTGTGTGTGTGATGATATCTAACTAATTGAATTACTGTTCTTGTGCAACCGCAGTGAAGTTAGATTTAAGTTGGATATTCGTCAGACATTCGCTCCGGGTACAGTGCAACTCCGAGCAAGCCACTCCGACATTTCAAGTGCACCCGTATTGCAGACTTTACAGTAAACACACGGAGATAGAAGACGGCTACAGCGTGTACCGACTTGCTGTTTTCTAAATAAAAATGTGGTATATTTAAAGCAGAGATACTGTGTTTAAAGCTATTGAGAAGCTATTGAGCTAAAATGCTAATATTTACATATAAAAATTATTAAGGTATCCAGTGTAGACAGGCAGTCATCCGATCCGGCAGCAGGACTCCAGTCCGCGCACGTCACAGACCCGCTTGTCACACTGAGGGGTACAAAGCGGCGAAGGCGTTGGATGGTGTTAGGGGGGTTGCATATCTGTATAAATGTTCGTGTATGTGTGGGCCTGGAGAGGTCGCTTTGCCCGGCAACACAATCTTGGTGCCTCAGTCCCGAGACAGCCTTGATCAGGTCCCAGACAGAGTCAACAATCAGCAATGATTGTCCAGAGGATAAGATAAGATAAGATAAGATAAAATTAGAGGAACTTTATTTTTCCCAAAGGGAAATTCAGTTAAGTCAGTGAGCTCATCTATTTATCAAAGAGTTACACAGTCTGATGGCTGTGGGTAAGAAAGATCTTGTATATATCTCTGTCATGCAATGAAGAGAGAGTGTGTATATCTCCACCACTTCCTCGAGAGGGTCCATCCCTATCCGATCACAGAGCCAGCGTTCTTAACAAGCTTATCCAGCCTCCTTGCCTGCTTTTTTTCCCCAACACTTCCTCCCCAGCAGACTGCAGCATAAAACTAGAAAAATTTCTAAAGAAATTTTGAGTGTGCCTGACTCTGGCCCCATCGCCCCCATACATTAAATAGCTGTCAGCGTGTGTGTGCGTGCTTGTGTGTTCTGTCTGTCTGTGTGTCTGTCAGGGCCAGGTGGAGGCCACCAATCAGAGCAGAGCAATCAACCGCAGCTGCTGCTGTGACATTTGACACTGCTGAGAGAGAGAAAAACATCTGAAAGTACCCCTCGAACAAAAAGGATTTCTGACGAAACTGTAGTTCCAATCATTGAACCGACTTCACTGTGAGCATCCTGAGCCCTTCCTGAACGTCTACATAAGTATTTTGTGTGACTAAAATGAAGAAATGTGACCTTTTGTAAATATTAGCATTTTAGCTCAATAGCTTCCATGTCATGTGATCGATTGACTCAAAATCAGTGTGGGATCATAGTACTACACTGACTGCATGAGATACACCTCTTGTTTTTACATTTGAAGTCTGTTCATAATTTTTAGATGTAAATATTAGCATTTTAGCTCAATAGCTTCTCAATAGCTTTAAACACAGTATCTCTGCTTTAAATATACCACATTTTTATTTAGAAAACAGCAAGTCGGTACACGCTGTAGTCGTCTTCTATCTCCGTGTGTTTACTGTAAAGTCTGCAATACGGGTGCACTTGAAATGTTGCAGTGGCTTGCTCGGAGTCCCGAATGTCTGTCGAATATCCAACTTAAAACTAACTTCACTGCAGTTCTCGTGCAGTGGTCTCCTGATGCCACAGTTCAAATAAAAAAACATCAAATCTATTTAAACCCTCAACTTTCAAGATGGAAGCAAAATCAGGACTGACCGTTGGTTTTGGCTTGTCTGTACAGATACTGCAGAAATCTGGATCCTTGTCGGTGTCTCCGGTGAGATCAGGGCTGATGTCAAACAACACCAGCTCGGTGTTGGCTTGTGCTCCATCCACACTGAACACGCCGCTCCAGAGCACCGGCGTCCCACCCGGGATCACCGAGGAGGCGACGAGTCTGCTGCCTTCACCTCCATCAGAGATGCTGAGAGTCGCGCCCCGCAGAGACTTGAAAGTATAACGTTTGCTTGTTTTCCCTTCAAGCCAAATCAGACGGACTTTGTTGCGTTCGTCCTTTGAGGGCAGGTTGGAGAAAAGATAAATGATGGAATTAATCTGAAATCCATCCACAAACTCCACGCTGCGTTCACTCGTTAACCTAGTGGTGGTGGACTCGTCGGATAAGGAAAAGATACCTCCTGTCTGTTTGTCATTCGTACCATGAAGGTTCACCGCATCTGATCCAAAGGAGCAGCTGTTCTTTGTGGATTTGCCTTGCTGTATGGCAGTCAGAATGTAAGTCTCGGTCTGGCCCACAGTCTTCTCCACGTTCACCAGGAAGCCGACGGACGCGCTGCGGCTCCACGGGGGTCCCACCAGGATGTGTTCCCGGTACAGCACATTTGAAAAGTTCTTCGGGTCCAGCAGCTCGCAGTAACCGCACTCGTTGTCGGTCAAACCGCAGCTGATCACAGTTCCATTTTCAACAAACGGCAGCAAAATGTTGACGCTGAAAGTTGCGTTCCGCTTATCCGTCTCAGAGACCCGGTGAAACTGTGCATCAGTCGGTGATGGCCCACCCTTCAAGATTCCTCTCTGGGTCACACTCTGGACCAGAATCAGGTCGTGGCTCAGCTGGTACAGTTTCTCCTGTGTAGCGATGTAAACCGTGTTGTTGGCCACGGCGAATTGGCGGATGTGTCCATCAAAAGTGAATCCTTTCTCCTCAAGGCACCGACCCGGTTCTCCCCAGAGAATGAACAGCAGACCAGGCAGCAGGATCATCTTGTTGCAGCGAGGGCAGCAAAAACGCTCACACACTGACGGTCTACATGACACTCTGCTCTCCTTCACAGTGCCACTGGAGTCGTGCGTAAAAGCGCAGTGGAGGCGCAATGCATTTCCGTTGATAAGTGCCAAAATGTGTTCGCACCTCGCCTCCACATGCATGCACCAAGCGAAAAATATAGTTAGTTTTCATATCACAAACGTTTGTGATGTGGCTTACATTTCTGCATTATGTAATAGATGAAAATAAGTTAGATCAAGTGTTCTTTACAGGAAATACAAAAAGATGTGAAAAGAAGTCAGTCACATTCAACTATGAGTAATTGCACATCATTGAACTTCTTATACTCACCTTAATGAGCAGCCCATCTCCCGCCCCAATAAAGAAAACCATCCAGGCAGAGCCGTTTCTTGCTGTATGTGGACTATATGGATGCTCAATATATTTTGGGAGAATTAAAAGTACCTGCCTTTATTTGGAGCCAGGCAAAACAACTCATTTGTTGTGTGAAACACTTTTATACTTAAAAAGGCATATGAGCTTTTTATAGGTTATAAGTCAAACTAAGCCGCTATGATAGGACAGCTGTTACTTGTGTTAGCGGGGTAATCAACTATTAAACTACAACAGAACTATTATTCTTATTGTTGGTTTGTTTTCATTGTTTGCACTTTATAATAGATGCTGGTTTCTTGTAGATTTATTCAAGATCATTTTGCTTTTGCTGATTTCTGTTGATCTTGTGCAGTGGCCTCAAACGTCACACTTGTAGTTCTACATACCACAATCACAGAAACAGATCCAAAATGGTGCTGAAGGGTTACAGTATTACATGTAAATGTTTCTTACTACCTGAAACATCAGTATTACTCTTACTAGTTTTTTGTTTTTTATTGCTTGCACATTAATATGGATGCTGCTCCATTGTATTTTTATTCATTTAAGTAAGATAACTTATTTTTTTTTACTGTTTTGGATTGGTGGGGAGAGTTTTTATGCTATGTCACCTTGTTTTCCAACATCTTTCAGGAACATGCTGCATCTGTTGCATTTATTAATGTACTCGAGCCTGTTTTCCTCTCAAAATGTAACAGACTGTTGCATCGCCACAGATCATCTGAAAAGGTGAGAAATCTCTCCCTCAGAGTTATACAGTGACAATATAGTGGCCCCCAAATAGCATCTTGCATACGGCCCCCTTTTATAGAGACGACAATGAAGCATACAGAGATGCATGCAAGCTCAACCAACGCTACGGGCAGCCATTTGTCATCCAAAGGGCCTTCAGGGACAAGCTGTCAAAATGGCCAAAAGTACAGGCCAAAGATGTTGAAGGGTTAAGGGCCTTCTCAGATTTCCTAAAAGCCTGTCACCAAGCCATGCCTCATGTGAAAGGTTTAGAAATACTGAATGATTATAAAGAGAACCAAAACCTGACACAGAAAGTTCCAGATTGGCTAGCAGCCCGCTGGAACCGTCGGGTCTCAATGGCCCTCATGGAAGGTAGAGACTTTCCCACTTTTGAAGATTTTGCTAAATTTGTGTCAGTAGAAGCAGAGATAGCATGTAACCCAATTACTTCCCTGCATGCTCTGCACTCTTCTAGCTCATCCTATGTCAAAAGAAGCACAAATGAAACAAAGGGAAGTAAAGTAAGCGTCTTCAGCACTCAAACAAATGCAAACAATGAAAACTTAAGGTCAAACTATGGAAAAGAAAAACCTCCCTGCATGTGGTGCAAAGACGACAAGCATCAACTGCCCAAGTGCACAGATTTCAAGGAAAAGTCCCCTGAGGAACGACGAACATTCATAAAAGACAATAAGCTGTGTTATGGATGTGTCAAACCAGGTCACAGTGCCAAGGAATGTTGTCACCGTCACACTTGTGAGCTATGTAAGGGAAGGCATCCCACCTGTCTACATGATGAAAATTACAAAAGGTTTGAGGAGAAAGACAGACCTGTATTCATGGAGAGAAAGAAATCTACAACTGATGTGAACGCAACTTCAAACTGTGCAAATGAAATCGTGACAGCTAGCCCACTCTGTGTCACTAGAGAGGGTCTGTCAGGCAGCACATCCATGATCGTCCCTGTGTGGGTCTCCTCTGCCACACAGCCTTCCAAAGAGCAGCTCATCTATGCACTGTTAGACACACAAAGCGACAGCACCTTCACTGAGAGAGAAGTAAGTGATGAATTACAATCAAACACTTTCCCTGTGCAACAGAAACTCACTACTATGATGGGAGAGAGCATGATAATGAAAAGTGAAAGAGTAGATGGACTCCGTGTCAGAGATTATAATTCAGGCGTTTACATTGACCTTCCTCCTTCATACACAAAAGACTGCATCCCCATGAATCGTGATCACATACCTACCCATCAAACAGTGAAACAATGGCCTCATTTAGCAGCAATCGCAGATCACATGCCACCTCTCCTGAGCTGTGATGTGGGGCTCCTCATTGGGTATAACTGTCCCAGAGCTATAAAACTCAGACAAATAATTGATGGAACGGACAATGAGCCCTACGCCGTACTTACAGACTTACAGACAATCCAGCCTGTGTCACAGAGTCACAGTAAAGGAACTCCCTCCAGTAATGCCAATGGATGTGATAAGCGTCCTGGAGTCAGACTTTAAGGACACCAAAGGACGGATGACAAAACTGTCTCACAAGAGGATCTTATGTTCTTGAGCAAACTCAAAGATGGTATAAAGAAAAATGCCCAGAGACATTATGAGATGTCTCTTCCTTTTAAAAAACGGCCATCCCTACCTGATAACAAAAGGCTCGCTGAAACCAGACTCAGTCATCTACGGCGGAAGTTCAGCAGGGATGAGAAATACAAAAGAGACTACACAACGTGCATGAAGGAAATCATAGAGAGGGGTGACGTGAAAGAGGTGCCTACAGATGGAGCTCAAGGTGAACGGTGGTATATTCCACATCACGGCATCTATCATCCTCAGAAGCCAGACAAACTGTGCGTTGTGTTTGACTGCTCTGCAAAATACTGTGGCACGAGCCTAAATGAACACCTGCTCCCAGGGCCAGACATGATCAAAAACCTAACAGGCATCCTCATAAGGTTCAGACAGCATCCCATTGCTCTTCTATGTGATATAGAGAAAATGTTTCACCAGTTTCATGTCCATGAGGAAGACCGCAACTACCTCCGGTTCCTCTGGTTGAAGGATGGAGATACAACCACACAACCTCAGGAGTATTGTATGAAAGTACACCTTTTCGGTGCTGTGTCATCCCCTGGGCGTGCGAACTATGGACTAAAATATCTGGCCAAAGAACACAGCCACTCCCATCCAGTAGGAGCCCAATTTGTTGCAAAAGACTTTTATGTGGATGACGGAGTCACAAGTACTGACACTGTAGAAAAGGCCATTCAGTTGGCACAGGAGGCAAGAGAAATATGCGCCAAAGGTGGTCTCCGTCTCCACAAATTTGTGTCAAACAACAACGCTGTATTACAGAGCCTACCCCCATCAGAGTGTGCAGCAGAGTCAAAGACAAAGGACTACTAGAGCGAGCTTTAGGAATTCAATGGAGTATAAAGGAGGACAGCTTCAGATTCAACAGCACCTTAAAGAACCAACCAGCCACACGTAAAGGCATATTGTCTACTGTCGCCTCCATATATAGTGTTATATATATATATATATATATATATATATATATATATATATAGTGTTAGGCTACATAAATAACGATGCTCAGCGATTTCACACCTTTGTCGCCAACCGGGTCCAGAAGATCCGCCACTGCATAAACCCCCAGCAATGGCGCTATGTCCCCACGGATGAGAATCCAGCAGATGGCGCATCCCGAGGTAAAACTGTAAATGAACTACTTACCTCCAACTGGTTCACTGGCCCCATGTTTCTCTGGGAAAGAGAGATACCCACGGTTAATGATGCAGTGCCAGACCTATCCATAGGGGATCCAGAAGTTAAAAAGGCACAAGCCTTGCAACAAAAAACACAGAAATAATGAGTCTTGCCAACCGTCTGTCCAAGTTCTCATCATGGTCCTGAGCTACCAGAGCCGTGGCCCGTCTGCTTCGGTGAGCTAAAAAGGTCAAATCACATACTCTTTCTACAATGAGCGAAAGAGAAAGTGCTGAGCTTGAGTCATAATCCGGGATCTGCAAAGGCAAGCATATGAAGAGGAAATCAAATTGTTGAGCAAAGGTAATCAACTACAGCGTTGCAACAAATTACACCATCTTGATGCTTTTCTCGACAAAGACGGTCTATTCAAGGTGGGAGGACGACTCTGCCACTCGTCACTCACTGACTCTTTCAATCATCCAATCGTCATTCCCAAAGAGCAACATGTGACAAAGTTAATAATAGCTCACAACCATGAAAAGACAAAACATCAAGGGAAAGGCTTCACTATCAATGAAATTCCGGGAATGAGCAGAGCAGTAGCGTCATACATCCATCAGTGTTTGATTTGTCGTAAACTCAGGAGAGCTGCAGAAGGTCAAAGAATGAGTGACCTGTAGAACACGTCGAGCCCTCCCCCCCTTTCACATACTGTGGGATGGATTGCTTCTGTCCTTTCACGACTACACAGGGAAGAAAACAGCACAAACGATACAGCCTGCTCTTTACTTCACGAGCCATTCACATAGAGATGTTAGAGGACATGTCCACCGACACCTTCATCAACGCCCTGCGATGCTTCATTGCTGTTCGAGGTGCAGTCCGTCGAATTCAGTGTGATGAAGGCACTAATTTTGTGGGTGCTAAGAATGAATTCAAGACAGCTTTACAAGAGCTTGACATACAGAGACTGAGCACATTTCTGTCACAAAAACAGTGTGACTTCGTCATGAATGCACCCCACTCCAGTCACGCAGGGGGCGTGTGGGAACGCCAGATAAAGACTGTCAAAAGCGTTCTGAGTGCTACTCTGTCACCTTCTCAAGGCAGACTCAACGACGCTTCGTTACGGACTCTACTGTACGAAGCCATGGCCATAGTCAACAGTCGACCCCTCACTGTGGATAACTTAAACTGCCCAGACAGCCTCGAACCACTCACCCCTAATCATCTGATCAACATGAAGTCCAATACAGCACTCCCTCCCCCAGGCACATTCCCTAGAGAGGACTTGTATGGAACAAAAAGATGGCGTCGTGTACAGTTTCTAGCAGAACAGTTCTGGAGTAGGTGGAAACGGGAATATCTGCACAACATCACCACAAGGCAGCGGTGGCACACGCCGAGGAGAAATCTTTTTAAGATTTTTTTTTTTTAAGATTTTTTTTTTGGCCTTTTCAAGCTTTATTTTCTGATAGAGACAGCTGAAGAGTGACAGGAATGCGGGGAGAGAGAGAGACGGGGAACGACAGGCGGGAAAGAGCCACAGGTCGAATCTGAACCCTGGGCTATCTCCAGATTCACATCTACATCTACATCTACCTCCCCAGCCTGTAAAATACTGTTTTTAAGACACTCCAAACCAGTCGAGAGTGACACAATATATGTTTATTGTGGATATGTGTCAAGTAACTTGAAGATCACAATTTGCTAACTTCATAAGATGAATGTATTCATTTGTTTAATGGGTTCTTCTGTGTGTTTAATTCCTCTCAGTTCTTATGCTAATCGATGCTGGTAGATGTTGATCAGTGTTGACCTGTGATGAAGTTGGTCTAAATGGTTAAATAATGGTTCAAATATTTTAAATTACTTGTTAATCTGTTTGAGTGTTTTAAACATTTTGACTTATTTTTATTAAGTTTCATGTATAGCACATATTGGTGCAGCTCTTTTTTTTTTTTTTAAGATATTTTTTTGGCCCTTTCAAGCTTCATCCCCGACAGAGACAGCTGAAGAGTGACAGGAATGCGGGGCGAGAGAGACGGGGAACGACACGCAGCAGAGGGCCGCAGGTCGGACTCGAATCCTGGGCCGCTGCTGAGCCTTCGCACATGAGGCGGACGCTCCACCAACTGAGCCAACCGACACCCCATTGGTGCAACTCCTGTAGGAAGTGTAAGTCCTATATCATGAAGTTTATTATTATGAACATGTGTGGATGTCTTTTTCTGATGCATATGGACTGAAATAAAGAGTATTTCAATAGGTACAGATGGACATGGGGACATTGATAATGGTTGTGATGGTTACCAGTGAAGAGTTCCAGTGCATAAATAAGAATGGAATATTGGAATATGGTGACGGTGGCTGATGATGATGATACAGCCCCCTCATTATTATACAAGTGATTTGGTGAAGATGAATACTGAAAGATGAAACATGGAAAGTGTCTGAGCAGGCCAACAGACTCTCTCTACACTGACAATAATGTGTTTCTGTGCTGCTCAGTCTGATTTTCTTTGAACATTCTGATACATTTCCAGTGAATTTAATCAAGTTGGTGCTGCAAGAATACATTATTTTGAGCCCTGTTTAGGTTTTTGTGCCGCAGTCACCTGACCTTCACATGAATACACACTCCTGACCCCCTTGACCCTCAGCAGAAACATGCAGACATATTCTGGTTACATATATGTGCGTGTGTCGTAAATTCTCCAGATGTGATCACACAAGCTGCAGTGTGTCATCTGTCCACCAGATGTCACAGTTATTACAGTTTATAGTGAGGGTAAATCCTGACATCTGGTGGACAGATGACGCACTGCAGCTTGTGTGATCACCTGTTCTCTGTGTGTTTGTGTCTCTAATGTAATGATGTACCAACGGTGAGGCTGCCTGAAGGCATCACCCAGAACCTCCGCTGTGTTGGCATATTGTAAGTAACACACACATAAATGCAAACAAACACAGTGAGTGAACACAGCTTATGTCGTCACACTCTTTCTACTGTCTAAAGTGTGTATCTGTTTCTGTGCAGCAATGAACAGCCGTTATACGAGCTTCCACCAAGAGGTCTTGCTCCTCCTGTCTCTGTCCCTGCTCCACCAACGACCTCCAACTCAAAGTAAGCTTTGGTCAAAATGTTCTTCTTTTGAAGAGACTTCTTTCCTCACAGTTTCACAGTTGTCACACGAGCTGACTCTGTTTTTTTTTTTTGTCCTGTAGGAAGAGAAAGCGTGAGAGCACGCAGGAGGAAGACCCCCACTATGTCAAGAATGCCAATTGCTTTTTTGCTCTTCATGAAGGAGCAAAGGCCAACCGTTGAGTGTGGCTGTAAACACCGTCCTGGGACAGAGGGTACGTGTGTTGGCTCTGTATGTTTGACACACTCAGTGTCACAAACTTGATCAAAGCTTGGTAAAAAAAATGTTTTCTACAGTAAAGTCCTCAAATTCTAAATCTGCACATTGTTACAGTGATTTGTGATTCTCATTTATTGTCTCATGAGCAGAGAACAAACCAAACTTTAAAGAGTTTTGTAGAATTTACTACTACAAACAGGCCCAAAGGGAGAAGGAGCTCCACGCCCAGCAACAGTGGAGCAACAAGATGAACTATGTAAGTACACTGTGCTCACACACAACTCAAACATGTTGACATCACTGCACACATCACTGCAAGGAGTTTATATCAGCTGACATCTGAAGGAAAGTCTGATGTGTTTGTTTTTGTGTGTTTTTGAGTTAAAATGTTGTGTTGTTGTTTGTGTTGGAGCGTCTGCATCCAGACCTGGAGTCGAGACACTGATCATAGCTCCACACACCCAGTCAGGTGTGACTGTAATGCATGCTCCACATTTAGGTCTGATGCACATTCCACACCCACTGACAGGTGTGATGGAGCCAGGTCTCAGCACCGTCGTGCCACCCCGACATACTCCACTGGCTGCCCCTCTGCATTAGTGGTATTTCCAGCCACAGATGTATGAGGTCGCCTCTTCCTCGGGGTACAATGCTCCAAGTACAGCGTAGACTTTGCTGGCCTGCCCTGCTGCACCGACTCGAACACAGGTGCCCAATAATGGAGCAGTCTGAATCTTTTATTTTTCTTTATTACTTTGTTCATTAAAAAAAAAGTCATGAATTCATTGTTAATCGTTAACTGTTTGTGCATCTGTTCATCATCAATTACCCATACTGCTGCAAATAACTTTGTATTCAAGTTTTTGTGCTCTCATCCAGCAGGTTCTCATAGATCGTGGCTGCTGCTGTGGTCCTGCACGACGTCCACTACATTTATTATTATTATTATTATCATTATTATCATTATTATTGCTAGCATATCTCCATTATAGTTTATAGTTAGTTATTGTTTTGCTGCATCTGTCTCTCTCTCTGTCTCTCTATATTTCTATCTATCAGCATAGATCATAAGTCCTGGCTTTCATTAATTCAACTGGATGCTACAGTGTCTTTGGCCAAACTGGCCTTCTGCTGGATAAAGATGTTGGACGCCTTAATCACCAGGGCACGGCCTTAGAGGATACCAGAGCACATATTTTTCACCTGTGTGACAGCCACACAAACTTTGCAAAGAATAGCCATCAGTGGTTGTGGCTGTTACCTCGGTCGGGCCTCAAGAGATGTTAAACCATCCACTTTCTTTTGTCAGTCATCTGAAGTAAAACACTGGAAGGTGAGTTTAAGGGTTTTTTTCAGTACAGGACATAGGCTGCAGTCACTGCTTGTTTTTTCAGTGACGATTTAGAGGAATAAATTACACTGGGTACATGCAGAGACACGGAACAAACATGCCAGCCTATGTCCTCTCACAATAGCTCTGCCATTATAAAGGATTGAAACTACAAACTACACTTCACTCTGTAGAAAAAAGAATAACTTTATTACAAAATCTCATTTACATTCTGATATACTGACACCCAAAATGGGAAAACTACAGTATATTAATGTTCTAATTGTCCCTCAATAATAATATTCCAAATCCCAAATATTACCATTACTTTACATGAAAGATGTATAGACTATATACAGAAAAACTACAACATTTATTTGCTTTCTGTCGGGGATTGAGATGATAAGACTGATATGACTCATGAATTTGTATGGTAAATATGACGCTACAGCCAATAGCCGTTTAGCTTAGCTTAGCATAAAGATAGGAAACTTGGATACAGCTAGCCAAGCTCTGCACAACAGTAAGTCCACTCATCAGCACCTCATTGTACCTCGTTAGTACAAAAATTGAAAGTAAAAACAAAAACATGGCAGCAATTAACAATAACAGAGGAGGGCCCAAAACAGTCACACAATTATACATCACACAATATTGAGAGTGGTTGCAAGAGGAAGCACTGTTACACCCGTTGGAAGGTGAAGGTTGTGTCCCTCGACATAATTTTGACACCAAAGAGTGAACTTTACTCCAGTAACCCACAGGTGGAGAAATGGGTATCAAGAAGGAATGGAAATCAACCTGAGGCATGATGTCCATCTTGAGAATGGAGTTGTAAAACAGCCATCAGGTTTGTTGTTCATAGTTCATTTTTAGCAGTGAGCTTCTTTTGCCATCGACAGATAATCACCAACACTGAAAGACAAACACAGTTCTTGATTTAAAGCAGACAGACGGGCAAAAAGAATTAAATTGAATTCAAATGGTTCAAATCAATTCAAATTCATGTTTTCACATCATTGTTTAATTTATGCATTGATGCAATAAATGCAGATTTCATCGTACAGAGAGTGACCACACTGACTGGACCAAAATCACTTTATCAGTCTACTTTATGTACTTACCAGCAATAATACAGGGTATCAGCAGAAAACGCATCACAAGGACCTGATTTAATGAAGATGGAGGCCCTAGTCTTACTGTCTTGTCACCATATGTAATCTGGAAAACAATAACAGCACTGTTATTAAAAAAGGAATTTTGCTAACAATCTCAATAAAGGTAAAATCATCATCTATATTGGTGAAATTTAAATGAAAAATGTACTATTAAGTGCTGAAACTTAAAGTGAACTTTTAGTAAGTATTGCATGGCAACCAGTACTATACTGTCCTGCTGTTATTATCATATAACATCTGTATTTTATTTATCTTGCCTAGCTTAGTGTGAGAGATTTACCGTTAACATTTGAAGCTTGAAAGCGCTGGGTGTCTGTTGAATTTCACAGATAAAGAAGTCAGTCTCGTTACTTTTTTCTTTGTCTTCCATGATGCAGGGGTATTCTTTTTCGTCTTGAACGCCCCACACTGACAACTCTGCTGTGGTCATCTCCAGTTTGTCTGCCTTTTTCTGAAATGATAACAGAAATTAATGCTGAGATTGTCTCCCATCTTATGCCCTGTATATCAAGAAACACTGTTGAAAGAAGAACTACCTGAAATAATTTTTTCAGTTCTACCAAAATAAGGCAGAGATCCCCTGGACTGTGGTGCCTGCCCATCAGCCTACAAGCATTTTGTGTTCCGACTATAAATTTCTCACCAAGATCCTCTCAGCGAATTGATCTCTCCCATCATTGCACCTGACCAAGTCGGTTTTGTACCAGGCAGACAATTATTTTACAACATGCATAGTTTGTTCAAAGTGCTTTATTCTTCCCATTTTACCCAGCAGCTCTGGAAAGATATGGCATATTGGCATAACATTCCTTATGTGGATCAGACTCCAGTTTGTCTGCCTTTTTCTGACAACAGAAAGAAAAGCTGACATTTTATATGTTTATGTCATATATTTGTGCATGTTTGCTAGAAATATATGCATTACCTGTATGGTGATGCGGACATCGTTCCCTGTCTGTGTGGATGTAAAACTGATGAACTCGGGCTCTGGATAGTAGTTTATTGTGGAGCAGGGCAAGGTTCTATTGGCTACTTTCAGGGACACTGTGCTTGTAGAAATCCCCTTTGTAGCTGCAGGTGTCTCATAAGTGAGAGTCTGTAGAGAATATAAAAAAACATTTAGTGTTATATATAATAGAATATCTGTGTATGCCATAGCATGACTTGAGGAGGATGGTAACACAATAAACACAGTAATGTGATGATATACGACAGAATACAAGGAAACAGAGTGACACTGGTTGAACACAAAAAGACATAAATGTGATGTCAGAGAAGATAACAATACTAGATGATGTGACGTGACATACTGAAGCATAACAGAAAATGCTTGTGCACATTTGTAAAGACACAAGTGACTTGATGAAATGCAGTTTAACAGTCTAAGTCTAATGTGCTATACTTTAGCATGTTGGGATGAATGTGACAATGTACTGTAATGCAGCACGACATGATGATGATGATGATAATAATGCAATGCGACATTGTGTTTGTGGAGAGACCCACCTGTAAATTGTTGTCTCTGAGAGGTTTGACTTCCTGTATGGGAGGTCTGACGTCTGTCTGTTTGTGTTGGCGTACGATCCCTTCCACAAACTCTAGGTGGGATCCTGTGAGTGTGAGCTTTCTCTTTCCACTACAGGACACAGAGCAGCAGCCAATCAGAGAAGAGGAAATTGAGCACAGATTCGATACCAGAGAAAGCATTTTCTTATGATGATAGCGATACGATAATGTGATGGTAAAAATACATCTGTGGCAACCACATGTGGATTTTCATCTACATACACATCGCTTTTGGGTTATCTACATACATGTGGCCCCTGGTAGCTTCAGTGTTCAGTACACTCTACAATATGATTGGACAAAATAAGAACCACCCTGAAAATGTGGCTACCTGTAGAACATGAAAAAAAGGGTTACTAACATGGTCCTCAAAAACATTCTGGTTCATCCCTAGGGGGGATCTTGAATACCCACTACAAATTTCACAGAGGTCAGCCTGGTGTTTTTTTAACAACATTTCAAGTTGACATTTTGGCCTGGGGTTGCACTACAAGAGAAGCATGTGTAGTAAACACAAGCAGGTCATTAAAACCATTAAGAGTCTTATAGTCGTATAGCAGTATAGTCGTAGTCGTATAGTCTTAAACTGTAACTGTTGCTCAGTTACTAACATTGTTCCCTAGAATAAGTCTCTATTAAAGTTAGTGACAAAGCACTGTGGGCAGGTCCCAAAATAACCTACTCAGTTTTCACTGTTATTTTTGATAGATTTTAGTCTTGACAGTGTTGTAATTTGTAATGCCACATGAATTTGTCAGTTATAATGAAGCTCTACCAGTGCTCAGTCAGGAAGACTATTCTTTCACATGCTTAGGCTTGTAGTCTTGTAAACTTTCCCCATAGTCAAAGTGTTAAATCATCGCGTCATCTCTCGTTGTTTTTACTGTCATTAGGACCACATTTCCTGTACTACAGTATATAAGAAGTGTGTGTGATGTTCAGTAAATGAATCTTTAATTTGAAAAACACTAACATTAAAACATGATGTTTTAGTTTGTTGACACATCCTTTAAAGCAAAGCAGCTGAATGAGACTGAATGAGATCAGATTCCATTGGTCAGTAAGTCATCAGAAAGGTTTTATGCATCATCATCTATGTTGGGAATATAAAAAAGCCAACCAGTGCCGTCATACCTGATCCAGGTGCTGCTTGGTGCAATACTGATGCAGGATGGTGATGACTGGTAGGTGATTAGAGCATTACCATGGCAACTATCATCAGGTAGGACAACACATACTTTGACCACGCCTTTATTGGAACTGGGAATGTGAAACTTCAGACTCTCACCAGTGTTACTCAGTACAGGAGATCTGACCAGAGAGATGATACTGCTATTATTATTTTTGCATAAGGAACTTGTTAGAATGTGAACAATATGCAGAAAACTTCAAAGCAGACAGAATCATAGCAATCTGCCACAACATAATTAAAGATCATTGAAAAAAGCCTAAACTGGTGAAGGTGAAAACAAGCTAAAAGGTTCAATTTTGAGGCTTTCCTAAAGATAAAGACTGAGGTCTCTAAATTGCTGTAACACCAAACTGGAGTTTATAATCTACATTTGCTACAATGTGTGACTCACAAAAATCCAGTCTCCAGCTTTAGGAAAGTGCAGCACACACTAAGCGTTGAATCTACTGTCAGTTTATAATATGGGTGGCATTTCCATAAAAGCATTGTAAGATACGATTGTAAGATTATGCTCAAGTGTAAACTTAATCTTAGCTGCCCATAAAACGGACTCACTCTTGTAGCATGCAGTTCATGTCTAACTGGAACCTCACTCTGGTCACGTTACCAAGGTTAAGACCAGACAACACTGCATTGTTGCTGCCATAGAAAGACACGACACTGGGAGAGATGGAGGTGATCTCTGGTTTCTGACAATAAGACAATAACACAAAGATATCAATTTTAATGTATTACCTTCTACTAGTAGTACTAGTAGTAGTACTACTGAATGTGAATTAGATAAGCATCAGAGGAAGAAGGTGTGAGAATTGAGGTTCAGACTCACAGAAAAGTTTGTCCCAGATGTAATCATTTTGCAAGCGCTGTCCTGCAGGAGGTTAAAAAGAGGAAGATGTTATTAAGCATGTTCAAATGACATTCACCTCTCATATCCTATATGTTATGAGGTATATTATATAAGTTTGTTTAACATGTGCAGAAATAGAAAATGAAACATGTCTGTTTAACAAGCAGTTAGCTTAGCTAATTACTAATTAAGTAAGTCAATTTCACAAAAAGTGTGACTATTTCTTGAAAAATACATCTACGTTCTGAGCACAACATATATAATAATGTAACTAAACAGATAAACTGAATCTTTGCATGACTGAAGCCATAAAAGTAATGCATCTACAAAAATACAAATGATTATGATTAATGAAACTAATTTTCAGTCAGTTGACTCATCTGATATTTGCTAATCGTTTCCAGCAGTTAACATGAATTACATTCATCTTGTTAAAATATCACTTTCACAAATGTCTCAAAATGAATGTGCTGCTGTTGTCTAATATAGACATAGCATGGATGCAAACGTGCATGTAGTCTGGAAAAGCTCATGTTAGATAAATACATAAAAACATGCATCATTACATTCTGCTCTCCTTGTTGTGTCCAGGAACAGCCGTTTGTGCTCCAGCCACATCCAGCCTGGATACACTTCCGACACCTGAAGAGAAAACAAACCATACAAAGTGGATTGTTGTCGATACCATGAGATAGTAATACTGATGATGAAACATGAGCATGGCCAACCATGTTGAGAGTATGAGGCTAAGTGGTGCAATACAGTTTTACTACTGATCTACAAACATGTGTTGTTTGCTTCACTTTATGCATTTTCATCTTCATGTGTAGCTTCAGTCTCTATGAAGGCTACCTCCCACTTTGAGTGCTCCACTTACTCTAGCCATATCAAAAGTCAATGAAGTTATTAATTTGGACCCAGTTTTGGGCAAAAAAATCTCTTTGGGGTCCGACTACAGCCAACAATTTCTACTCTACCTACTCAGTCCTATAGACACATGTAGTCAGTTGTGTATTCTTTCATCTCATTAATTTTGGATGACATTTAGGCCTTGGCCCTTAGAGACATACATTCCTATTCTGTATGTGCATGTAAGGTACTTATACAGTTCATAGTAGTACATTGTACCCGTATTTTCAAAACAAAACTAGCTAGAATATACCCTGAAGTGATTCCTGAAGTGGATCTGTGCCCTACTAATTTCATTAGTGATGCATCTGACTGATCATGTGTTTCAGCAACAGCTTAAAGACCCAGTGTGTGAGATTTAGGGTGCTCTATTTACAGAATATGGCAGAAATAGAATATTCATAACTTCATGTTTTCATTATTGTATAATCCCCTGAAAATAAATGCCTTTTATATCTACAGACACTGTGGATTCTCTTCCACAGTGTCTGCCATGTTGTACCACAATATTTCTACAGTAGCCTAGAACAGAAAACCAAAACTACACTGATCCTTTAAGACAGAAAGGACAGGGTGGGGGGCATGCAGCAAAGTGCTGCAGACTGGAATCAAATCCAGGCTGCTTCATGGAAGTGGACTTACAGGACAGAAGTTGGTGGTCCACTGATGTCAGCACAGTTGGATATCTTTAGGCTGTCATTAATATGTGTGTTCCCAAGTCTAACCTTAACTGTGACATCCAGGCCTGTTAATTGAAAAGAATACAGTGAATGTCAGAGTCTCAGTCATCATTTTTTAGCAACACACTTGTTGTGTGGTGTAACAAATATATAACACAAGACGACACAATGTGAAGGTCTTTGATTGTCAGGGTTAAATTCACTGTATTGTTTTATGTATCAAACGTCACTTACCTTCAACAGGAAGTGTGCTATTTGTAAGGATGCAGGTGCATTTTGGGAATTGTGGAGGAGGGCTTTGCCTGCTACAAAACTCACTGGAACTGGAACTTGGAGAGAACTGACAGGTGAATTTAGACAGCGCCTGCTGACCCAGAGTCAAGTGTGTCTGGATGTGAAGTGTGATCTGAGAAAGGAAGGTGTGTAAGTGTTAAAAAGAGAAATAACTGACAGTCACAACTGATTATAGTTAAGACTTGTATGTAATCTGTACCTGATCAGAGCTGTCCTTTACAACTTTGTAGGAAACCATTTTGTGTTGAGAATCATCAGGAATAGATACCCAGTCTGAATCTGGGCAGTCATCTTCAAATGTGCAACTAGGAAGAGAAAATGACGTTTAAACCAAGTTTAGAATTCTTTGAAAGTGTCAACTGCACGTGTTGTTTCCCTGACCTTGTTTTAGAGCTGCACCAGACACAGTATGGATCCTGTGCAGACCAACAGTCCTGCACATTTGTGTATGTGCTGCACTTTGACACAGGTACACGCTCCATCTAGAACAAAACACAAACATTTAACACTTTGAAAGAATGAGTTACATAAGGCATTGTAAATGTAGTCTTGTGTTCACCACAGTCTAACACGTGAGCTTATAGATGTACAATACACCTACCTGGTTTGGTAGAAGTGGCACGTACACATGTTTACGATCCACTTGATCCAGGTGCATTTTGGGAAATACTTGACGGTCGTCATTGGCCCTGTAGAGCACCCTGGGACAGGCGGTGTGATAGTTCTTGTCCACGACAAGCTGACAACAAAAATGTAGCTTTGTCTTCTGTTTTAAGGTACAAGGCAAAACTGAACTGGAAAGAAGGGACTGTCAAAACATGGGGACAAACACACTACAGAAAGTATGATTTTAATAGGTCACAAGCTTACTCCACACCATAAACTTCAATGTGTAAAACAGTTTTTTCTTTTTTTCAACCACTGAAATGTTTCAACCAATGAGAAGATTATGCTGCTTCTGAAACTTCTGTCAAACTGACACCTTGGTTGACCACAAACACTTGTATGTGCGACTTCTACAAATAGAATTAATACTATTACAAAAAATCATCCAGGCAACACACCGTGAGATTTCCTGCCACAGTCCTGTGGAAACACTGTTAAAGCATGTCTATGGTTTAGTATCTAAAAGATGATCTCTCTCTCTCTCTCTCTCTCTCTCTCTCTCTCTCTCCATCACCATTATCACCACCATCTGTAAACATACTTGTCTCATTAATGCATGTTAATGCATCTTACTAACTAAACTTCTTCCCCAGAGTTTCTGTGGTCTCTCGTCCAGCAGGCTCTCATGGATCATGAGATCATCATATTATTACTGTCATTATTGTTACCATATCTCCATTATAGTTTATAGTTAGTTAATGATTTGCTGCTGCTGTGTATCTGTGTCTCTCTATCTCGATCACAGGTTCCACTGCTACTGTAATCATTTTATCATTCATTGTAATTGTACAGTATGTTTGTGTTGATTTGTTCTGTACACGTGACATCTATTGCACGTCTGTCCGTCCTGGGAGAGGGATCCCTCCTCTGTGGCTCTTCCTGAGGTTTCTTCCACTTTTTTCCCTGTTAAAAGGGTTTTTTGTGGGCAAGTTTTTCCTCACTTGAACCGAGGGTCTAAGGACAGAGGGTGTCACTCCCTGTACAGATTGTAAAGCCCTCAGAGGCAAATGTACTTTGTGACTTTGGGCTATACAAATAAAATTTGATTTGATTTGATTTGATTTGATTTGATTTGATTTGATTTGATGAAGTCGACAGCTACCAAAACTCTTACCAGACAACTTAAATTGAAAAAATGTTAAAATGGATAGCTTTGGATTGTGAATTCAAGCCAGGGTTGTATGATTCAACATTTAAAGAATGGATGAAAAAAGGGAATGACTGCACTTTGTTGTTACTGAAAATGAAAAAACGAAGAGGTTTTCAAGATTCGAAGAACAGATTTGCACTTAAGAATAAAGACTTGTGGTGATCAATGCATACTATCAAAAAACATTGAGGATTGTTCATAAACTTTATCATAGTTTAATGGAATGTCTGGCTAAAACCTGTGGAAGTGGAAAAAGACAGTGAACATCACTATTTCAGAATGGTATCATATGTGTGTAACACAACACACATCCACAAATTGAAATAATTGGATCCCTTTCTTTACCACACCTAACATTAAAGGCAAACATCTTTTAAGGCAGCAAACATGCTAGAGGCAATGTGGGCATACAGACACAAACCATACACATATTTTATAGAGCTGCGCAAAAATAAAGCCATTTTTGGAAAGAGTGAACAAATTATTGAATGAGGTATTAGGATATGTATTTCCCCACAAATGTTCTACACAAAAATAGGATAAGGGGCGTTAAGTGAGTTTGATACAGGATAATTACTATATATATATATATATATATATATATATATATATATATATATTCTACTAACAGCTGGCAGGAAGGACATCACAAGAAAACAGCTTGAGACAGAGACAGTTATTAGATATATTCATGATTGAAAAAATGACTGAATTTGTGTTTAACATAAAATGGAAAAAATGGATTGAAGCATTGTATAATTTCATTGACAATAAAAATGTACTACTGGATATAAACTGTAATCCCCTCCATGCAGTTTTATTTGTTTTACTTGTACATGTATAAAGAAAATAAGTAGGAAAAAAATGCTACTAAAAATCTAACCTTTGACGATCAAATATATTCCTACATGTTTGAATAGTGGCTGTATGAAAATGTAATCACCGCAGCCGTGGCCAGTTTGGATTCATGTCAGTGACAAAAGTGATATGTTTTAACTTTTTTTTTTTTTTCATATTAAAGCATAAAAGCATCAATAGAAACTGGGAGCACAGTTTCTGTTTTCACTTCACTCAGTTTATTTATATTGACCACTGGCATGCATGTTAATCATTTATTGATTTTGTTTATTTTTATTTACTTGTATGTTTAAATCAAACTGTTTTATTGCATTGTTAAATGAATGAAAAAGTTATATTATCAATCTTTTGATCATCTTTAACAAAAAAGCTAAATGAATGGACAGAAACGTCCTGCTCATTTAAGAGTTAAATAAAAAAAGGGTGAAAGGAAGTCAATCAGAAGAGTTGGACATTATTTATCCGACTTTTAGATTCTAAAGAGTTTCAGACTGAATTAATAGAATTACTAGAATGACAAAAAAAAAAGAAGATCATTCCTAAATAAAATTATATTTGTATCATATTACGCGAGCAGTAAGCTGCTCAAAAATAGGGTTTTTCACGCCACTGTGACTTAAAGTTAATTTTGTTCACTGTAAATAAATAAAAGGCAGTGTCATTTTGCACATCATTGAACTTCTTATACTCACCTTAATGAGCTTCCCATCTCCCGTCCCAATAAAGAAAACCATCCAGGCCTTCTGCCTCACTGCCAGCACAGCAGTCATGTACTTCTGCCTGAGGAGCACCTTCTTCGACTTCAGTGTCTTTGGCTGAGAAACACAAACACATTTATTATCAGATTTAGATCCAAATGCCATTTATTGAGTTGTGACGTGTAGAATTCTCAAGTTAGAAACAACTATTGAGAACTCTTAAATTAAAATATCACTGCTCAAATCTTTTTTAGATGTGTGTTGATACTTTATAAAGTCATGATGTCTGATTAAATAATATGTTGTGATACATGTGGTGATATGTAACTGAATTACTGTTCCTGTGTGGTGGTCTCCTGTTGCCACAGTTCAAAGTAAAAAGCACCAAATCTATTTAACCCTCAAATAATTTGACCTCTCACTGCTGTTAGACATAGAAACCATGCAGGATCTTTTGATTGTATTTAGTAAGAAGTCAACAAAATGTACTTTCTTTATCAAACAGGCTTTTAGGGACCTTGTTTGTGAAATAATGTTTGTCTCCTTATTTTATATTAATTGCCATTGTGGGAATCTTTGATTTGGCACAAATACGTAAAATGAAAACAGAAACAAAATGCGATGATGTGCAAAACATATTTAAATGAAAATATCACAAGACAACTTATCAGTTGTTGAAACAGAGACGTTTTAATGTTTATAGAAAATAATATTCCCATATTGAATTTGATGCCTACAACACATTTCAAAAAAAGTTGGACAGGGTCATGTTTAACACCTCTTCTCCCAACACTCCTCAGCTCATGCAGTAATGTCCACGACAGAATTGTGTCTGTTTTTGATGCAGTGATGTTGAGAGCCTGGAGATCACGGCCATCCAGTATTGTTTTTTCAGCTTTAATGATATTATGTACATTTGCAAAGGCATTAATGCTGAATGATATATACAGGTTTTGGCTGCAGTCCCAAATTTTTTGAAACGTGTTGCAATTTAAAATTGGCATTTTATTTTCTAAAACCAATAAAATTGATCAGTTTCAATATTTGATAAGTTGTCTTTGTGCTATTAAATATGGGGTCTCAATGTTTTATACATCATCACATTTTATTATTTATATTTTACACGTGATGACTTTTGTGGAAACACTAACACTACTTACTTAACACTAAAAATTAAAACTACTAACTGTTGACCTCATTAAAGTTTTCAGATCAATCTGACAGTTTTTAAGTTTTTAATATAAATATAAATTCTTTAACTTAAAGGGAAAGTTCAGGTATTCTGAAGTCAGGTATGTACTGCTGTGGAGGGGGGCAGCAAAAACAAAAAAACAAACAACAACAAAAAAAGCCAACAGATTTTAGACATAAAAAGCCCACTTCGAGTGTAAGTTATATTAAGAATACTTTTACCACTTAAACTTGCTGTCAGACAACTTTTTTCTATGGCACTAACCTGTGCTGCGTTTCAGAAAAACACAAGCATACACTGTATTTGAAATGAATATGAAGTCTGAATTCAGTCCGATCTGCAACTTTCTGATCCAAACAGTTGATATGGCAAAATATAGCGGGAAGAGTTGGAAGTTTTGCAGTTAAGTGCCAAAGAAAAAGTCTGTCGGCTGGCAAGGTAAAGTGGTGAAAATATTCTTAATATAGTGTATAAATATTGACCGTCAACCTCACTTCAAATAAACTGAACTATCTCCTTTAATGTGCTGAAGTGGTTGAGTTTCAGCTAACTGTGTTCTTAATAATTTATAGAGCATATAATTATATATGATTATATTTATTATAACAAAGTTTGATCTCACTGAAGCCTGAATTGTTTGTTCATTCAACAAGAAAATCTGTGTTTGTTGAAGGTAAATACACAGCATTGATGTTAGTCTCATAGGAATATCATAATTAGGTGAAAAGGAAGAATATCAAAGTTGACGGAGTGTTTGTCTAGACTTCTAAACTTGAGTAAAGTCACCAACAGTATAAAACTTGAGAAAACTCAAACATCTCTGGCGTCATTTTGCCTCAACATTTTCGTTTTTACAGTGCGGGCTTGGAGTAGCTATTATAGTCTAGTCTTACATTTTTCTTTAACTACAAAAGCCAGACAAGAGTCCTTGAATTTTATTGCTATAAACAACAACAACAACAACAACAACAATAATAACAATAATAATAATAATAATAGTAAAATTTAGAATAGTATAACTTGCTAGAATTTTCAAGATGAAAATCAGGATTGACCGTTGGTTTTGGCTTGTCTGTACAGATACTGCAGAAATCTGGATCCTTGTCGGTGTCTCCGGTGAGATCAGGGCTGATGTCAAACAACACCAGCTCGGTGTTGGCTTGTGCTCCATCCACACTGAACACGCCGCTCCAGAGCACCGGCGGCCCACCCGGGATCACCGAGGAGGCGACGAGTCTGCTGCCTTCACCTCCATCAGAGATGCTGAGAGTCGCGCCCCGCAGAGACTTGAAAGTATAACTTTTGCTTGTTTTCCCTTCAAGCCAAATCAGACGGACTTTGTTGCGTTCGTCCTTTGAGGGCAGGTTGGAGAAAAGATAAATGATGGAATTAATCTGAAATCCATCCACAAACTCCACGCTGCGTTCACTCGTTAACCTAGTGGTGGTGGACTCGTCGGATAAGGAAAAGATACCTCCTGTCTGTTTGTCATTCGTATCATGAAGGTTCACCGCATCTGATCCAAGGGAGCAGCTGTTCTTTGTGGATTTGCCTTGCTGTATGGCAGTCAGAATGTAAGTCTCGGTCTGGCCCACAGTCTTCTCCACGTTCACCAGGAAGCCGACGGACGCGCTGCGGCTCCACGGGGGTCCCACCAGGATTTGTTCCCGGTACAGCACATTTGAAAAGTTCTTCGGGTCCAGCAGCTCGCAGTAACCGCACTCGTTGTCGGTGAAACCGCAGCTGATCACAATTCCATTTTCAACAAACGGCAGCAAAATGTTGACGCTGAAAGTTGCGTTCCGCTTATCCGTCTCAGAGACCCGGTGAAACTGTGCATCAGTCGGTGATGGCCCACCCTTCAAGATTCCTCTCTGGGTCACACTCTGGACCAGAATCAGGTCGTGGCTCAGCTGGTACAGTTTCTCCTGTGTAGTGATGTAAACCGTGTTGTTGGCCACGGCGAATTGGCGGATGTGTCCATCAAAAGTGAATCCTTTCTCCTCAAGGCACCGACCCGGTTCTCCCCAGAGAATGAACAGCAGACCAGGCAGCAGGATCATCTTGTTGCAGCGAGGGCAGCAAAAACGCTCACACACTGACAGTCTTCATGACACTCTGCTCTCCCTCACACTGCCACTGGAGTGCGTAAAAGCGCAGTGGAGGCGCAGTGCATTTCCGTTGATAAGTGCCAAAATGTGTTTGCACCTCGCCTCCACATGCATGCACCAAGCTAAAAATATAACAAGTGGTTAGTTTTCATATCACAAACTGTGGCTTACATTTCTGCATTATGTAATAGATGAAAGGAAGTTAGATCAAGTGTTCTTTACAGGAAATACAAAAAGATGTGAAAAGAAGTCAGTCACATTCAACTATGAGTAATTGCACATCATTGAACTTCTTATACTCACCTTAATGAGTGATCTGAGTTTCTTGCTGTATGTGGACTATATGGATGCTCAATATATTTTGGGAGAATTAAAAGTACCTGTCTTTATTTGGAGCCAGGCAAAACAACTCATTTGTTGTGTGAAACACTTCTATACTTAAAAAGGCATATGAGCTTTTTATAGGTTATAAGTCAAACTAAGCTGCTATGATAGGACAGCTGTGACTTGTGTTAGCGGGGTAATCATCAATAAACTACAACAGAACTATTATTCTTATTGTTGGTTTGTTTTCATTGTTTGCACTTTATAATAGATGCTGGTTTCTTGTAGATTTATTCAAGATCATTTTGCTTTTGCTGATTTCTGTTGATCTTGTGCAGTGGCCTCAAACGTCACACTTGTAGTTCTACATACCACAATCACAGAAACAGATCCAAAATGGTGCTGAAGGGTTACAGTATTACATGTAAATGTTTCTTACTACCTGAAACATCAGTGTTATTCTTACTAGTTTTTGGTTTTTTAGAGATACCATGTAACCCAATTACTTCCCTGCATGCTCTGCACTCTTCTAGCTCATCCTATGTCAAAAGAAGCACAAATGAAACAAAGGGAAGTAAAGTAAGCGTCTTCAGCACTCAAACAAATGCAAACACTGAAAACTTAAGGTCAAACTATGGAAAAGAAAAACCTCCCTGCATGTGGTGCAAAGACGACAAGCATCAACTGCCCAAGTGCACAGATTTCAAGGAAAAGTCCCTTGAGGAATGACGAACATCCATAAAAGACAATAAGCTGTGTTATGGATGTGTCAAACCAGGTCACAGTGCCAAGGAATGTTGTCACTGTCACACTTGTGAGCTATGTAAGGGAAGGCATCCCACCTGTCTACATGATGAAAATTACAAAAGGTTTGAGGAGAAAGACAGACCTGTATTCATGGAGAGAAAGAAATCTACAACTGATGTGAACGCAACTTCAAACTGTGCAAATGAAATCGTGACAGCTAGCCCACTCTGTGTCACTAAAGAGGGTCTGTCAGGCAGCACATCCATGATTGTCCCTGTGTGGGTCTCCTCTGCCACACAGCCTTCCAAAGAGCAGCTCATCTATGCACTGTTAGACACACAGAGCGACAGCACCTTCATTGAGAGAGAAGTAAGTGATGAATTACAATCAAACACTTTCCCTGTGCAACAGAAACTCACTACTATGATGGGAGAGAGCATGATAATGAAACGTGAAAGAGTAGATGGACTCCATGTCAGAGGTTATAATTCAGGCGTTTACATTGACCTTCCTCCTTCATACACAAAAGACTGCATCCCCATGAACCGTGATCACATACCTACCCATCAAACAGCGAAACAATGGCCTCATTTAGCAGCAATCGCAGATCAGATGCCCCCTCTCCTGAGCTGTGATGTGGGGCTCCTCATTGGGTATAACTGTCCCAGAGCTATAAAACTCAGACAAATAATTGATGGAACGGACAATGAGCCCTACGCTGTACTTACAGACTTACAGACAATCCAGCCTGTGTCACAGAGTCACAGTAAAGGAACTCCCTCCAGTAATGCCAATGGATGTGATAAGCGTCCTGGAGTCAGACTTTAAGGACACCAAAGGACGGATGACAAAACTGTCTCACAAGAGGATCTTATGTTCTTGAGCAAACTCAAAGATGGTATAAAGAAAAATGCCCAGAGACATTATGAGATGTCTCTTCCTTTTAAAAAACGGCCATCCCTACCTGATAACAAAAGGCTCGCTGAAACCAGGCTCAGTCATCTACGGCGGAAGTTCAGCAGGGATGAGAAATACAAAAGAGACTACATGTAGCTGACGCCAGCAATACAGCCATGTGTTACCATGGCAACACCAGAAGTTAGGGTGATATTGTCACACTTTATTTCTGATCGTGTTTTCTTTATTATGTTATACACATTTATGGAAAACTTCCTGCAGTTTAATTCAGGGTTCTTTGGTTATATTGTTGAAATGTTTAAGAAACCATTATTTTGAAAGGTTACTTCCTGTCTGAGTAACGTAAGTCGCGCCGTAAGTTTGAGTGAGAAGAGGGAGAGAAAGAGATGAGAGGACTGTCTACTACTGGTTAAGCAGGCGTACACGGTAATTATTCTGAATGATGAAATTTTTGTACCTTTGAGTAAGAAAATATTCTGAGAATGATGTATATGAAATGTGTTTATTTTGCTACAGTTTTCACGGTGTTCTGTAACTTCGTTGAGAGATTAAAATCGTTGTGGACATCAGTAAGAAGCGTGAGTCGTGTTACCGGGGTAGATACAGTGAAAACGTGTCCTAATCCATCACGGGCTACTACGGGCGGCGGTGTCTACATCCTGCAACAAGCTACGGGCTACCACGGGCGGCGGGGTCTACATCCTGCAACAAGCTACGGGCTACCACGAGCGGCGGTGTCTACATCCTGCAACAAGCTACGGGCTACCACGGGCGGCGGTGTCTACATCCTGCAACAAGCTACGGGCTACCACAGGCGGCGGTGTCTACATCCTGCAACAAGCTACGCGCCAAGACGAGCGGCGGTGTGTACATCACGCAACGAACTACAAGGAGTGGCGGCATCGGTGCTTCACATCCTGCAGCAAGCTACAGGTCGCAGCGGACACTCAGAGGAGCAGCTTCAGGCTACAACGTGAGTCCTCGGGTTAAACTGTGCAACTACTATGCCTCAGGAAGGTGATGGATAGAACAAAGATACTGTTGATCATAACAAACAAGATATTAAAGGGATTCTGAACATTCAAATGCTTGGATAACTCCTATTGTGTTGTTCTGCTGAAAGGGTTTTTTCTATGGTTCGAAAATTTCATGTCGAGTCCTAAATAAGTGTCAAGGGTGTCATGTTGTGTAATTTGGTTATTCACTGCTAATTATAGCCATCATATCCTTGTAACTTATCTTACTTAACTTGCTTCTTCCCTGTGATAATTCTTGAAGGTTCAAAATGTTTCAAAATGGTGATAGTCAGTCTGATGTCATGTTACAAGGGCAAGGTGCAGGGAAGCTAGATGAGGGTAAAATCAGAAAATCCTCTCGTGAAAGACAGTTAACACCTAAAATGCAAGAACTGAAAGAGCAAGAGTTAATTCAAAAGGAGAATAAGTTTAAAGCAACATACGAGAAATGGAAAAATAATGTAAGAGGGACTCGCACAAGGCTGAAGCAAGAGTGCTCTGAAGGCGACATGTACAACATGATGGACGAGGCTGAGAAGCTTGACTCTGAGTTAAAGGAGCTGTATGATAGCATCCGACTCCAAGCCATACCAAGTCAAGAAATTCGTAGAAAAGTTGATGCATGCTCAGCAGTGACAGCAGACTTACTGCAATTGATGCGAGTGCGCCTCACTGAAGGAGGAGGCGAGTTTGATGCTGAGGCAGAGAGAGCAAGGTTATGCATGCTACTTGACAATGAATATGCTAGGTCCATATATGGATCCGCAGCCTCCAGAGTTACCGCACGCAGCTGTCCATTCGGAGCATCTCTCAGAATCACCTAGCATTTCAGCTAAGAGGGCAGAAACCGCTGCTCAGTTGGCAGCAAAGAAAGCTGAAATTGATATGGACGCTGCTATTGAAGCTCAACGTCAGCAGCTGAAGAAACTTGAAAATCAGAGAGACATTCATGTTATTCAAGCAAAACTAAATGTTTACACTGAAGAAGAGACAAAAGAAAGGGATGGATCATGCAGCCCTGTATGCAAGCAAGTTAATGGTACAAACCCATTCACTCACTCCATCCCAGGTCAGGAACAGCAAGCTGTGAAAAGTGAGACATCCTTGGTCCAGGCACTGCAAGAATCATTAGCTCTCACTTGCCTTCCAACCCCAGAACCTACTATATTCTCAGGTGATCCTCTTAAGTTCACAGAATGGAGCATGAGCTTTAAAGCTCTTATAGAGAGACGATGCTCCAACCCTGCAGATAAGCTGTTCTACCTGCAAAGGTACATAGCAGGAGAAGCTAAATCCTTTCTTGAGGGCAGCTTCTACAGAAAAGATGAAGAAGCCTATCAACAAGCATGGAATAGGTTGAACGCAAGATATGGCCATTCCTTTGTAGTGCAACGGGCCTTCAGAGAGAAGCTAAATATGTGGCCAAGGATTGGTGGAAAAGAGTATGTCAAACTGAGAGAATTCAGTGATTTCCTGCAAACATGTAGTAATGCCATGTCTCACATAAATGGTTTACAGGTTCTGAATGACTGTGAGGAGAACCAGAAAATGCTGGTCAAGCTTCCCGATTGGGTGACATCCAGATGGAACCGTTATGTCACAGAGCAGCTGGATCGAGGCCAAGACTATCCAAACATGAGTTTGCTTCATTCATAGCTAAAGAGGCACGTATTGCATGTAATCCGGTGTCATCCCTTCATGCTTTAAGGCACTCTGCAGAGACACCGGTAGGAGAAGTGAAGCGCTCAAAAGCAAACACATTTGCCACAAATGTGAAGGCTCCAGTTTCATCATGCTCCACATCCAAACCAGACCTCGATGAAATCCAGACAAGAGATATGGAAAAACCAAAGAAATGGAGCATACCATCACAAAACTCAAACGTAACCAAGTGTAATTGCTGTGGAGAAAATCACTCCATTCATAGATGCAAAAAGCTAATAGAAATGCCTGTAGAAGAGAAGAAAAAATACATACATGAAAATAAGCTGTGTTTTGCATGTCTGAGAAAAGGTCACAATTCTAAAGACTGTAGAAACAGAGCCATGTGTGGCATTTGCAGAAAGGCGCACCCAACTCCACTGCATGAAGATCGTTCCACAGCAGAATCAAAGCAAAGTGCAGTTGAAGAAAGTACAGCCTCATTATCTTGCTGCGTGAATGGAGCTGTTGGTGGGAGCACATCTATGGTTGTGCCAGTGTGGATTTCAGCACCTAATGCTCCTGATAATGAAACCCTAGTATACGCCCTACTGGACACACAAAGCAGTCACACATTTGTGGATCAAGAGGTGTGCGAAAAGCTTCAGGCAGCAATGCAGCCAGTAAAACTGAAGCTCTCCACCATGATGGGGAAAGATTCAATTGTAAAGAGCCAAAGAGTATGTGACCTTACAGTCAGAGGTCTCTCCTCAAACATTTCCTTCAGCTTACCTCCAGCTTACACGAGAGACTTCATTCCTCTTGACCGCGCACATATCCCCACCTGCCAAACAGCCAAAAAATGGAAGCATCTCGTCAACATAGCCCATGAGATACCCCCATTAATGGACTGTGGTGTTGGATTATTGATTGGCTATGACTGCTCCAGAGCGCTAATTCCAAGAAAGGTCATCACTGGGGGTGACTATGAGCCCTACGCCATTAAAACTGATCTTGGTTGGAGCATCGTGGGAAGTGCGCCACAGCAGGTGAATGCTACAGATGTGACTGGTCTCTGTTATCGAGTTTCTGTCAGAGAGCTACCACCTTTAACGCCATCTTCTGTCATTAAGGCTCTTGAGTCTGACTTTGCAGACACAAAATCAGGTGACAAAAGCATATCTCAAGAAGATATTTGCTTCCTGCAGATCCTAAAAGGAGGAATTCAGCAAAATGAGCATGGCAACCTTGAGATGCCTCTTCCCTTTAAAGTACGTCCTCACCTCCCAGACAATAAGAAGCTGGCTCTGGCTCGGCTGAAGCACCTCAAAAGGAAGCTGGACAGAGATCCCAAGTTCAAAAATGACTATGTGAGGTTTATGGAAGGTGTTTTCAAGGATGGTGATGCAGAGAAGGTAGACACCCATCCAGAGCGTGGGAAAGCCTGGTATATCCCACATCAAGGGGTTTACCACCCGAGGAAACCAGACAAGATTCGGGTGGTTTTCGACTGTTCTGCAAAGTACGAAGGCACCTCATTGAATGATCATCTGCTAACAGGACCCGACCTTACAAATGGCCTCACAGCTGTACTTTGCCGTTTCCGTAAACATCCCATCGCAGTCATGTGTGATGTGGAAAAAATGTTCCACAGGTTCCATGTCAGCAAAGAAGATAGAGACTATTTGCGGTTTCTCTGGTGGGAAAACGGGGACACAAACTCAGAACCCACGGAGTACCGCATGAAGGTGCACCTGTTTGGAGCGTCGTCTTCCCCTGGCTGCGCCAATTATGGCATGAAATATCTTGCCAGTCAAAATGAGGAAGAGTACCCTTCTGCGGCTAGCTTCATCAGGAAGCACTTCTATGTTGATGATGGCCTCATAAGCGTGAAATCAGTTGGTGAGGCAATCGAGCTAGTGAAGGAAGCTCAAGCTGTGTGTTCCAAAGGAAAGTTGCACCTTCACAAATTCCTTTCCAATAGTCGAGAGGTGCTGGATTCCATCAACATTGCAGAACGTGCTGCGGAGGTAAAAAATGTTGATCTCAACCATGATAACTTACCAATGCAAAGGGTGCTTGGTATAAAATGGAACACAGAAAGCGACAGCTTCTCCTTCAAAGTGACTCTTGATGAGAAACCAGCAACACGACGAGGTATCCTCTCTGTCGTGGCCTCCTTGTACGATCCTTTAGGGTTTTTAGCGCCATTCATCCTTGAAGGGAAGAGAGTGCTGCAGGAGATGTGTCAGAGAGGTACGGGGTGGGATGAACCACTACCTAGGGATTTGAAGCTAAGGTGGGAGGCTTGGATGAAGGATTTAGAAAACCTTGAGAAGATAGAGATACCAAGGTGCTTCATACCTGACAGCTTTGATGAGGTCCAGAGAGTTGAACTGCATCATTTTTCTGATGCGAGCAGTCAAGGATATGGACAGTGGTCTTACATCAGGTTTTTGAGCACAGAGAAAGTGCACTGCTCCTTGGTAATGGGCAAAGCGAGAGTCGCACCAACCAAAATAGTCACCATACCGAGGTTGGAGCTAACTGCCGCAGTAACCTCAGCAGCCGTAAGCAACATGTTAAGGGAGGAGCTAGAGCTCAAGATCGATGAGGAGTATTATTGGACTGATTCTAAAGTGGTTCTCGGTTACATTAATAATGATGCACGAAGGTTTCATGTCTTTGTTGCGAACCGCGTCCAGAGAATTCGAGAAACCACTGACATAAGACAATGGCATTATGTCAATACAGGAGAGAATCCCGCTGACCACGCCTCCAGAGGTCTCAAGGTGGCTGACCTCATCGACTCAAACTGGCTCTCTGGTCCTAAATTTTTATGGGAAAAGGAGATAGCCACAAACCAGGTCACATCAGAGCTGTTGGTGGGAGATCCGGAGGTGAAGATTACCCAGGTGCTGAAAACTGAGGCTGCAAAGCAATTTGACATCCTAGGACATCTGATACGGTTCTCAAGATGGCCTACAGCGGTCAGGGTCATTGGTCGTATTCAGCGATTGGCTAAGAGAATCAAGACAACCGAACCATTAAATGTGGAAGAGAGAAGGCAAGCCGCACTGACTATTGTCAAGCTTGCACAACAGGATGCCTTCCAAGAGGAGTTGAACATGCTCAACATGAAATCAGGAAAGCTGCCTTGCAACCACCAACTCTATCAGCTTGACCCGTTCATCCAAGATGGTATAATGAGGGTGGGAGGAAGACTGAGAAAGGCATCTGCGCCTCTTGAGTTGAGACACCCAGTAATCCTCCCTAAAGATGGCGCTGTCACAAACCTCCTCATTGCACATCATCATGACAAAATACAACACCAAGGCAGAGGACAAACTCTCAATGAACTAAGAGCCAACGGTTACTGGATAGTTGGTGGAAGTAAAGCTGTAGCCCAATACATCAGGCAGTGTGTACGGTGCAGGAGGGTGCGCGCACCGCCAGAGGAACAACGGATGGCGGACTTACCGAGTGACCGTGTTGAACCCACACCACCGTTCACCTACTGTGGCATGGACTGCTTCGGTCCCTTTCACACCAAGCAGGGCCGTAAAGAACAAAAACGGTATGGCCTCCTCTTCACATGTCTTTGTTCCAGGGCAGTGCACATAGAGATGTTGGAGGATATGACGACAGATGCGCTCATCAATGCCTTGCGATGCTTTATCGCCATCCGTGGAACTGTTAGACACATTAGATCGGACCAGGGTACTAACTTTGCAGGAGCGAAAAATGAAATGGCAAAGGCTCTGAAAGAACTCAATAAGGAAAGAGTGGCTGCATACCTGGCAGATAATCAGTGCGACTTCCAGATGAACACACCACACTCAAGCCACAGCGGAGGCGTGTGGGAACGCCAAATCAGAACGGTGAGAAGCGTATTGAGCACAGTCCTTGCCAACAGTGCTGGAAGATTGGACGATACTTCCTTAAGGACATTCCTTTATGAAGCCATGTGCATTGTGAACAACCGTCCTCTCACCGTCGACAACATCAACGATCCCACAAGTTTGGAGCCACTCACACCAAATCATTTGATCACAATGAAATCTTCTGTTCCACTTCCTCCACCGGGAAAGTTCAGCAAGGAAGACCTGTATGCTAAAAAGCGATGGAGAAGGGTTCAATATCTGTCTGAACAATTTTGGCACAGATGGAGGCAGGAATACCTGTCAAACATTGCTCTACGACAACGATGGCATGCGCCAAGGCGTAATGTGGATGTGGGTGACATTGTGATCATCAAAGAGGAGGGCGTCCCTCGCAATGAATGGAAACTTGCTAAAGTTGTTGAAGCACGTGAGGATGATGATGGACTGGTACGGAAAGTGACAGTACAAGTTGGAGAACGGAAGTTAGGAAAAAGGGGTGAACGCCTCAAGCAGCCATCCATCATTCAAAGACCTGTTCAGAAGTTAGTGCTTCTAGTGAAAAGTAGCTAGTAAGGGGGAAAAGGCCAGCCATTGATTAAATGTCTCCTTTTTTTTTTAAACTAAAGGTGGTCATAATACTGAAGTTCATTCTCAAGTGGGTATTCTTTATGTGTTGAGAGGTGAATTATATTGTTTATCTGTGCTGTTGAATTTATTTGTTGTGGAAAATCATACGGTTTTCAAATGTCAGAGTGTTAAGGAAACAAAGACCAGTGGAATTACCATTAATTATTAAATGAAGAGTGTCAGTGTATTTCACAACTTCATTTGTATTAATCAAGGTAATTGGTGGGAGTTTAGCTGACGCCAGCAATACAGCCATGTGTTACCATGGCAACACCAGAAGTTAGGGTGATATTGTCACACTTTATTTCTGATCGTGTTTTCTTTATTATGTTATACACATTTATGGAAAACTTCCTGCAGTTTAATTCAGGGTTCTTTGGTTATATTGTTGAAATGTTTAAGAAACCATTATTTTGAAAGGTTACTTCCTGTCTGAGTAACGTAAGTCGCGCCGTAAGTTTGAGTGAGAAGAGGGAGAGAAAGAGACGAGAGGACTGTCTACTACTGGTTAAGCAGGCGTACACGGTAATTATTCTGAATGATGAAATTTTTGTACCTTTGAGTAAGAAAATATTCTGAGAATGATGTATATGAAATGTGTTTATTTTGCTACAGTTTTCACGGTGTTCTGTAACTTTGTTGAGAGATTAAAATCGTTGTGGACATCAGTAAGAAGCGTGAGTCGTGTTACCGGGGTAGATACACTACACAACGTGCATGAAGGAAATCATAGAGAGGGGTGACGTGGAAGAGGTGCCTACAGATGGAGCTCAAGGTGAACGGTGGTATATTCCACATCACGGCATCTATCATCCTCAGAAGCCAGACAAACTGCGCGTTGTGTTTGACTGCTCTGCAAAATACTGTGGCACGAGCCTAAATGAACACCTGCTCCCAGGGCCAGACATGATCAATAACCTAACAAGCATTTTCATAAGGTTCAGACAGCATCCCATTGCTCTTCTATGTGATATAGAGAAAATGTTTCACCAGTTTCACGTCCATGAGGAAGACCGCATCTACCTCCGGTTCCTCTGGTGGAAGGATGGAGATACAACCACACAACCTCAGGAGTATTGTATGAAAGTACACCTTTTCGGTGCTGTGTCATCCCCTGGGTGTGCGAACTATGGACTAAAATATCTGGCCAAAGAACACAGCCACTCCCATCCAGTAGGAGCCCAATTTGTTGCAAAAGACTTTTATGTGGATGACGGAGTCACAAGTACTGACACTGTGGAAAAGGCCATTCAGTTGGCACAGGAGGCAAGAGAAATATGCGCCAAAGGTGGTCTCCGTCTCCACAAATTTGTGTCAAACAACAACGCTGTATTACAGAGCCTACCCCCATCAGAGTGTGCAGCAGAGTCAAGGACAAAGGACTACTAGAGCGAGATTTAGGAATTCAATGAAGTATAAAGGATGACAGCTTCAGATTCAACAGCACCTTAAAGAACCAACCAGCCACACGTAGAGGCATATTGTCTACTGTCGCCTCCATATATGACCCTCTTGGCTTTGCCATATGTCCTCAATGGGAAGAGAATCCTCCAAGAAATGTGCAACCAGGGCACTGGCTGGGATGAACCCCTGCCAGAGAGGCTTAAGCCACGGTGGGAGAGTTGGCAACGTGACTTCACCAACCTACAGAAAATAAACATAGCTCGCTGTTACTTACGTCAAGAGCAAGAAGGGTGAGATTTACTGCTCACTAGTGATAGGAAAGGCCTGTGTTTCTCACACAAAAGTGACTACAATACCACGGCTCGAATTAACCGCAGCAGTGGTTTCAGTCTCCATCAGCAATATGCTCAGAGAAGAATTGAGAAGTTTTGATACTTTTGGACAGACTCAAAGGTAGTGTTAGGCTACATAAATAATGATGCTCGGCGATTTCACACCTTTGTCGCCAACCGGGTCCAGAAGATCCGCACTAACCCCCTGCAATGGCGCTATGTCCCCACGGATGAGAATCCAGCAGATGGCGCATCCCGAGGTAAAACTGTAAATGAACTACTTACCTCCAACTGGTTCACTGGCCCCATGTTTCTCTGGGAAAGGGAGATACCCACGGTTAATGATGCAGTGCCAGACCTATCCATAGGGGATCCAGAAGTTAAAAAGGCACAAGCCTTGCAAACAAAAACCACAGAAATAATGAGTCTTGCCGACCGTCTGTCCAAGTTCTCATCATGGTCCTGAGCTACCAGAGCCGTGGCCCATCTGCTTCGGCGAGCTAAAAAGGTCACATCACATGCTCTTTCTACAGTGAGCGAAGGAGAAAGTGCTGAGCTTGAGTCATAATCCGGGATCTGCAAAGGCAAGCATATGAAGAGGAAATCAAATTGTTGAGCAAAGGTAATCAACTACAGCGTTGCAACAAATTACACCATCTTAATGCTTTTCTCGATAAAGACGGTGTTAAAGGGCTGTATCTTTCAAAGGTTACTTGTGGTGGAGGATGAAGTCGACTGGACCATGGAATCTCTAACTGGGGTGCACATTGAAACACACAGGATCCAAGAAGGCCATTTAACCATTTATTTTGTAGTTTCGAGGTAGTTGGTTGATGTGGCAGCATGGCAGACAGGAACAAAGGCCTAACAAGACACACCCTGGTCCTTATATCACCTCCCCTGTGGTGCTAAACTCCTCCCATCCTCTCGGTTGTAGGTAAGCTCCACCCACAGAGTAATACGACAGCTTAAGATTTTTAACAGCCGCCCCTTCAAATATAAAATATTTGAATTTAGATTAAATCTCAAGCTAGTTAATGATCATGTGTCTTTAGAGGGCGTGTTCTCCATAGGTTTGAGAAATACTAATCGGGCCACAGGTCGGATATATCTCTTCCCATTAATGGCGACTTCTGCAGTCCGAAACTCTACCATCCTTGCTGGGCATAACATGGGTTACTTTTCCCACAGGCCACAACCCCCTTGGCAGTTGAGGGTCTACAATTAAAACCACTGCTCCTTCCTTCATTTTACAGCTGTCTTTCTTCCATTTATGACGAATTTGCAGGTTAGGAAGGTAGTCTTTGATGAATCGGGACCAAAACAGGTCAGCTAATATCTGGCTGTGTCTCCATCGTCTCTTACCAATGAATCCAGTACCTGCGTATACAGCTTGAGGGAGGGAGGCATCTTTCCTTCCCATAAGGAGGAGATTTGGGGTTATGGGATCTGGATCAGCTACGTCTGCCGAAACATATCCAAGGGGTTTGGAGTTTAGAATCTCTTCTATTTCTGTCAGAACTGTAGCAAGAACTTCTTCAGTTACTGTTTGCGACTGTAGAGCGACTCTTAAGGCAGACTTGATCGATCTCACTTCTCTCTCCCACATACCACCGAAATGAGGAGCATTTGGTGGATTAAAGTGAAAATGTATTTGTTGTTTCTCCAAATGTTCCTTTAAAGTTGGATTGAGGGCGGAGAATGCCTCTTTCAGCTCCCTTTCTCCCCCTTTAGAGTTGGTACCGCAATCTGATAGTAACTCATAAGGGCGTCCTCTACGGTCAATGAAACGGCGAAGGGACATGAGAAAACTGTCAGTATCAAGACTGGTGAGTATTTCTATGTGAGTACAGTGAGTGGTTAGGCATTTGAACAGTATCCCCCACCTTTTCTCTTGTCTTCTCCCTATTTTAATGTTAAATGGACCGAAACAGTCAACACCTGTTGACCAGAAGGGAGGCTTCCATAATCTCAGCCTGCAGGGGGGTAAGTCAGCCATCTTAGGATAAGCAGGTTTAGCACGCCATTTCCTACATTCATTACAAGTCCACTGGTGTTTTTTCACAGCTTGCCTACCACGGAGAATCCAGTAGGTACGGCGGATAGCTGCAAAGACCCTTTCTGGTCCAGGATGGAGGAGTTGTTCATCGTAATGTTTTATCAGGAGACAGGTTGTGGGGTGTTTAGAGTCGAGAACTATAGGATGAATAACGTCGGGATCTAATGTTTCTATCTGCCGAAGTCTACCGCCTACTCTAATGAGCTCTAAAACACTATCAAATTGGGGGGAGAGGGGAAGTAGACGACTCTGAGGGGAAATCTCTTTACCGGCTTTCAAGTCCTTGAATTCGTCAGGGAAACTCTCACGTTGGGCCTGTGAGAGTAGGAATGCCTCGGTTCTCACTTGAGTCAAGGTTGAGGGATCCATATTGGTCACCTGAGGAGATTGTTTAAGTTCCTCATATGTGGATTCCACCATATCCTTCCATGTGTTGTATTTGCAAGTGACGGGCAGGATGGGGCACTTGTCAGGTTGTGTGAGCCCACAAAACATAGGTTTACGCAGTTCAGAGGGAATCTCATGGGCTGGAGCTGGCATCGTAGGCCAGTAGGTAGCAGATAGGTGGAGAAATGCTGGGCCCCTGTGCCATCGGTCTTTAGCGATAAGTTCTTTAATAGTTTTACCTCTTGTAATATCATCGGCTGGATTTAAGTTGGAGTTTACGTACCTCCATTGGTTAGCTGAGGTGAGCTCAAGTATTTCTACAATTCTGTTGGCCACAAAGACTTTGTATCGACATGACTCTGACTGCAACCAGTTAAGAACTACAGTAGAATCTGTCCACAGAACTGTCTGCTGGACAGGAAGCATCAACTCTGTTAGAATCAGCTGAGACAACTGGGCACCTGTTAGGGCGGCAGACAGCTCTAGACGAGGTATGGAGAGAGATTTCAGGGGTGCAACTCGTGACCTGGCCATCACAAAGGAAACGTGATTTTGTCCATCTTCGCCCTTCACCTTTAGATATGCTACTGAACCGTATGCCCTCTCTGAAGCATCACAAAATACATGTAGTTCTTTGTTTGTAACTGAAGGTGAGTTACCATTACCACTGCTTTCGTACCATCGAGGGAAGTTGATATGAATCAATTCTGGGAGTTCACTCTCCCATGTTTTCCATGCTCGATCCAGCTCTCTGTTTTTGATTGGTGTATTCCATTCTTTCTGATTATTCCAGCACTGCTGCAGTAGGACTTTGGCTCTTGTAGTGAAGGGCACTATATATCCTAATGGATCATATTGTGAGGCAAGGACTTTATAGATGTTTCTAAGGGTGAGGTTATGGTACAGAACAGGTCTATACTTAAAGCCCAAGGAATCGGAAGAACAATGCCAAATTAGCCCAAGTGCGCCTTCCCTTGGGTCTGTTTGGTCTTGGTTTAGCCAGAGCTCAGCACTGTCCGATCGTGCCTCTGGTGGTAATTCATCCACAACAGATTGACTATTGCTGGCCCACTGTCTAATCTCGAATCCTCCTGTGCTCAGTGAAGTTCTCAGCTTTTGCAGGAGTTGTTTGGCTTCTACTGGACATGGGAGAGATCGGAGACAGTTATCGACATAGAATGACTGGGTAACGGTTTCAACAACATCTGCTTTCTGCTCAGTGTGATCCTGGACATGCTTTTGCAATGCATATATAGCACAGCATGGGCTGCTAGTTGTTCCAAATGGAAGTACTTGCCATTCATACACCTCTGGCGGTATTTTGCATTCCATGTTGCGCCATAGAAACCTGAGAAGAGGTCTGTCTTCAGGTAACAGTCTCACTTGGTGAAACATAGATTTAATGTCACCACTAATTGCCACTCTATGCTGACGGAATCGCCGGAGCACACCGATAAGGGAGGGACCTAGAATAGGACCAGGAAGTAGCTGATTATTGAGTACTTGGCCTTGATAAGAAAAAGAGCAGTTAAACACTATACGATGTTTACCATTATGCTCAATAAGGTGATGAGGAATATACCAAGATTCTGGGGACTGAGTGACTTGATCGGGTCTAAGTTTGGCTATATAACCAGCTTGGACTAGCTTATCTACCTCCTTATTGTAGATTTCAGCTAAATCAGGTTTCTTCTGCAACTGCCGCTCAGCTCTTCGAAGGAGGGGCATCACAGAGTCTTTGGGAGACTGTAGTTTCTGAGCATTTTTAACTCTTAACAGAGGGGTTGCATAGCGTTCAATTCCATCCACATTTACTCTAGTGGTCTTTTCCTCCAGTAGTTCCATAGCTTCTTTGTCCTGCCTTGATCTAGTGATGAGCTTATCATTCCTATAGGGGAGAACATCTGCCTGCCACAATTTTTCCACATCACGCTTTAACTCGGCATATGGGCTTGTTGTTAAGGTAAAAAGACACTGTGGTGTGTCCTGTGGTCCAGGTAGGAATGTAGGCCCTTGAAGAGCCCAGCCCAGTCGGGTGTTCACCGCTACGGGTGCCCTATTAGAACCAAATGGCATACGAACAGGTTCAACAGGAGTTATAAGATGGGGATTATCAGTCCCAATGAGGATCTGAGGCTGTACATTTGAAAAGGCATCCAAAGGCACATCATGTAGATGGCGATAGCGTTGTCTAAGCTTGTTGATAGGGTAGGTTTGCTCCACAAGAGAAAGTCTGTCAGATGTAAATGCTCCTTCTATTACATATTTTCTATCTGGATTTGATGCTGCAGCTATCTTTAAGGTAACTGTCCTACCCTGCATGGTTTCTGTTTCTTGCCTTATTGTACGCAGATCAAGTTTCTCAGCCGCCCCGTCTAACTCTAGGTACTTAGCTGCAGAAGGCAATATGATAGTGCGCTCTGAGCCATCATCCAAGATTGCATAGGTCTCGAGAGTGCGATTCTTATTACTCAATTTAACTTGTACTACTTTAAGCAGGACTTTGGGGGACTTACTTTGAGGGTTCATGTAGAGCACTTTAGAGGCAGTAGGTTGTTTATTTACATCATGCAGAACTCCCAAGTGTTTACCATTGCATTTAGGACAGGACTTCTTCAGGTCACAATTTGCTGCTAAATGCGACCTTCCACACCTCCAGCATCGTCCTTGCTCTTTTATCCATCTTGCGACTCTCTCCGTACTTAATTCCTTCAGCCTTTCACAGTAAGTCAGTGAATGATTTGGAGACTGACAATAGGAGCATGAAAATTTGGGTTTAGGTCTGGCCTTATCTCCAGCAGTTGTGTTTTGTGCAGCAGCTTTGGGACTAGCACCGTGGAGTATGGTAGCCGATGATGGGGCAAACTTTGGTCTCAGACTGTATTCTCTTCTTGGGTATTGGGGGGTGTCCATTTGAAAGTTTGCGACCTGAGCTGCAACTGCTTGGCACTCTGCTTCTCCTTGGAGCCATAGTGAGAAGTCCACTAGATTATAATGGGCAGTTGGGTGAGCCGCACGAGCATGTCTTGCATAGTTGGCAACAGATTCAGCTGGTAATTTGCTTAGCAGACGTTGAACGTGTGATGCGCAGGCAAGCTCTGATGCTCCTGCTGGCCCTAAAGATTGCAACATACCCACCATGGATCTCACTCTTACTGCAAACATGTGGAAACTATAGGCATTACCACGGGGGACTTTGGGAAGGTTCAGGATAGACTGTATTTCTCCCAGTGCAAGGTGATGTGGCTGGCAGTACTGCTGCTCTAAGGCTGCTAGAGCCATGGTATAAGGACGTGGGTCATGAGCATAGGAAAGGGCTATATGACGGGCTGAACTTAGGTGAAGATGATCTAACAAGATATGGTATTTATATACTTCCGGTTCTTCTGGGGGTAAAAGGTTATGGAGAGCCATCTTTAACATTGCGAACTCATGGGGATCCTCGTGTATGAAGTTAGGGAATGAGGGTCCTTCAATGCGTGAAGCATATCTTGGTCGGTTGTAGCTTTCAACCAGTTGCTGCTGCCATTCTGGGACTGATGGTGGTTGTGACATATGGGGTAACTGATACTGGTGTATATGTGTTAAGGTGGGGGGGGGCTGAGATGAAACTGCAGGCAGAGGTGGATATGCGGGTTGAACTGGATAAACATGAGTTGGGATTTGGGCAGCATGGGTTAAAAGCCCATGAGTCGACTGAAAAGAGGCTAGTGGTGCTTGGAAATGAGGTAAATGTCTAGGCTGTGCATGGGCTGCTGTCACTTGACTAGAATGCACAGGGGCTTGTGGCACTTGGCTATAATAATCATAGGCTACAGGCTGTTGACTAAGATGCAATGAAGTTACTGGCCTAGAGGCTGCTTGGGCATCTTGTGCTTGGATGATAGGCAGAGGGGCTGAAGACTGTTGGCTGAAATAGGCATTGGTAGGCATAGCTTCGCTAAAAGGTGCTGGAACTGAAAGTGCTTCAGTGGCTGGTAGTTGGGCTGGGGGCCCTTGACTGATAGGTGCAGAAACTGAGGGCTCTTGGCTGGCAGGTGCAGAATATAAATTCTCCTCGCTTCTATTAGCAGTTTGTGCTAAAGTTGTGAGAGGTTTGTGCACATTCTTTATTAACTCTGTGGTGCCATACTGGGGTCGGCACACATGGGATGGCAGTGTTTGTACTGACCGAGAAATTCTACCACTCTCTACATGCACAGACTCTGAAAGTGTAGGATCTGAACGTGCTTTACTATAGGGGATATATATCTCTTGATTACAAGGGGGGCCCTGTTCACTTTCTCTATGATATGGTTCATCACAACTTTGTGCATCATACTTATCGGCTTCCGAATTACTCTGTTCATATTGTTCAAGTCTATCTCTAAGTTCATTAACCATGCTTTTCAACTCTGCCATTTCTTGCCTTAATAAAGCAGTCTCTGGTAGTGGTGAGCGGGTTGCCCCTTCCCGCGTGAGGGCCTGGTTGTACAGTTCTGTATGGTAGTCTTGGAGGTAACCAGGGGGCCTCCTCTCTCGCTGCGTTCTTCCTCTTGATTCTTCATCTTTATTCTCTGGTCTCGCTCTTGAATCCATATCCAGTTTAGAAACTCGATCCGGCTCGAAGGACCATGTTAAAGGGCTGTATCTTTCAAAGGTTACATGTGGTGGAGGATGAAGTCGACTGGACCATGGAATCTCTAACTGGGGTGCACATTGAAACACACAGGATCCAAGAAGGCCATTTAACCATTTATTTTGTAGTTTCGAGGTAGTTGGTTGATGTGGCAGCATGGCAGACAGGAACAAAGGCCTAACAAGACACACCCTGGTCCTTATATCACCTCCCCTGTGGTGCTAAACTCCTCCCATCCTCTCGGTTGTAGGTAAGCTCCACCCACAGAGTAATACGACAGCTTAAGATTTTTAACAGACGGTCTATTCAAGGTGGGAGGACGACTCCGCCACTCGTCACTCACTGACTCTTTCAAGCATCCAATCGTCATTCCCAAAGAGCACCATGTGACAAAGTTAATAATAGCTCACAACCATGAAAAGACAAAACATCAAGGGAAAGGCTTCACTATCAATGAAATTCCGGGAATGAGCAGAGCAGTAGCATCATACATCCATCAGTGTGTGATTTGTCGTAAGCTCAGGAGAGCTGCAGAAGGTCAAAGAATGAGTGACTTACCTGTAGAACGCGTCGAGCCCTCCCCCCCTTTCACATACTGTGGGATGGATTGCTTCGTTCCTTTCACGACTACACAGGGAAGAAAACAGCACAAACGATACAGCCTGCTCTTTACCTGCTTTTGCTCACGAGCCATTCACATCGAGATGTTAGAGGACATGTCCACCGACACCTTCATCAACGCCCTGCGATGCTTCATTGCTGTTCGAGGTGCAGTCCGTCAAATTCAGTGTGATCAAGGCACTAATTTTGTGGGTGCTAAGAATGAATTCAAGACAGCTTTACAAGAGCTTGACATACAGAGACTGAGCACATTTCTGTCACAAAAACAGTGTGACTTCGTCATGAATGCACCCCACTCCAGTCACGCAGGGGGCGTGTGGGAACGCCAGATAAAGACTGTCAAAAGCGTTCTAAATGCTACTCTGTCACCTTCTCAAGGCAGACTCAACGATGCTTCATTACGGACTCTACTGTACGAAGCCATGGCCATAGTCAACAGTCGACCCCTCACTGTGGATAACTTAAACTGCCCAGACAGCCTCGGACCACTCACCCCTAATCATCTGATCAACATGAAGTCCAATACAGCACTCCCTCCCCCAGGCACATTCCCTAGAGAGGACTTGTATGGAACAAAAAGATGGCGTCGTGTACAGTTTCTAGAAGAACAGTTCTGGAGTAGGTGGAAACGGGAATATCTGCACAACATCACCACAAGGCAGCGGTGGCACACGCCGAGGAGAAATCTTTTTTTTTTTTTTTTAAAGATTATTTTTTTTGGCCTTTTCAAGCTTTATTTTCTGATAGAGACAGCTGAAGAGTGACAGGAATGCGGGGAGAGAGAGAGAGACGGGGAACGACAGGCGGGAAAGAGCCACAGGTCGGATTTGAACCCTGGGCTATCTCCAGATTCACATCTACATCTACATCTACCTCCCCAGCCTGTAAAATACTGTTTTTAAGACACTCCAAACCATTATTATTGTCTAAATTGGTCTAAATGGTTAAATAATGGTTCAAATATTTTAAATTACTTGTTAATCTGTTTGAGTGTTCTAAACATTTTGACTTATTTTTATTAAGTTTCATGTATAGCACATATTGGTGCAGCTCTTTTTTTTTAAAGATATTTTTTGGCCCTTTCAAGCTTCATCCCCGACAGAGACAGCTGAAGAGTGACAGGAATGCGGGGAGAGAGAGACGGGGAACGACACGCAGCAAAGGGCCGCATGCAGGTCGGACTCGAACCCTGGGCCGCTGCTGAGCCTTCGCACATGGGGCGGACGCTCCGCCAACCGAGCCAACCGACACCCCATTGGTGCAGCTCCTGTAGAAAGTGTAAGTCCTATATCATGAAGTTTATTATTATGAACATGTGTGGATGTCTTTTTCTGATGCATATGGACTGAAATAAAGAGTATTTCAATAGGTACAGATGAACATGGGGACATTGATAATGGTTGTGATGGTTACCAGTGAAGAGTTCCAGTGCATAAATAAGAATGGAATATTGGAATATGGTGACGGTGGCTGATGATGATGATACAGCCTCCTCATTATTATACAAGTGATTTGGTGAAGATGAATACTGAAAGATGAAACATGGAAAGTGTCTGAGCAGGCCAACAGACTCTCTCTACACTGACAATAATGTGTTTCTGTGCTGCTCAGTCTGATTTTCTTTGAACATTCTGATACATTTCCAGTGAATTTAATCAAGTTGGTGCTGCAAGAATACATTATTTTGAGCCCTGTTTAGGTTTTTGTGCCGCAGTCACCTGACCTTCACATGAATACACACTCCTGACCCCCCTTGACCCTCAGCAGAAACATGCAGACATATTCTGGTTACATATATGTGCGTGTGTCGTAAATTCTCCAGATGTGATCACACAAGCTGCAGTGTGTCATCTGTCCACCAGATGTCAGGATTTACCCTCACTATAAACTGTAATAACTGTGACATCTGGTGGACAGATGACGCACTGCAGCTTGTGTGATCACCTGTTCTCTGTGTGTTTGTGTCTCCAGTGTAATGATGTACCAACGGTGAGGCTGCCTGAAGGCATCACCCAGAACCTCCGCTGTGTTGGCATATTGTAAGTAACACACACATAAATGCAAACAAACACAGTGAGTGAACACAGCTTATGTCGTCACACTCTTTCTACTGTCTAAAGTGTGTATCTGTTTCTGTGCAGCAATGAACAGCCGTTATACGAGCTTCCACCAAGAGGTCTTGCTCCTCCTGTCTCTGTCCCTGCTCCACTGACGACCTCCAACTCTAAGTAAGCTTTGGTCAAAATGTTCTTCTTTTGAAGAGACTTCTTTCCTCACAGTTTCACACAGTGGTAAGACGAGCTGACTCTGTTTTTTTTTTTGTCCTGTAGGAAGAGAAAGCGTGAGAGCACGCAGGAGGAAGACCCCCACTATGTCAAGAATGCCAAATGCTTTTTTGCTCTTCATGAAGGAGCAAAGGC